>JANVCC010000059.1:5428839-5611127 GCA_025345505.1 Todiramphus chloris collaris | reverse complement strand
CCCTTTTTCCCTTTTTCCCTTTTTCCCTTTTTCCCTTTTTCCCTTTTCCCTCTCTCTTTCATCTAAGAAGTGTCAGAAGCTGTTGGCTTGGCTTTATTTGCACTATAATTTGAGTTTTGGCTGATGTCAAAACAAGGTCCTCGAGGATTCAGCATCTTGCATTTCTGAGGTATGTTGGCTTAGTCTTTTTGGAGTAAAACACTAAGATGGGCAAAAGAATCTCTGTCCCCATCCCCTACCCACCTCAGGTTAGGTTGTGAGAGAGGCAACTGTACCTTCCAAACACAGCTTCATTTGCAGAAATAGGGGAAAAAAAATAATACAATGCTTCTACTGGGCAAATTAAGCCAACTAGTCAGTGAACAGCTTCTGAATAAGATGTCTGAGTAAAATGTGCTTTCAGAATATTTTTAAAAGTCCTGCAAACCACCTTTTTTCCCTAAAAATACTGAGGTACGAATGCTTTGTTCAGGTCCTCAGCTACGTACCACATTTCTTCTCACAAAGTTTACAGGAACAGTTTTTTATCGGTGTGTTCATTAGTCAGGCAGGCACATCAAAGTCTAATGGCTAGCTGTCTGGTTTCTCTTCCTTCTCACCACCTAGGAATAAGTAAAGAAAACGTAAGTTTACAAACCCCTTGTATGTACTTTATGGAAAAGAAAAACTATTTCCATCATCAACTGTACTTAAGCGCTTCTCAGAAAGCATGGTCATCTTTTTTTTCCCCGTTCTTTCTTGTTCTCAGCAGGATGCCTTTTGCTTACTTTATCCTAAATAGAATCTGAATTGTAACAATTGAACATTTTGTTCCGAGCAATAGTAGGGGAGAGAATAATACAGCTGATTTGCACAAGGCTTTCTTACTCTTTATCTATAATTCTGACGATTTGCTACATGAATTACAGCTGAAATGATGCTTTTATAGGGCTCCTTTATGAACCACCTGAACCTCTGGATTTGCACTAAATCATGAAAATGACTACTATTCTGTGGAAAATGATTTTCTTCCTCTGCTCGGTGGTAAATAGGTATATATGAAACACTTGAAAAAATGATATATTGTACGTATGCAAATGGTAGATGATAATCTCTTATCTAAGCATCTTTTCTAGAAGGGGCATTTTGAAATGGAAAATGAGGGAAGTATAAGAATAATTCACTCTCTCTGCTAGCTGTTGGTAAGGGTGGCTTGGTTGGTGAAGGTTTTTCTGCCAAGAACCTTTCCCTTTAGGCAGTCATGCCCATCACATCGAGAGCCTTTTACTCTGTGGATAAACGGGATGGTACAGTTCTTTTCTATCCCGTGAAACCCAAGGCTGATGTCCTTGCACTACTACATGCCAAAATAATAGTAGCAGTTTAAGTGATAATGCTTACTCTAAAGGTTTGGTACTTCAGAGATATGGAGAAGAAACAGTGAACCATCTCTTTTTCTTTGCGCGTTGATGCGTTACCGCCAACTTTTAACACACTGTTCCAGAATATTGTTTTCATTGTTATTTTTATATAATAAAAACTGTAGAGCCAAATAATTGTATTAACACTGAGTAAGAATATTTGGAAAATTTTAATTAGATCTTAATTGTCAGTTGGTACAAGGCAAAGTCTGCGTGCTTCAGTATGGGAGTTCTTAATGGATATAAAATACTTTGCATCACTCAAGGGACATCAGAGCACATAGTGTGTGTGATCACGTAGATCTTGCTCCAGAACTTTATTCTCTGTAGAATTACTTAGGCCTTTTCCACATGCCCTCTCCAAGAAATCAGGGGGTTAGGTAACGTGCTGCCACGGGATTAATCCTTGAACCAAACCACAAATGCTGTTCTGCTCCTGTCACCAAAGGGAGACAAGGCACTGAAGCTGTTGTAGAGAGCTGCAGTTGAGGCTTTCTGTCGTGTCTGCTTAATGGTGTTGGATGTTCACACAGATAAATGGAGCCATGGTGGTCTGACTGGTTGTAGCTACTGGCATGGAAGGCAGGTGCTCACCTACTTGCTCCTCATGCTGCAAAAAGCCAAATCAGAACCATTACATGGCACCTTGAGTTACAGCTGTGGTCTTGCCTCAGCCCTTTCTCCTTCGTTTCTCTCCTATCTTTTCTTCCAAGATAGTTTTGATTATTCTTACATCAGTAAAAGAAAGAAGCTGAAGACTGAAGTACCGCTAACTTTATTTGGTGTTACGCCAGCCTATCTTCAGTAGAGTTGAGTTACTCTGTTATATACAGTGGGAAGGATGATGAACAACGTCTTCCTGGGTACACAGTAGTGTTTGTGAGAGAGAAGTGCTTTTATGATGCAGTGGAAGTTGAGAAATTCTGGGAAGTCCTTGCTTCCTGAAGGACAGATAAAGTATCACTTCATAAATTGACAGCAGTGGGTAATGACCATCCATTCCTGTATTAATCAGACGATCAGCAGTTAGTTAAAGAGCAGGTGTAGAAGAGGATAGGTTTGGATTTGAATTAGTATTTGGGTCTTCACACTTGCAGCTTAGTAGAAATTACAGTTTTATTACAACGTGCTAGAGCCAAATGCTGCTGAAGCATGAAAACCACAATCAAAATGTATTTTACTGCAGCTCTTCAACGAACTGTGGAAATCCACCCAACCTGTGAGTAACCTTCCAAGGATAGAATATGGTCCTAAGATTATCTGTGTATCTTAGGTGTAGATATCGCAAACTACTTGAGTTTCTAATTACCCTGGGTATAATCAGACCCTCTTGATGTGTGTGCATGTGGACATATAGTTTACATTTACTGGTGAAGAGGTTATGCTCTCTCCTTGCTGGAGGCATTTGGTTGTTGGTATGTTAATGAAAGCCTTTGTATAAATTAAGTGGAAAATATGAGTCATAGTTTCCTTTCTTTCTCTCTCTAGACCCTGTACAAGCCCAAGGAAGGCATATTAATATTTAATATCAAGTGCTATTCAGAATAGAGACTCCTTAGCCTATAGCTTCTTCCTGTCCTTGCTGCAGTATAAATTATGTTACCAGCTTATCAGAGGAAACAAATAAGTAATTCATCGAATGTCCTTTTGAGAAGTGGAGATTTGGAAACAGACTTGATAAAATAGTAATGGACATGGAATAAATGATCATCTCCATTGTGTAATATTGATGGTTTCCAAATTAGTTCGTTTAACATCAGAACACATTTACTTTTAAAGAGGTGGGGTTTTTTTGTTTGGTTTGTTTTTTGTATTATGGATAAAGAATTAAACTGAAAACCGGGTAGATAATGTCTAGAGTTGGGTGGGATTTATTTTTGCCACAGAAAAGGACAGTTCAATATTTATATACTTGTAATAAAGTAGAAACAGTTCATATCACTGAGGTGCATGGCAGGAAGAATAAAAATTGTGATACTGAAACTGCAGTGCTGTAGCTCTGTACAGTATCAAGGGAGATCTGTTTTGCACATGCATGGCAGATCTCTCCTGTGCTACAAAACAACTTACTTCTGTCATCAGGGCGTTAAAGAAGCAGTTGTCTTCCTTTGCTCTTAAGAAAACTTTCATCCACTCTTAGTTGTTCGGGGAAATTCATCATAGGAAAGAGATTACTCACAGTAGTCTAATACTGCTATTACATTTCTTTTTTTAATAAGTTGTCCTTTCCTTTTTCCTGTTCATCCAGTGTTAAGAAAATATGGAGCTTTGGATGTCATCTTGTCAACTCATTTATTTCTCCTGAGCAGTACTTTTTTTTTTTTTTTATTCATAGGTAAACTTGAGAAATCATTTGAGTGAAAGAAATGGGGCATACCATGGATTAATGTAATCATCAACCTAGAGACAAAGTTCTTGTCATGCATGTCTTGACTAAATGCTGTAGCCCCCAGAGCTTTGACTCATTTTAGATGTGCGGTTATCTTAATGCGGAGCCTGACGAAAGGGTATTTGTGGTGAGTGCTGTCTGGCATTTTGGATATGCCTTCATCCCCCGTAACTGAGATACAGTGATTCACCAGGGAGAAGACTGTTCCCTCCCACAGTGTTTGACAGTTAATATCATTGCTGGACTCCAGGAGAAGGAACTTTTAGTAATTTCCAAATGCCTTTTACTACAGTGGTTGCCATTTCCTTTAAAACAAAAGTGAAAGTGTCTTTTTTTGTCTTCTAGTTCTAGGGCTCCAGACACTCAGGAGTAATTTCTTATAGGAAAATAAGATTCAAGGTCAATTATACCTACCTAATAAGTTAGAGAAACTGATTACAATTTTGTAATGAGCTGTTAAATGAACTACTTTCAAGTCTCTCTTGCTTAGTTTGATACTAGAAGCGACTGAGGCAAGGGATGTGGGAAACGTGAGAGAGTGGATACTAAGAGCTGAGTGAGGCCATCAGCTCTTGGACTTACTCAAGTAGAGCTACGAAGGAATTGCTTTTACCACCAAAATTTTATGTTTCTGGCCTGGCTGTTACCGTGAAGGTCTTTGATGGAACAATGAGCACTCATACCTTAGGTACCTGAGATTTTATAATCATCACGAATGAACATCACAGATCATCACAGATGAACTTAAAAAATTCTCTATTATAAGAACATTTTTTTTACTGCATGTCTTCTCACAAGTGCTAAAGTGAACTTACTCTACTAGATAAGATTGCATCTCACCACCTTTTTATTTTTAGTTAGAAATAGTAAACATGCAACTATATAGCAGCCAGAAGAATAACTGAATTAGAAGCCTGAAGTGAAGGCTGATTTGAGAGCTTACGTAAGTCTTCATTCTTTTCTGTTTTCTTTCTTGCACTGGCCTGATATGTGGGTTCAGGTTAACTTGTCTTGTACTGATGGCTTACATAGGGTTTGAGGGATGCAAGGCAATAGTGATGCTGCTCTCTCTACAAAAAAAAAACCCAGACAAACCAAAACCCAAGCAAGCAACCACCAGAAAACAAACCTTCAGTAGCCCTCTCTTATGACACTTAGTCTTTCCTGGTGGCAGAGCTGGGATAGCAGTGAAGGGTGGCTTGAGTGCTGAGAGAGGACCACAAAAAGCTTTCTGGTCTGTCCCTAGGCATTCAGCTGAGCTCCTGTGTGGGACAGATCTGCTGGGAGCGAGCAGGATGCAGCCTCTCTGCTGGCTGCTGGGCTGGTGTGGCACTGGCGCTGGCAGCAGAGCCCGCAGTCCTGGGGCTACCTTCACATGGGTAGGAGGCTTTGGCTTTGAAGTCCCCATCTTGTGCTGGTAGTTTGTGCTGTCCACAGAGGAAGAGGAGCAGTACAGTCTGCGCTTTGCTGAAAGCAAGGCTCGTTTTTCTTGCCTCTTTCTCTTTTTGCCCACTGCTTGCCAAGAGTTTAATGAGCTGTAATGGGAAAGAAGCTTCTTAGTCTGGCTTTTTCCTTTCCAGAGTTTAATGAACTGTAATGGGAAGAAGCTTCTTAGTCTGGCTTTTTCCTTTCCTCAGCCCTTTGAAGTGCTTACCTGGGAAATGGTCACTTCCCATCTGGTCCTTAGATCAGGAAGTGTCAACAGGCAGCTGCTGAGGCCAGCCTGTCCTGGAGCCTCGTGGGGATTCACTCTCTACCTGACTTGTTTCTTTTTATCCTGACCATGGAAAACTTTGGAGAAATTAACATCTTGTTTAAAGAAGAACATTGCCAGCACGTCACTACTCGGTGGTGGTCGTATCTGAAGGTCTGTGCTTTGCTGCAACCATTCCGACTTGCACGGTGTCAAATAATTTGTATAATGTTACTTTTAGCTTTTGAGGCAACAGGTTGATGGTTACCAGCACCCAGATGACAGATGAACTCAGCTGTAGACTTTCTTTCACTACATTCACTTTCTGGTGGGTAAACAGTAGAAAAAGAAACGACAATAATCACTAAACCACCCTTTCTCGGTGAAGAGTTAGAGGAATTATATGTGGGAAAAGTACTGGGAAATCAAAGGACATGAAAACCAAGGAATGTTGAATGAAGTTCTGTTACTGTGTGCCTTTCATGGGTTTTTTTTTGGTGTGAGGGGAAAGTAATGAGCTTACTGTGGAAAATGACTGGGAACCTGCAGTTTGTTCCATCCGTTAGTTTTGAAGGCATGGTTAAGTGCTATGACAACTTTAGATATTGTAGAACATCTGACAAAAGATTGGTGTTGAGTGACATCCTCAGTGACCAGGTATGACCATAAGTAAGGACTGGAATAAAACACATCTGTGGTTTCAGAGGTTTGGTTTTGCCAGAGAAATACTCAGTGCACCTTTTAAAATGTCTTTCATAGCATATTCAGTGCACTTGCTTAGTCTGTGTCAATTTAGCCTCCTTAAAATCTTATTTTGAAATCGGTTTCTTTTGCCCAACAATCTGATGTTCCAGTTAAAGACTAACTGGATACCTGAACTTTTCAGTGCCTAGTCACTCTAATACGCAGGAAAACATCAACTTAAATCTTAAAGATAACTCCCATCTGGAAAACGGCAGGAACCACTCATGTGCTGCATTTGGAATGACCTGTTCCCTCAGATTTTTACGTGGAATGGAGTATAAATCAAAGCTACACAGAATCTTCCACCACAACCAAACCGAACAGCTCACAGCAGAGAAGCTCTCCGAATTCATTCGGTGTCAAAATGAAAGAAAGGGTTTATGGAACAATACTGTGAGAAAACAAACCAAGAGTTAAGCATCAAAAAAGCTGCAAAAACTTGAATCTTTGCTTCAGCCTGCTTTTGCCTGCAGTTTCAGGGGCTGAGCTACAGTTTCTTGGCTAATGGTGCTACATGAGAAAGGAAGAGGATTAGGAATACAAGTTGAAAGTCTCTCTCCATTGAAGGTGTTGCCTCCTGCAGCAGTAATTGTATTTATCATGCTTTCTCCTTAGAAATATTATGTGGGTGCTGAAAGGTACTGACTTAAAATTCTGCAGAAGTAGGCTTGACTGGCATTCCGGTTGGAAAGGCTGAGTTGTGGCTACTTTTGTGAGTAGAGAAAAATACCAAAAACACATTTTCAATTGGCAGTTTTGAAAAACACATCAGTATTTCATTGATGGTCGTCTTTATTTTGTAGGGAAGCAACTTGTTGATTTAATTTATATTGTTGGTATAAGCTGTCAACAACTGTACCATGCAAGTGCAGCGTGGTATTTGTGATTATTCTTGTATATTTGTTCTTGAAAAATAAGTAAGGAAAGACACTGTAGATCAGTTTTGCTTTTTTTTTGTTCCTCTGCATCATAGCAGCAAATTTTCATTGGCTAATGGAAATGTTGTAAGCATTTTCTTTTCTGCCTTTTTTTATGGTAATTTAGTCAACATTTAGTGTCCTCATCTCATTAGTAACTAAATGACAATAATAAGATGTAATGGGACAGCTTAATGAGGCAGTATCTACTTAACTTCACCTGTTAATCATTCATTTCCCTGTAAAGCCATCGGTAAGTCTCAGACTTCATTTGGTTTTTGACACCAGGCTTTATCCACGGGTTCATTCAGTTGGTAACAATTGCCTCAAAATATCAGAGAAAGGAAATAATTAAGTATTATTTATGCTATGTGCTAACAAGGTTTTTTAGGAAAACTGCTTATCAGAAGTCTTTTATTTTTTCTCTTTTGAGCTCTTCACTGAGTTTGAGCAGCAGAAAGAAAAACTTTATTATGTGCTTCACATGAAGTTCAGAACAGGAATTAATTCCTGACTTTTACTACCTTTCAGGTGGAACTCTGTTGACATTGATCCTGGATTCAGGTTTTAATTTTTTTTTTTTTAATGGATAATGTAGTCAGAAGCCTATAAAGTAGAATTTGTGGTTTCTAAATTACACAACTAATTTCTTCACTCTGCAAAAGAAAAGCAATTAATTCTCAAGTATGTTCAGTAATGTTATCAATCTTGGGACTCTCTGGCTATTGATAAAACATGAGGTTTGTGTTTGGTTCCCAAACAGATACTTAATCCTTTACTTGGAATGTAACACACACTGTAGGCAGCAAACAAAGCATATGTTGCTATACCTTTCTTGCACTATATGACTTTTGCAATGTCTGGAGGTGATTAAGAATATGGAAAACAAGCTTTCATGAATATGACCACATCTGTCTTTCTAGCCAAATTCTCCTATGGGGTTTGAAATTCCAGTGCTCTGAGCTCCTTAGAAACCCTTTCAGTAACTGAAGGATTTTTTCAGAACAATATTTAATGGGTTGTGTTTAAAGAAAATGTCATGTATTGTGGCAAAATAGAAAGGAAATTGTTTCTCAGTCATCAGCTGCAGGAACATTTCATGCCTTCTCCCTCAATAAAATCACTTGTGATGCACTTTTCCTTTAAGCAGGTATTCTTGATGGATCATTTTTTTTTTTTCATTTTCTTCTTATTTTCAAAGGCCTAAGATGAAATAATTTCTTAAGACCAAGTTCTCTTCATTTGTCCAGTGTAATTTAACCTGTGACACTTAGGTCAAGTGGAAGGTTAACTTCTACCATGGAGTTAACTATGCTGTGGGGCAATTTTGCAGTGATTAAATAAGACTGTAGGTTCCTTCTATTTCTACTCTGAACTACGTGTGCAAAATACAGAAGTCAAGTTCTGGTTTAATTTAGGATTTCTATTTCCTTGTAGTCATAAGAGATCCTGTGTGTAAAAATAATTTATATGACATGTGTTCTGAGTGGCCAGATCCTCTTGTGGTGTTTCTAGAGAGTAGCCCTTGTGTTTCGTGAGTCTCTGCACACCCTGATGACTCTGCTGTGCAAGGAGGATGTTCTGCACTGGCACAGAACTGGCAACCCAGTTCCAACGAAGAATTCTACTGCTCTCCATCACTTTTGTGCTGGTAAAGTTATCTAGATTTCTGCGGAGGTTTCAGTGAAAATAAGGTAGCTTACGTCAGAAAATGCAGTGGAAGGATGACAGGGATAAGGTGGATTTTCTCTGTGGATCCAACTCTAGCGTTTCTCTGAGTGCAAGAGCAGAGTGTCCCTCGTGGAACACCCTACAGGGAGGGTGGGCAAGAGCTGACCATATGAATTTGGTGATTCTTCTCAACGCCCAGATGTGTAAATTCAAGACAGATTTAATTTTTCTTGGGGTACAGTTTAATGCTATTAACATTAAATAGATTTGTTTGAATTAATTTAATTATATTGGTGTATAAAGAAGAGTCGTGTGAAACAATTCGTCTGGCAAACTTTATTACAAGTGCCGGGACGTGCTCTGTTTACACTTCTCTTCCATGTAGGTGAGACTTGAGCTTCTGAGATTGTATTATTAGCCTTTCTTGCTTGAATAGTGCATCTAAAGTGCTTGTTGAAGGAAATAATACAAATTTTAATAGCAGAAAAGGGATAAATTTGATGTTATTTATCTAGAAAAAAATTCTTGCCGCTTCAGCATAATTTTTGTAATAAGGTCAGACACGGAGAGCTCCAGGTTATTAATTTCTCACTGGGGAGAGAAAAGCAAACTCCATCAGTAGCTCAGTCGGCTTAGTGTGTGTGCAGGGAAGGCCCAGGAGGAGCAGAAAGAGACAAGCAGCTGTCAGCTTCATGGGGAAACTTTTGTCCATTTCTGTTGAGGTTGTGGGGTGTTTCATGACAGGATGCTAAACACATGGTATGAATTAGGGGGAACGCTGTTCTGAAGGTAAAAGCAGAAATGACACCTAGATTTCTTTCTGGATCAAGGCAGCATTGAGGGGTGTTATGAGAAAACAGGATGGCTGCGTTAAAGCCATCCTAAAGCAGAGAGATATTCAGGCCCAGGTGGCCTTTTATTCCTAATGCTTTTGTATTTTTTTTTAACCTTTTTTTTTTTTCTTAAATATTTCTGTTCTGAAGTCTCCACCTCCAGCTTGGCCCTAGGGTAATGAAGTTAAAATATGGATATTGTAGAGCTGTTTTGGTAACAACCATATTGCTAAGGACAGGGGAGTAGAGAACATTTCACTATGAGTTGGTGTTTTTGAGGTCTGTTGGGATGTCGTGAGCTGTGAGCTCAGGCTGGTTCCCAGCTGAAGTAAGACCTTCAAAGTTGGCAGGTTGAGTCTATGGTTATTGTCCTCAGGCAAGTGAAAGGAATTGCCCTTCACAAATAGTCCCTTTCCATGTTAATCTGAGTGGTATGAGGAAGGTTGTGCTGTATGGATGGCTAACAAGAATGCTGAATATGGTGATTAATTTATTGCTCAAGGAGACAGTAGGGGAACGCTTTTAAAAGCTGTACTTCTGGACTCTTTGTTATTTTGGTCCATTTCTAAGGTTACCCATTTACACATTCCCTATCTTTCTTTGACATCTTTGCATACGAAGCTATTTTCGTCCATCCCTACTCTGTAATTAAAAATAAATTGTTCTGTAACAGTAATTTACTCCTGTCTGAGATCCTCCGAGACTTCTGTCCTAATTGTACATTCTTATAAATGTGATGTGGCCCGAGTGAGACAAAAGGAAATATTTGTTATTGTTCAAATGTCTCCAGGTTTGTTTTCTCAGAAGCTCCTGTTGAATTGCAGTATTTGCCATCAGGACCTTTGCTCTCAGATGGAGTTGTGCCGTAGTAGGTGATCGTACGCTTGTCTGACTGCGCGTTCTCAGTGACAAGTATGAAATAAAAGCCTTAGTACAAAAAAAATACACTTAGTATGTATTGTAAAACCAGGAGTTTTATCTTTGTGCTTAAGTATAAGCGTGTACTAAAAGTTGTCACCGTGTAATTGTTTTGAAACAGAGTAAGGAAATCTTTATGTTCTTGGGGACTACTGTATCTGGCCTCTTCTGCTGCCTGTTCCTTCCTTCCTCCTATCTCATGCCCTCCATGGACTTCCCACAGTTGCTCTCCTTGCATGTAAACTGGCCCTTGAGCTTTATTATTTTAAATTATCCTTCACTTACACAAGTCAAAATTTGGAATTCCACCTCCATCTGTTTTAGATCAAGAATGAGAGATAGAAATAACTTCCTACAATTCAAGATCTGAAAATAGAGCTTGGTGGTAGTGGAAGAAAGCCAGGATCTCACTGCTTTGTGAGCTGAAGCATCTGATTGTAACTAGAAAGAGAAAATAAGTTAGGTATCAGAATGTGTTTAATATTTCTCTTGTTGGTGCTAAGGCAGCAATAAAAGATGTAGTCTCACATGATAACAGGAGAATCAGGAATATTCTTTGGCATTTGCTGACACCCCGGAGGTGCCTGGGGAAGGATGAGTTAGGAGGGAGCTGGTGGAGGGTAAGAGCAGCCTTTTGCCACTGTGCCCGCTCGGAGAGGGGGACTGGGGTCTGCCAGGGGCATGGCAGCCCCTGCCATCTGGCAAATGCCACGCTGCTCAACTGAAGTGGCTCCAATTCAGATTCACAGATTTCCGTGGATGAGGAAACACCAGCTTATCCCTGCAGACTTTTCTCCCATGACATGGCAAATGAGATCAAAGTTGGCAAATTCCAGAATTTTCTGTTCCATTCTATCCAGATTTCTAGGACCAATTTAGATTTTTTTTTTTCCCTCCCTCTATCTGATTTGTTCACAGGTGATTTAAATCAGGCAGTTTTATTTAGGTGGGTTTAGTTTCCACGTTGATGGAATGGATTAACCACAGCACACATCTGAACGGTCTCTGACTCTTGTCCCTGCTGTAGAAGCCTTGCACCTTGATTGGCTTTTTGGAGGATCTGCACCTGTATCACCATCTAAACCTACAGCATGTGCTTATTTTTCCTCATCACAAGACTAGTGTGCACAGGCAAGGGACTTGGAGCATTTTTTCAAGGCCAAAAATGTAAGATACAGACCTTCAGGAGGCAAAGGTCTAGAGACAAACGTGCTCTGGTGCTGTGCACGTGGAGAGCATCACACCTAAGAGCAGGAAGGCAAGTGCCACTCCAAAGGAATTTGTTATTTCTGCCTCTCAGAGCGAAGGACAAGTTATCAACCCTCCACTGGAACTTTTTTCTTCTTCCCCTTATCCTTGTAATGGTTTAAGTACAAAATACCAGCCATACAGGCTTGGTCTTGGGAGAAGGCAGAGCCTGAGATCGTGCCTACTTATTCATGTTGCTGCAGAGGGCCAAAGGCTCTGTGAGCTTCTATTCTAGTAAGAACCCGAGCAAGTAACAGTCCCAACCTATCCTTAATCAATTAATCCATTTTATTTTATTCCTGTAAAATAAGCCAGGTGGCTTGCTTCCCAGTCACTTGGCTTTGATCATTAAACTGTATGCCTTTTCTGACATACGAGTCCCCATACCCTGTGATAGGCAAGCCAAGTGGATCAAGGGAGCTGTGTGTTTTCTTAAAGCCTCTGTTAAGTTGTGGAATGAAACACAGCTTATTTTGAATTGAGGGAAGAAACACATTTCTCCTTCACAGAGATGAATGGAGTTGGTTGAGCATTGGTTTTGCTTTCAAAACCACTCCTGTACTTCATACTTTTGCCAGTTTCATATGGAACTTCCTGAATTTCTCTCTCACTATACATATAATATATAAACATGATGTTAAAACGTGGATAAAGTATTATCTTTACTGAAGACTAGCATGACTGCTTTCATGAAACGACTGTAATGCACCAGACTTGCAGGAAAAGGTCGGGTTTGTTCCATTATTTAATGGGTAATATTTTAAAACACTGCATCCTTCTGTCTAGACATCAGAACACTGGATACGGACGCCTCATGCGAACGCTGAAGTTTTAGAATGAGCTCAGCACTATCTATCCAGTAATTTGGTAATCTCTTTTTCTGTTAGGTTTACCTCTCCCAACTAGGCAATAAGATTCTTCATGCTAAAAGTGAAACTTCCTTCTGCTGCCTGCCTACCTCCCCCCAGAAAGGGAAATTATTGTCAGTAGAGCAGATGTTCCATAATATACCCCACGGAGAAAGTGCTGGGGGTGGCAGGTTGGTCATCCATCTAATAGTGATTTCCATGAAAAATACTTGTTGGCATAAGGATCATGATGCATCGTGCCACCTTAGCTCTGTCTCTCCCTCCCTGCACGTACTAAATTTCAGACAAACAGGTGAAGTGACCCGAGCGAGGTTGGCCTGTTTGTGAAGCAAAGAAGTGGGAACAACAAGAGTGCTTTCAAGTGACAGTGATGATGGCCGGTGTAAATGTGGCATCAAAGCCAGCCTCGCACTAAAAAATGCTTAATTATTATTCTGAAAGAAAGAGAAATGGAAAAGAATGCCTCTTTTGGCATGCCCAAGGTAATTAAATTAGATTCAAGCCCACTTGCTTGCACATTAGGAAACATTTCACTAGCTTAGGGCACAGCAGGTAGTCGCTCATGTCTTCTAAGTTCATTACCTTGGGATATTTGGGCTTTGACTGTGTATTTTGAGAGAACTGCACTGGCAAAAGCTAATACATTTCAGCAGCTAGAACTCTTAAAAGGGTGGGCATCCAAATGCCCCTGTAATTCCCATGGTCTTCCCCCGTGTTAAGCCATCATGTGCCCTGCTTGCCTTGCAGAAGCGGGCATCGGCTTTTAGCAGCGTAGCAGCAGCACCGTGTCTGCTTAAATAAAAGCAGCACTCTGAAAGTCCAGCAAGTTGTTTTCAGGAAGCATGTGATTTTGATGAAGGGACTCTAAATTAGTGTCTGAAGCAATGAAATCCTTTGCCTCCACTCTGCCCTTAGAGTGATGCAGGAGGAGTGCAGGGAGGAGATGTTTGGAAAATCGATAGGCTGTCTGTCCCTCTGCGGATGTTGTTTCCTCGTTGTTTCAAATGAACCTCGTTTACTGCTTGAAGAATGGCATTTCTTACCTACTTAGGATAGCATAATATTAATTGAGGGAGTTTACATACCAGCAGCAATCCTGCGATTAGAAATAGCTCTCTGCTCTGAAATATTGCTGCTGTCGTGATGAATTCCTGTGCAGAACTGTTAATAATATGAAGAATAATGAATATCTAAAGGCTAAGAACACCTAGAAAGGAGCTGACACGATAACTCATCACTAAGTTATTTTTCCCACATACTATAAAATGAGAGAATTTCTGATTGAAGTCATTAGTGCTGAAAAACAAGTGCTTGTCCTCAGGAAACAAAACAGATGAGAGACTTCTGATAAGAAACACAAACCTTGTTTGTGCTTTGGCCTCTTCTCTTACCACACACCACCACTGATGTCCATCATGTTTACCCATTAGGCACTCTTTTTTGTCATCAAAATCTGACACTTTTTTTGTATTTTCCTTCTAGGTGGTGAGCTCTTTATCGGGTATGAGATGATTTCTTCTCCTGGGCAATACTTTGACTTCCTTCAGCAGAGCCTCATCCCCCGTTAGGTTACTGGATGACCTTTCTCAGACTTTAGCTGTGTGAACTGTGTCAAGTCCCATGTTTCCACCTTGGTCTGCTCAGTGCTTTGTCATGCTCAAAAGCCTCTCTTTCATGTGGTGTTTACCTTGAGCCCAAGCTCTCTTCTTAACCAGCTCAAAGGATTTTAGCACAAATAACCTTAAAAGAAGTAATACTTAACAGATTTTTCTTTTTAGAGATTATTTTGTGGGAGGGGCTTTGTTATTTTGCATACTTGATGCAATGTGGGTTTTTTTCACGGGCCTTTACCAAAAATAAAACCACTCCAGAAGTTCTCTCCAAGTAATGAATAGCCCAAATCTGCATAGCCTAGAATTAGAATGCTGTCAGATGTTTTACCATTTTACCTGATTCTCTGTTTATGACCAATCCAAATCAAGCTGAGCAGTACTTATTTTTTATTTCCCCGAAAGCACTGGAATTGTAAAAGGTCTCTTGACAGTTTTATGTTCGCTCTTAGTTTGTTCTGACCATATAGATGATCCACCAAATTATTGTTGTTTATTTTTGTGAACTGAATTAATACTTCAATGCTTGCTTTCCTGTGTGGCTTACTGACAAAGTATCACAATACGCATCCCGAGTAAGAATTAATATTTCTGTCTGACTAATCTCTGAGCTTTCAAAGCTTTTCAAACAGATGGCAGGAGAAGTATTGCCAAAGCTCGTGCAACAGTGCTGTGCGATGTAAATTATTTAATTGAACTCTTGACAACCTGCTAACCAAGCTGTGAACCTTACATCGTGCACTAGGTACATATATGGATTAAGAGAAACTGTTCTGTAAGTAAAGAAATGACAAAGGATTCCCATACATGTAGAAGGAAAATTGTGAAAACATACTGCTAAAATAGTTTAGAAACCAGGCAATTAGTTTGAGTACCACATGAAGATCCTGGAAATGCAGTAAACTGAATGTTTCAAGTCACCTGCTTTGTGGGTGAGGGAAAGGCTGTGGGTGTTGTCTGCTTGGACATTAGTAAAGTTCTGTTTAGTACCTTCATCAAAGGGGTTTAGAGAACAAGTCTTGTGAGGAGCAGCTGAGGGAGCTGTTTAGCCTGGAGGAAAGGAGGCTCAGGGGAGACCTTCTTGCTCTCTCCAACTACCTGAAAGGAGGTTGTAGTGAGGTGGGGGCTGGTCTGCTCTCCCCAAGACACAAGTGACAGGATGAGAGGAAACAGCCTCAAGTAGTGTCAGGGCAGGTTTAGTTGGACACTGGGAAAAATTCCTTCACTGAAAGGGTTGGTAGGCCCTGGACAGTCTGCCCATGGAGATGGTGGAGTGCCCGTCCCTGGAGGGGTTTAAAAGCTGTGTAGATGTGGTGCTTAGGGACAGGGTTTCGTGGTGATCTTGGCAGTGTTAGGTTTATGGCTGGACTCGATGATCTTAACAGTCTTTTCCAACCAAAATGAATCAATACTTCTAAGCTGGCGCAATCTCAATAGAGACCTCTTTTTTTTTCTAAAGACCTTTACACACATTCTGGTATTATTTACCACTTACATCATGGGGTTGCTTTAGATTTATGTACGGAACGGTTCTCAGGACCATGAGAATCTATTCCCATAGGCTGTGCTGGCTTGTTCCATCACCAGCCCTGCAGTAACTACACCCAGCTCTTCAGAAGCAGTTGTGAACATAACTTATGGGGTGGCTCTGCGTACGGCCAGCTCCAGCTTGCGCGCACGGAGCGAGCAGTTGTTGAACATACAGACCTGAGCTTGTTAACGGTCTGGTCAAAATAGCTGTTTCTGTACTTCTTGACAGGTAAGGTCATAAAATCTGAGAACATGATACATGAATCTGGCTGTGAAGTATAAATAAAAGGAGAGTCGGAGCTGGACTTTTTATAACCTTTTGGATAATTGCTTGCGAAACCAGAAGAGCTTTTAATTCGTATTACTCGGTGAAGACTTATGTCACAAAGATCTGCCCTTTATTGGAGGGAGGTGGTGGGATGCTGCAGCCCACCTTTACGCTGAGCTGTAGTTTGCTGTAAACATTTTTCTTTCTATAGCTGCAGTGCTTTGGCTCTAGACGTGCTGTCGTGCTTTCTCTTCTTCCAGCGATGCTACCTAATAATGTTTTCAGCTCAATACCTGACTTCAGCTTCACGAGCAGATAACTAGAAGCCTGAAGTTGATAAAGGAAGAGAAAAGTAATCACAGTGTTGACACAAAACAAAGGGCAGAGTTTTCTAGAAAATGGAGTTAAGGAGAGGATTAGAAAACAGTGGGACATCCAGCTTGCAGAGCTACCCTGAGAGCTTTCCTCCTAGAACTACTTGGAGGGATGAGTATTTGCTTCCAACCACGTTCATGAGGGTATTTTTATGAATGCCTAAAATGCCATTATGGAGGAAATTGAGCTGCAAACAGAAATAGCCTATGGAATAAAAATAAAAGAATAAGTTGCATTTTTAAAAAGGAACTTGGCAGAATCACGCAGGTAGAATTCGGGTGATAATCTAAAGCTAGATGAGTTTTTCTTTAAGGTGAGAAATAACTTACTTTTTCTTCTGTTGTCCTTGACTGAAGGATAGTTATATCTCTTAAAGTTTTTAAAAGATAGATGATGAACAAATGCAAGAAAAGTTTTGGTTTGTTTTTTGTTTGTTTGGATCGGTTTGCGGTTTTTTGGGGGTTTTTTTTTGTAATTTTTTTTTAATTAATCTATAATATATTCTTATGCTGTAGGATGAAACAGGATAAAATTCAGGTCGAGAGGAAATGGGCTCAAGTTGCACTAGGGGAGGCTGAGGTTGGATATTAGGAAAAATTTCCATACTGAGTGGTCAAGCTTTGGAAGAGGCTGTCCAGGGAGGGGGTGGAATCACCATCCCTGAAGGGGTTTAAAAAGCATTCAAAAATCTTTTGATCAACACATTTGTTTTTTGTCTGGGATGGGGAAAGAATCAAGGTCCAGATTATGGGACTCTGACCAGAAGCTTTCCTTGATGGAATCTTATTCTTAACATGAAAATACCTGTACTCTGTTACACGTTACACTTAGGCTGTGAAATGTTAACATAATTGAGCCTAAAATAATTTGTTGACCTCAGAAGTGACAGTAGCTGCTTTTGAAAGCTCTTCATGTCTTTCTTAAGCCTCTTACAAACATAAATTGATTTTTTTTTTTGTTCCCTTTTTCACAATATTAAGAAATGAGGAAATGAGTCTACAGGGCAGTTACAGAAGGTATTTATACTCTTTTTTTTTTTTGGCTGATATGTTTGTTTATCCTTATAAATGATTCTTCAAGAAACAGTGCCCCAAACATTGTTTTTCATGAGCTTGAGAAGTCCTGTTTGTCTACCTGCATCCTTCATCATTCAGTACCTCGTATCAACCCCAAGTAATCGCTCCGTAGGGCACTGTTATTTTTCTAAACTCAGATGATGTTGGTTGAGAAAATAACCAACAGTCTAGTACAGTCTTCTGGACGTTCAGACTTCAAGTGTTAGTATTTGAAATGAATATGACAAGGAAAGTATTTCTTCAGAACAGTTCTGAATAAATTACCATTACAGTAACACTTGGAGCAAACTGGAGATGAAGGAAAGTGTTCATTTACATTTCAGTGGTTGAAAGGCTTATGTTTTAGTGGTTGCCTCATATGCCAGAAATGTACCTTTCAATTTAGGCTAAGTAAACAACATGAGTGGGGTTTTCTCACCGCTAGTTTTCATTCATTTCTGATAAGCATAGTTGAGTTTGGGTGATGGATGTGTTCCTTGCTGAGCTAATCGATACAGAAAATCACTTGCAAATCTAAAAAGTAATTATGTAGGGGCAGAATATGGAAGGGAAATAAAGCAAATCTGTTAGTTAGGAAGCTGTTTGAAGATTAAAGTCCCAGATTAAACTTTCATGAATAAATTATCAAAGGCTTTATCAAATGGCTAAACCTTGGAAAAAGCTTGACAAGGCTCCTATGTCTCTTTCCTTGTCTGTCTAGAATGCTTGCTTTATATAAATGCAGAAAGACTTTCTTGTTCAAGAGAAATCATGTAGTTTAAAAACGTTCTGACATTCTTCCTAAGTGATTTCTGTCATTTAATGGTAAATTTTGTTTGTAAGAGCAAATGCCTGGCATGTTTTCAGATGTGAGGCAGGGCTTTGGATTTCCTTTCAAGATTTTTTTTTTTGTTACTATCCTTTCCAAACGCGCCGTTTGCGCGTTACATTGCAAGCTTCATCTGCTTGGGTTCTTTATGAGGCCATTGAAATATTATTTTGTATTTTTTTTATTGCTGTTGGTTTTTGGTTGGTTGGGTTTTGTTTTGTTTTCCTGGTCTCTTAATTCTTCTAAGAACTTCTCCAAAGTAGTTATGAGTTTTCAGATGACTGTAGTTAGTAATGCACTGAGTTGCTACTAACACTCAGACGTAGCCATGGGTGGTGGGGCGAGGTGGCCACTGGAAGAGAACCATGCCCTGTCTTGACATATAACCTAAAATGTACTTATTTGGCAAGACAAATGCAGTGGGTCAGTAGCAATTCCTGTTCTACAAACACGTGCGTATCCCACACAAACCACAGCTTCGGACCTACGTTTCCAACCTGTCCAGTGATGGAATGGGATGATCAAGTAGGTGATGTGCAAGGTGTGCTGGTGGCAGCTTGGCTACTATATGTAGCAGTTGTTCTCCCTAGGCTGCAGCTGCTCCAAGGTGTCCAGCACCCCTGTATCTCACTCCTCTGCCTGCCCTACGATTATTGCCTTAACTAGTTTTTGCTCTCTACATTAGATCATTGGCACAGTCACGTAGCTCCAGGCCAATCTCTCTGATATCCTCCTTCCTTGAGGCTAATTAGTGGTTGCTGCTGTGGTTTCTATCACCCTCTGTCCTCCTACCTGTATGTGTTACAAGAAATGTTATCTTTGTTATCCATCACATGCTGGATTAATCTAGTCAGTTTGAGCTGGGCAAATTTAGACAAGTCTCTACCTAGGCAGGCAGCTTTGTGATAGGTTTCAACTGGCATTGTGAATTAGAAAAGTGAGACTTCTGGGCAGAATATGAACTGGGCAGACTAACAGCAGCCCCAGGGAAAGGTGTTGTTTGCAGCCATTCACTGGGGATAGAGGATCCCTCTAGTAATGAATATGGTAACAGATGGAGTACTCTGCACTGCCCATCTCTGGTTCTGATCTCCCCATCCCCTCCGTGCCAACCTCTCTGTCCTCACGTGGAAGGCAGCCACAGAGCTCATGTAGTTGAGTGATTAGAAATTGGATTTTCAGAGGCATTTTGTAGAAGCTTTTTTCTTCTCAAATGTCTTTGCCTGAAACATGGTACTTCCCCCGTGGTTGAGTTCTGGCAAGGTGAAAGGGTGTCTAAAAAGATATTCTTTCACTTTGAGGCTAACACTGAAAGCTGGTTTTGTATTTTCCTGTGACTTGGATAAACGTGGAGGGCTTCTTAATGACTTTAAGTTTGTTCTTTCTATGGAGGCAGCAACTCCAAACTGGCTGAAGAGCCTACAGAACATCAGAGAAGAGCGATAGCTATTGATTCAGTGCCACTGAAATCCTTGCTAGAAAGCAAAATATCATCTTTCAGAGCTGACTGCCACTGACCTGCCAGCCTGTAAAGTTGGTTTCTCAGGGAACTTCAAGCTCATAGGCAGAGAATGCATTAGTTCTAAGTGTTTAATAATAATAGAAACACCAGAGTATGCTTGTTCTTTTCTTGACTTGATATGAACATCTATAATTCCAGTATAACTATAGAATTTGATGATTCTATGGTAAAGAAGTGTTTGTGCATATTTCTTAGTGATTCTCAGGTTTTTGAGACCTATGATGATTCAGGAAGCAGGTGTAGGGTTGTTTGGCCTTTTTGCAGCATGTCCTGCTGTAGTAGGTACCAGAAACCCTGCAGGACATACACAAGAAAACGCGTCTTTAAAATTGGTGGAAGCTTTCCTAGAATAAAGAAGACTTTAGAAAGCGACAGAATTGCTGATCCAGATTCAAAGGGAAGCTCTCAGTCATGACTGGAATTGTTTTTTTATTCCCTTCTGTACAGTGATGTATGAAGGGAAGAGAGAAAATCCAACCCTGTCAATTTTAGTGAGGCTCAGAATCCAGCTTCTGTAATCCTTGTCTGTAGGCACGTGGACATGTTTCCCTTCCTCTGAGATGCTGAGGAGGGCAGAGTACAGAAGAGGGCCTTCTAGCTCTTAACCACACATCCTGTGCATGACGGATGAGCATCGCTGAGGGTTGTTTCCATTAGTCTGGAGTCCTGTCCTGCCCCTGGGAGGTGGGTCTGGGACAGCGCGTGGCAGCGGATCAGGCTGGCTTTAGCAAGACAGCGTGTCTGGATGCTTCCCGGTGCCTTTGGCTACCCTCATGCTTCTAATTTAGAGCTATCAGCTCACATTCTTCCCGGTGCTGAAAAGCTTTAAAAGAGAGGAAGGTTTTGAGTAGTCCTGAGGGGCCATATTGACTCCATCTGCGTGACTCTCATACAAGGAGAGGTTTCATAGAATCGAAGAAGAATACCCCCAGCGTGACTCGCTAATGCCATTGCTGAGTGGCTGGGATCCAGCCATGATTCCTGCATTTCCTGAATGTCGTTACTCCATCAGCCTCTCGGGACATTTTGTCCGAACACCAGGAGGTTGACAGATGGGTCCATGTTTGGCCTGCAGCATTACTCACACTCTGATGCTGTCGGTGATGAAACTGTATAGCGTGGATTCCGGGTGGACTATAGGTGACAGCAGGTGTTCCATTACTCACTGTCTGATAACCCTTTTCTTGCCTCAACCCCTGCTGCCCAACACAATCCTACGCACTGTGCTACTGGACCTGGTATTGAATCTCTTTGTGGCACTCAGATAATGGTCTGTAGGTGCCTGAGGAATTCTGGTGGGACTTTTAACTAGCTCCTTAAAAGGACTGCTAAGATACTGTGATTTTTCCATATCATCTGTTTTGCTAGAACTGGATTCCCAAGTGTGAAGCAGCAGCAGATGATGAACTAGTAGTAATTTGCTCTTTTACAGTATGTTGATCAATCATCTCACATCCCGTTTATCAACACATTCCATTTATCAATGTCATCCCGAGTTTGGGGTGGTTGTAACTGTTTCTTTTTTCAGAGAGAGACACTGAGACCTGGAGAGGTTTTACGACATGCCCAGAATCCCAGGGCACAAATGGCTTGGGAATCTGGCACTATCTTCTCCCAAGGTATTCTGGTCTCTGTGTGTTAACAGCACACTTCAGAGGTGGTCTGCAATGAAGAAGCCTTTGTGAAGGCAGCCCACTTACCACTATTTTTTTATATGTTGTTGGTTGTGCACTCTGGAGGCAGAGGAATCAGTCTTTTGTCTCATTCTGAACCTCTTCTGGGTGATTCTGATGCCTGGCAGTGTACCCCTGTGAGCAGGGAAGTTACTCCCTTTATGGCTTTTCAAAATACTGACAGCTTCTTATGTGCTCACCTTTGGAATAACTGTTCCGAAGCTGGGTGTAGAGGGTTATATTTGTGGCAACCTGTATATTTATTTCAAAGAACTTAGTTATATAAAGTAATTTTGTGAAGTTTTTTTGGGTTTTGGGTTGTGGTTTTTTTTTTTTTGTAATGGCTACACAATTCCCCCCCCCAGGAACTGGTGTTCCTGTCTTCCTCAGAGCAAAATTGCACATAGAGTAGCTAATGTATAATGTGCATCTGGTGTGGTCTCAATAGTTATGAATTGTCCCATAGTGAATCATATTTGAACAGTAGCTTATCGATTGCAGTGTGTGAAGGTGGGAGACACAGAGTGGATTCTTTTCTTCTTCCTCTTTATCCAGCTCTGCTTTGGTTGTTTTTCCTGTTTTGTGACTCAGACACATAACATTCACAGTCTTTTCATCCGTTGTGTGGAATATTACAAACATTATTCAAAGTCTGTAAGTTCAGATATGTAAATGAGCAGTTATATTTTATTCATGGTGCCAAAGGTATTGCATTTTATTGCTGTTGAATTAACAAGAGTAAGCCTTGGGAAAACATCTTGGATCACCCTGCGCTCTGTGGTGGCTGAGTAACAAGATGTTGAAGCCAAAAGGCTTCTCTTCAGTACGACTGGAAGCCATTGCTGAGACTGAATTTTGTCTGTTGTTTCAAGGTTTAAAGCTCTTTTGCCCTCGTCAATGCAACTTGGGAGCCTTGATCTAATAACTGAGGTGGGATCCTACTGAGGAGCCTGTTAAACTTAATGTACCAGTCTACCTGTGTGCTGCTGTTGAGAGGGTTGGCTGTTCGTATCTTGATTTTCTCAAATCCATCACACTGTAATAGTCTGGCATTTTGCTGAGCACCTGTTCAGGATAAAGTGCTGGCAAAGTGTACCATAGAAATGGCTATATAATGTTACCTATGAAAAAGTCTGTAGAAACACATTACACTGCCTTGAAATTGGCACAGCCCTGTGCCATTCCAGCTTGCTTCCAAGAGAAAAAATACCATGGACTCCAAATATGAAATCCATCACCTTAAACAATGAGAGGCTGACATAGCATTGTAATTGTACCAGGGGTGGGCATTGTGCCCAGCTGCAGATGTCTTTAGAGTTCATTGCTTGAGACAGAAATAAAAGCCCAGTCGGCAAGCCTGCACGTGGCTATTGTAGAACTGGCATCAAGTCCTGAAGAAGATAGCTTATGATTAGGAAAACATTTGGGCCTCCTGTAGTGATAACGTAAAGTCACTGATGTGAAAACATGTCAGAGCGATCTCAGCTGATACAAACTCCTGCTCTGGAGTACGTGATGTTTATACGTGGCCTTTTAAAGGTCTTGCAGTGCTTGGTAAACGATTCCTCTTATTAGCAGCAGTGAGTTTTCTGAAGTCTTGACCTTGAAATAATGGAAAAATGTCGTTGAAGAGATTGTTATGTTGAAAAAAAAAAAAGAAAATAATTTTTGGTTTGTTAGCTTTGAGGTTTTTGTTTAGGTCCATTAAATGCCAGTACGCGAGTGTATTTCTTAATCCAGTCATTGTAAGCCTGGTTTGAAATGCTTCCTAGAGCCTGCTGTATTGGCTGCAGTGATAGAGTGGAAGCTGTACAGTTGAATTTGCAGAAGTACAATACCAGGAGGAGTATTTGCAGGTTTGAAACACGGGGTAGTACATTAATAGTATGTATGTTACAGATGCATACTTGTCGACCTTGCCCTGCCAGAAACAGTAATAAATATAGTCATATAACATTACTCTCATACACAATAATCCTATTTAATAAACGTTTCGGAGTCAGCTTATTATGATTTGTGAATACAGAACATTTCTTCTCTTTCCTAATGTAATAGCTCGGATATTAGAGGAAGTAGAATCCATCCACATTGTGAAACAGAAAGTGGATTATATCCTTTTAATGTGACATGGCCAAGATTTTACAGTAGATGGCTACTTTAAGATCTGAGAGTAAACAATCTTCATGTGCCAAGTGTAGTAAGTCCAAATACTGAGCGATTAAAGTTTTAGTTTTTCGTTTCTGTATTTTTCTATTCATACAGTGATGACGTGATTCTGAGAGCTTAAGTTCTCAAGAGCAACCAGAAAGAGTGACTGCTGATAGGAGGAAAAGAGCAAACTATATACTACAGATGGTGAAAGCTTTCAGGATATTCACGCATACAGCAGGATTCTGAATTAAGTAGCATTTTTATTCCTGTTCCCTTTACTCTTGGAAACTCTGTGTGTGGTCTAAGAAATCAGTTTAAACTCCTGTAAGAGATTTAGTATAGTCCTTTGAATGCTTTCTCTCTGTGTTGATGCAAAGATGACAAAATAATAGTGTGTTTGTCAGGTTTTCACAACTTCATTAAAAAAAATCAATATAAATCACTAATTCCCAGTACTACACATTATTTCATCTGAAATTCCCATTCTTCAGGCAGGTATTAACCAAAGGAAATTTTCTACAGATGATATGGCAATTAAGAAGGCAAACTGATGGTTACTTTTGATGTACTGTGAATATCGGTTAAGAAGATTGCAACTCTTAGTCTTTTTTGGTAATTTTTATCTCTGGCAGCACCCTGGGCTTGGAGAGGTAATGATGAAAAAGGGAGTAATGCCTGTGCACTTCACTGCTATGGAAGGTGTTGAGAATCTCATGACAAGGAGAAAGTGTTGAGATACTTTGGAATAATGGCTCACATTTTCATCCGTTGTGAAAGTGAAAACTGCTAGTGTTGTATATCTCTGTATATGCAAGTACCTTTAGGTCTCGTGGAAAGCAAAGAAATACCTGGAAGGTGCTGCTGTACTGGGGAGCAAGCAAGAATGAGGTAGTTGAGAAACCTGAGACTGATCCCGAGTTGGTGCTGGATGCAGGAAGCTGTGAGGACTGTTCAGATTGCAGGAAGAGGGTGGAACAGCAAAATACTTCCACCTTTACTGTAATGAATGAGCACTTCAGTCTAGGATTTTCTATCCTGTTCTGTCCATATGGTGCTAAATTTCTTAGCGTGGCCAAGGTACATTCATAGTCAAAACAGAAGTTTTCAGCTCTCTTAAGATGTGTGAAAAACTCATTGATTAGGATTGTACATAATGCTCTGGGCGAATGACTTGGGTGCCGTTGGTGATTTGGTACATTCTGGTTTTCCTTACGAGAGATTCACTGTCTGGGAGAACTGCAAGGCAGCACTGAACAAAATCTTAGCCTTGTTTACGCAGTCTAGAAGATTGCAGAAGGTAATTTCATTAATCTCCTGCTGTGAAAAATCTGTATTAAGCAGAGGCTATAAATACGTGAAGATTTCTGATAGCTCCATGCTAGCAAGCACCTGCAATTTCACTAGTGCTACCAAACTGTTCTCCATATTCAATCTGCTCCTTCCAGCAGAAGTAATAACCTGATTTCAGATAGCTTCACCACTGTAAGCTGTTCTTCCTCAAGTATTTACCCACGTTGCATACACTTGTGTACTTTAACGTGACAGCTTTTGGATGAACGCTTCCTGATAAAGCTGAAGAAGAAATAAATGACTAAATAGTCATAATATCTATAGCAAAACCCTTCAGAGGAATTAGGAAGTTTTTGCTCTGTGTGACAGTCTGACAAATGAGTCAGCTCCTTATTATGAATTTATTGTGACAGTATTTCTTGTTTTTATCCCAGCTGTGTATTTTTACTTTACATTACTTTTTTTTGTATGTTGAAAGGTGAAAGTTACTTTACTGTTCTCTTGAACAGTAAATCAGTATTAGGATGATGTGCCAGTGGCACCGATAGTGATGGAACAGCAACTGACTCTTACTTAGGTATTTTTTTCCATTGATCTCAAGTGCTTTACAGAGGAAATTGCAATAGCCTGCGTGCTGAACGTATAATATTTGTGATGTGCTTAAAAGTTTGTGGCTTGGGAGGAGGAGGGAAGAGGTGAATATCACTTAAAAAAAACCCCAAAAAAACCAACAACAAAAAACAAAACCAAAAAGAACCAAAAAACCAAAAAAAAACAAAAAAAAAAAAAGCCTTTTTATTTCAGTAGAGGGGAAGGGAATAGCTGTTGGATGAAAGCTCCTTATCTGTATTTCAAAACTGAGGGACCTGTGGCTGAATGGAGAACATCTTGTCCGGGGGTTATTTTAGACAGGCTTCAGGCAAGGCCAAGGGGAGTTTATAAATCAAAAAGAATCCTCTGAATTGGAAGTCTCTGAACCAACCAGCAACACCTTTGGTTTCTGGCTTTTGCCTTTGTGGGATTTTATTTTTAGAGGGAAGGTTACTTACAGCTTGGTATGCCTTAGAGAGAAAACAGTAGTGTCTTATTGAAAGCTTGAATAATCAAAGTCAGTGTTTGATCGTAGGGTGGTAGCTGCATTTACTGATTGCTCTCTAAATGAGGGAACAATCTCCTTAGACTAGTGTGATAATGAGAGGAGGGAAATCTGCTGAATGTATTAGCAGTAATGACATTAAAGGCCATGAAGAAAAAGCAGCTGAAATATGGACCTTTTCTGGCAGTCATGACATCTCTGCAGGCAATCAAGACCAAACAGCAGAAAGCTTCTCTCCCTTCCTCCTCTCCCCATCAAATGTGTTTTTTCTCTTTTTAACAGGTACTAGCTACATTAGTCAGTATCTGGCTGCTAAAGAACTCTTTTCACGGTGAATTGAGCAGAAGTTTGAAGAGCATAAAAGGGAATGGGCTGCCCTTATTGAACTCCTGTCGAGCCACTGAGTGACCCTGTTGCAGATCTTTGTTTTCCCATCTAGCCTCACTCAAAACTGCTTGGTCCTACTACTGCTTTTAACATTTGATTTTGACATACCTTTAAATTCTTGAGGTGTTCTTCCTTTGCGTCCACTTCCACTCTAAAGCAGTTTTAGTTGTGTGTGTCTTGACATTTCACCAGTGTCTGAGTGGATGTACTTTTGCACAAGAATGAATGCAGCCTTTCAGGAAGATAGGTTGATAGCTAAAGATCTGTCTGGGTTTAGTGTGTGAATGTTGCCCTTATTTTCAAGTGTTGACGCATTCATTGTCTTTCAGTTTTCTCATGACATGATCTGAATCTGTCTTGTCATCTAATGCAGTTAAACTTGTCTGGGCCATTTGTCTCTGGTAGAAACTCATATTCACTAATAATGAAATTAGTGAGTTTTTTCCTGATTACTCCTGTTAACTTGGACAACATGGAGTGTTTGCTGTCACCAACAGGTTGTGTAAGTACATGTGTGAAGAGTTGCAAAATCAATAAAAGTCCTTTTCTTCCCTGAAATTCTTACTGTTTTATAGTGAAGTCTCTAGACTTTGTAATAATACAGCTGATGTTTGCTCTGTGCTCTGTTATTTGTGCGTGACTTGTCTGAAGACCTAGTAAGACTTGCAGATTTGGGATTGTGTGGCCCATAGAAAGGGGCTGCCTCTCCTCAAGCTGCTAAAGCTTGTTTCCTTCTCTGTCCACGCTGGTATGTGTGCATGTGTGTTCACTCTAAGAGTGTTCACTCTAAGCCAAGAGGTGGTTTTGCAGCGTCTTTGCAGTTTGGATAGGCTTTTGCTGATTGCATTTGCTACCCCTTTAATTAGGGCTGATATTGTAGTCTGAATTCAGAAGTGATGTTTGGGCTTTGATGTTCAGCAGATGATCATGACCCTGTATTAACATCTGAGGAATATTGCCAGATCCTAGCATGCTTGTTCATGACTGACACCGAGGAGTCAGTCTAAGCCTTTATCCAAGAGAGATTATTCCAGTACCCTGCTGCCTGGCTTGCCAAGTAGGTTTATATGCAAACTATAACTCTTTCCAAACGTTGTTGCCAAGTTAGTATTTTGTTCAGGAACGTATGAGTTCATAGCACTGATTTTGGGATCTAAGTAAAGCTGTGGACCTCTTTTTTTTTTATTGCCAAAGAGCTCTGCACACATGTTGTTTTCACAAGGAGAGCGCTGGATGCTTCTCAGCAGGTCTGTGGCCCTTGCTAGGACAGTGTTGTAATTGGAAGGGGGAGGAGGGTTTGGGCCTCTAGTAAAATGCAACACTTAGTCATAGCAAAGTGCTAATGTCTAACTTCTGTAAATTCTCCTTTCAGGATATTTAAGTACAGCACCATATAAATTTATTAACTCTGGGCAGCATTTTAGGTATAGTACAGAGCCTAGTGCTTTTCAGCATCCCGTTCTCAGGCAGTGTTAAGCCATGCTGTCCGGTTTCACTAAGAAAGATGTTTGTAAAAAGTGGTTTATTCCATCTGTGACACCTTGAATACCTCACATCTGGGCAGGTTAAGAATGTAGCTCTTGCTCAGACATCTGTACAAGGAATAGATGTCAGTTGTGGTCAGCTCACTGAGGGTTATATTGTGATGCTCAGAGCCAGATTTTCAATGGCTCTTCACACAGGACATACCAGGCTCCTTGCAGCTTGACTCGCAGGGTAAAAAGCCAAGAGCTTGCTGTTTCCAAGCTTCTTCTCCGTTATTACCATTTCACCCCAAATATTTTTGCTTCTTACTGTTTGTGGAAAGCTGCAGTTGTGTTTTGCAGATGGAAGGACAAAGCAAGTTGACAGAGAGTGGTGTTTCTTTTGTAACACACCCACCTACCCACTCATGCATGGACACAGATAGAAAAATGTGCTGCTCTCTAGGATTTTGATTAAATTGATTGCATTAAGTACCAGGCTAATTAGTTTTGACACACTGCTTGTAAAAAAAAAAATACATTGTTAATGTCTTAATTTTACTCTCTGAAAATACTGTAATGTTTACTGCTAATCTGGAGATATAAACAATAACATATAGAGAGCTTGCAGAGAGCAGCACAACTATAATGGGTATTATAACTAACTGATGTGTAGTTTTGGTGGAGAAGGATTTTTAGCTCTTGTTTAGATAGTACCATGTGTAAGCTATTTTATGTTAGAGGACATCTATCTTTGTAGTATATTATGAAGAATATCCATTACTTTGTTTTCCATTTGAGACTGATCCAAATCTCAAGATGCTTTATTTTTTTTAAATTGAGCACTTGCCCAGGTAAAAGCCCCATAGCTTCAGGGGGAGATTTGCCTCAAAGTCCATAAGGCCCCATGGAGCTGCCTTAAAGCAGAAAGCTCTTTGGTGTGTCTACTTGACTGTCAATGTATATTTGTGTGTCTGGCAGTCTAAAATGATAAATCAACTCCATCTGCTTTGCTCGAGGTAGAATTATTTTACTTATTTGCACTACTAGACTGTTTTCTTTGTATGGGTAAAGGATGAGCTATATAAATTAATATGAACAGTCATTAGATTTTTGGAGTCTCTATTATGTCACGAGAAAGACCGTGATAAAAGAAAAGGGCACAGGTTCCACCTGTGAAAAGGCAATAATAGAGTGGATTAAGTTCTTGAAGTTCACCGTGGGGTTACAGTTGGCTGACAAAGTTACAGAGTTGGATGGTGTCCAAGCTACCGAAGATACAGCTGGTCACAGAGAAGCAGCTGAGAGCATCCACTCTCTTGTGCTGCTCTCTGCAAGCCTCTCTATATGTGAGTTCTGTACTCAAGCTTTATATTTATAATAGATGATTTTGACCCTTGAAAAATAATTGGGAACATTATAGAGAAGCAAGTCACTATAGTGCTATAATCACCTTTCATCCCTTAATTCTTTAATCTTAGTCTGAGCCTGGCCTAGTGCTTTCCTTGGTTGTCCTCTTAAATTATGAAAGAGCCTTGTATAGCAAGAACAAGCCAAGTCCTAGTTGTTTTGGCATCTGCTTATTTTATTGTCACTATCCAGCACACTCGTATCTCCACCTGAAGTGATGTCCAGTGGATCAAAGACACGCTGCTGTATTTCATGAGCGTAGTCTCACGGGAGTGTTTGAAGTATGGGAGACTGTGCTTTCTTTGAAGACCTTTTTTCAGACAAGTGTGCCGTTGGAAATAATCAAGACTGAGGAGCAGGATGTAGCCCAGGATAATAAAAATATTTTACTGGTGGCTGTCAGGTTGAGTGTATGTCTCCTTGGGAACCAGAACCAGTATCGCTGCAGAAGTTTACAGGCAGCTGTAAGATGTAAACCAAAGTTAGGTCCTTTTTTTTATTACTTTCAGTCTTCTGCTGTTGTGTACCTTCTGTGTTAATCCAGACAAAATTATTCTGAAGCATTTGTGTTCAGTTCATTGTTTTCCCTTTCTTTAGGTGAATGGCTCATCAGTAGTGGGGATGCTCTTAGAGATTATCCAGGAGGAAGTGACATTTTTCAGGTTGGGAGCAGTCTTGGCACTCTTACTTATTTACTTTTGCTTGTAAGCAATAATAGTGACTCTTTGGTGCTGTTATGCAATGGAGACTTATTGAACCTTTTAAAGCCACTTATTATTTTTTGTAATTAAAACTAACTTGTGCAGCTGTCACTAAGCTCCTCGTCAGATGATATATTTATTATGGTAGAAATGAGAGGAGGCACGTGAGGAAGACTTTGAAAGGAATATGCTCTGCTCAGGGTAGGGTTTTATGTTTAAATAGGTGATCAGCATGTGTGGGTTAGAACCAAGATGATTGCAGCACCAGTGCCTGACTAGTTATGTGCTGCCTTTAATCCTGGGGTATTGTATTTCATTGTCTCCCAGCACACTACTGTCACAACTGAAATAAAAACCCTCTAAATTCAATGGACACTTTAATCTGTCATCATAATCACGAAAGTCTTGTCAATCATGGCTTAAAAGTTAAGCATGCGGATCAAATCTGTAGTAAGAGGAGACACCTGGACTCCACAATGTAAGTGGAGATAGTCAAGGATATTAAATATTTATTTCATTTGTGTTGTACAGTTTTAGCTGAAGATGATGTTGATACTGTCCCACATCTTTAAAAATCTAGAAGGGCTGTTCAGTGACTTTGCAGGAGAAAATGGTTAGAATAAGATGAAAGTGATAGGACAAACTGTGAGGTGGAAACGTTACTTGTTTTTGTCAATGCCTTGGATTTTAGGCTTGCTCTTGAGGTGAGAAGAAAAACCAGAAAATGTGGAAAAGTTGAGTAGGTTATAACTGGGTTAAGGTTTACAAAGGGCATTAAAGCTGGAAGAGACTGTAGTCATTTAAAAGTGTATTTGGTTCAGCTACAGCTTGTAAATAGATATATTTGGTAAGCTCTTGGCTTCTAGGAGTTCATTTCAAATGTAGATTAAAAGATGTCTTGCTCTTTGGTCATATAGCAGCTACCTCAGTATCATATCCATAGTACAGAAGAAGATAAATTTTATACCTTCTCAATAAAGTATAAGGCAATATCGCTAGGCTTGCCAGATGTAAAGAGCTGGATTAAATCTATTTTAAAAAGTAGTACTTTTTTCAACAAATGAGTAGTTCTGTAGGTGCTGTACCAGACCAGAAATTTCTCTTCATCCTCAGCGTGTTTTGTGGTGTTTAAAGTGAAAAACCTATTTGGAAGCACTCTAAGTGAGATTTCCAAAAACACTTGCATTTATCTAAATAGATACTTGCTGCAAATTGTAGCAAAGCTCCCAACCTGTGATGAGGATATAATCTGAATTATTGACCCTTAGGTAATTTTTGGGTTTACTGCTGCCAGCGAATTGACACGACCGACCGCGGTAAGGGTCGCGAGTAGCTGCCGCTGTTGTTAGCTTTGCCTCTCCCTTGCCATTGTGAGACTCAGTTTTCAGTGGCTTGTGTTTTTGCCAAAAATTAACCTCAGTCCTGTTGGTGTTACTTTTTAAACAGGGCCAGATGTTTGAGAACGAAAGTCAAAGGAAATCCAGTTTGGCTTTACCTGTTCTGTGTTAATAAAATTCCCCGTAGCTGTAATTTGGAGTGAGAGCTCGAGACGTAACCTTGGCTGGTATTTGAATTGGGTTTCTGTGATGCTCTGCTGTTGTCACACGGGGGGGGGGGGGAAAGATGACGCTCTAATTTCACAGAGTTTATAAAGCTTTGAAAAATCATCATTTTCACATGCGTAGCACGGCCCACGTTTGCACTGAGGTGAGCTGTCGTGTGTCTAATCGGCACCTGGGTGCTCGAGCAGGACTTTTCTCCAGCTCTTGCACCTTGTTGCCCTTGTACTGGGCCTGGCAAGCTGAGAGCCACATGGCCAGCAAGGAGAAAGGATGCGTTTTAAAAAGCAAAATGGGAAAAAAAAGCCAGATGGATTGAAAGGGAAAAGAGCACGAGGAACTCAGTGGGAAATTATAACAGAAGGAATAAATTGATGTAGTGCTTGGGAGGAAACAGAAAGGAGCATTTTGATTCTAACATGTTTCAGGTTTCAGCCCTGGTGTGGCCCATACATCTAAGCCTGTGCCCATCCCACCGTGACACGGGAGAGATGTCCTCTGTTCCTTGGGAGAGCAGAGATGACCACCGTTGCTTGCCTGAGGAAACTTTCAGGTCACGGGTTTCCTCAAGTCATAGCCAACCCTCAGAGAAATAGTGGCCCAAGTTTCCCATGCACGTGTCAGACCTTGTGCTTCAGTGAAAAATGAAGCAAAACCATGAAAAATGCCCTGAAAGCCAAAGGCAGGATGGGTGTCTGTGTAGTGCTTACTGCATGGAAGGGTACCTGCCGTTTACTGAGGTGGGGAAGTGCGTTGCCTGACACGGAAGAGTGCCTGCTTCTCACCAGCACTGCATGAAAAGCTGCAGCCCTGCTCTCTCCTGCCCTGTAGCCTCTGCTATTGTGTAGATACTAGAGAAAGTTTGGCTCGTTCACAGGAATCGTGACAGACTCTCTGCTCGAGGGTTGGTATGCCCAAGGCACTGCATTTGAGAAAGATGATGTTGTGCTTTCCACTGCTGTTATGTTATTATTTGTCATTTTCCTGATGGCAGAACTTTGGCACTGAGAGAGAATGTGACTTCCTAAAATTGGATGCAGGATTAGGTCTAAAGGACTTTCAATTCTGAAGTTTTTGTTTTTATACAGCTATAGTGGTGTGTAGTTACTCAACCATCCAGTATTGGTTGCACGTGCTCAAAAAGTGTCTAAGTCTGTTCCTAAAGGTAATTTAAATTCTTTTGAGGCTGAAGCATAATATAATTCTGATACTTTATTTCTCACTTCGTCTATGTTAGTATCTGAGAAAGTTTAAATGAAGCTTAAATAGTTTTTCTCAATATGACACGTGCTTTTTGCATCATTAGGGCCAACTATTGATATGGCATGATAATAATACAATGGAATGGCAAGTTGAAATGATGAGAAGACTTTCATGCCTTGCTAGTATAGAATAGCTATTCCTACTTACTTCAGCTGTCCCTCAGCAATATTTACAAGCCAGGTGATAGCAGCTATTTCTGTGTTTGCAAAGATGACCATGTGTGCCTGGAGTGTTACATGCTCTTTAAAATAGTTTAGCAGCCTCTCCACTAAAATTTATTCTGTAAGAACCAGCAAACTGTTCCAGCCCGGGCCACTGGGATCTATTTCAGACTGCTTTAACGAGATAGATCATCGTTCTAGCTGGACACAAAAGCTGTGATCTGAGGCGAATCATTTCATTTGTTGCCTTATAAATGTGAATTCTCACCTCTGCGAGTATCTTAAATATCCTTACACACATTCACACAGCCCCTTGGTGATGCAGTAACCTATGGAAAAGGTAAAGTTCACAAACCTATTTATTCTGCATTAAGTCACGTAAAGTGAAGCCACGTCATCATCAGTGTTTTCTATCCCAGTCCTCCTCCTCCTGAACGGAAAAGAAAGAGAAAATGTCAGTATGATATTTGGAAGTGTAATGCATCACAAGACTCCTGTGATTTGAGGAGGGTTTGTGATATGTACATGAACAGGCCAGTGAAGGCACTCCTAAAACTACAGCTCTGGCAAAGAACAGCGGTGGCCAAAGCGTCAGCGTGCGTAAGGGTGAAGGGTAATGCAAAACGTGCTGTAGGTGTGCGAGGTAAACCAGTGGTGCTGGAACACTGGTCACTTGTATAGAACGTGTTAAAAACAATAAAGAAATGAACACTGAGTGAAAAATGCCAACTGGTGGGAGGTGGATTTCTAGGCAGAGCCACTTGCTTGCACACCTATTACCTGTGCTACGTGTGGTACCTGTAGAAAGTAGATAACCCTCCTTATATGGTGGCACTGAGAGAAGATGTGTGCCTGATGTAGTCTTTAATGAGCCCCCTTCTGATTGGGCTGGGAGCTGGTAGCCCACAGGACAACTAAAAAGGGGAATATCCCTTAAGCACTTAAGCATAACAAAGGGTGTCCAGAGGTTACCTGTTGCCAAGAATTGAGTTTTAGGTACATGTTTCTTGTCAAGGCTTTCTTCTACCTTATTCTTCAGCCATTAAGTCTTGCTTAAAATATTTTGTGCGATATGGAGCAAATGCAGAGAAACAAATGAGAACATCTTAAAAATGCAGGTGCTGTTGTGCACGGTGGCACAAAGAAGCTGGGCGTGGGATCGAAGTTTCTCAGCCTCGTAACAGCAGAGAAGGAAACATCTGTGATTTTACAAGACAGTAAACTTAACCATTGACAAAAAGAAACCGATGCTTCTTGAAGTATGTTTTACAGGGTGAGGGTTATTGTCACACAGGTTTCTTATGCCAAAAATTTTACAAAGTTGGGGTTTTTTTCTTTGGCTTTTTTTTCTTGTGTGTGTTTTTTTTTTTTCTTACAAGGTTAAGGGAAAAAAGGTGGTATATGCATAATCACTTTTGCATCATAGGGCCAACTATTGATATGGCATGATAATAATACAATGGAATGGCAAGTTGAAATGATGATAAGTCTTTCATGCCTTGCTGGTATAGAATAGCTATTCCTACGTAATTCTGCTGTAGTAGAGCAGACATCGGTATGGCTATAGGAGCAATTCGGAATGGTAATACTGAATGATGTTAGAATTTTTGGAAGGGATGTTACTTTTCATGCTTCAAGCGTGTTTAACTACCAGAGAAGAAAATAAGAAAATCACAGAATCTGTGATTCTATGGTTCTATGTTTACCAGAGAAGAAAAAAAGAGCAGAAATGTAGCTATGTGTATGTGCAGTTCTGGCTGTCTCACCAAGTGGTGATCCTCAGCAGTGTCTGGTATAGTGAAATGATGCTGGGCTCCGTGCCTCTAATCAGATGGCCTGTAGTGTGCACAGAAGTGGTACAAACAATCTGATTTAGGGAGGTCAGATTTCCTTGCTGTGGATCAGATGGATTGATTTTTTGGCATTTCCTCAGCCAAGTTGCATAATAGCCCCTGACACGTATCCAAGCCCTGCAACACAATGATGTTTCGTGGTGAGCCAAAGAGATGATGTACTGTGTGCGAAACAATGAATGTTATTTATCCAGCTGAGGCTTGAAATGAGGTAGCTCATTTTACAAGGTAGAAAATTCAGGCAGGCCCCAGACAGACCGAGGTACCAAGCAGAAGACTGACACACCGGATGGGTTGATTATGCAGAGTGGGAGGAAAGAAGAGCCCAAGTGTTACGTGAGCTAAAGAAACTGAGAAAAGAGGGAAGAGCAAAAAGGCTGATGAAGTAGGCTGGAATCAATCCATGCAGTGTTTGTAAGAATGTGCTCAGCTTGAATGATAGAAATCTTCCTCTTCTTCCCTACTTGGGATGGAATTGATGGTCATGCTACGAGAAAGGACCATGGATGTGTCTCTTGATCTCACATGCCCAGACATCTGTCAGAGCTCAGCCCACTGGGATGTTTCAGTTGGCTGTTGCTGGAGTTGGTGACCATTCCATCATCAGGAGGCTAGCAGGACGGGACAATTAATCATGCAGCGTTAACTGGAGTCACTGTTCTGCTCATGGCATGCAGATTTCACAGGAAGAGGTGTTCAGCATCTGCTGCTCTGGCTGCTGCCTGCCTGCATCCCTGGCCTGCATCCTCGCTTGATGCTCCTGCAGCTGTGAACCACCGAGGTGCCAGTTTACTGGGGAAGAGCAGCAAGGGGCTGTCTCTCTTTTTGTTTGGCAGGGAGAAGTGTGGAATTGAGATTAAATGATGGCAGCTGGGTTACACTCTGGAAATAGAGAGAGTCGAATCCATTGATAAATTGGGATGATGGAGCTTGAAATGCAACCTATAGCTGTGTGTTTGACAGTGTTACAGCCAGATCAGAAAGGATACTTTGGGTGGCTTGGTTGGTTTGGTTCAGATGACTTTGAGATACTTTAATCACATGATTACAGCAAGGTTGGCAGTTTTATCCCTGATGATACTGATATAATTCTACGAACCAGCAAAGTTGCTCAGGATTTACTCTGAGAATGTAATGGGGCCAGTTCGTTTTTTTCCTGACTTGACAAGCAAAATCTTATGCTGTTGTGAACTGCCTGTGAAATGGGAACCCTTCAAAACGGCCAGTAAAATATTCTTCTTTTCATGTACACATGGAATACTCAGTGCCTTTAACAGCAGCTGCATGCGTGTGTCAAACATGTGAACAAGGTCTTGGATGGTGGCAAAACAGGGAATGGGATTCTGAACTCTTTTTCTTAGGTCGGTTCACCAGTGTAGGACCTCTTACTTGCAGGGACAGTGACTACCTGTTGGAGTTTGGTATAACCCAAGATGGGTAAATCCTTTTCCTTTGACTTGATAATGTCACTGTACTTCTTTCAAACTTGGGACAGACCCGACTTCCTACATCAGCTGATGTGACCAAGTGGCAGAAGCATTTTGACGTGCCTGGCAGGCACTGATAGAGTGACTCTAGGTCTTATCCACCAAATATGGTGTGGTTGGTTTCTTTGGTTTTGTTTCCTTTTGTTTTTCGAGCCTGCTGCTTTGAAAAGTAGAATTTGTTTGCTGTAAATATATCAGTAACAGAAAGAATACAGGTGGTGCCAAGGCAACAGTGCTAGTACCACCCTAGTTCTAAAGAGGAGTACGTGGATTTTTTTGAAAGACCCGACTGTTGAGGCATAATTGGACCACTTAATTATTAAATCTGTCTCCTTAAAAGAATAGGATTTGTCTGTAGAAGATGAAAAGAAAGTTATGGAGCCAAAGCAGCAAACTGCATATTGCCTACCCCTGTTTTCCAGGTTCTTAGCTGGTGTGAAGCAATGTTACTGAGTCATCATCACCAATTCATACTAATTAGAAACCTGAGCCCATTTTTTCTGCTGCCTCATAAATGTGCATTATTCCAGCGTCAAGTATCTCTGCTTTTGTCATCAAAGTTGGGCTTAATATATTTGAAAATGTCTTGGAAAAACCTGTTAATAGTTACACTGGTATTGCAGGGGTAGCTATTTCAACAGCTACTTCTGCTGAAGATTAGGGAGAATTTAGGGGGCTTAATTAGAGGACTTTGGGGGAGGGAGAAGGAATTGTTTGTTACAGCCTTATAATTGACTTGTTACTTCTTACTGCTTAAATTTCAGTTAAAATACCGAGTGTCAAAGTCTGAAACCATTATGTGGCTGAAGTTGCTTGTGTGTGGGGTACAAGGATTTTTTCCTCTTTGTTGGTTTTATTTTTTTGTTTGTTTGCCAGTTTCTTATGGTAGGTAAGAAAGGCAAAATTTTTTTGAGCAGCTGACGTTTAGTGCTTGAGAAGGTAAATTCAAAGAAATAATTGACTGTCAGATTTTGGAAACATAACTCCCTCTATTTATTCACTCTTCCAGATTCCCTTTGCAGATATGGAATAGCAGTGGCTTTAACTATTTTGACATTTAAATTTAAAAAAAAATATATATATATCCTTTCTGAACTTTCTGCTCATAATAATTAGATTCGTAAATGCTTTGGGAAGAATACAATTAATTTCAAATATTTTGAAGCTAAACTAAGTTAAAAATGGAAACCAGCTGATGATCTGACATTTTACTCATACTTTCTACCTACAGGTAAACACAGTAAGCTTAGGAAAGTTATGTATTGGTAAAATTGGCTACTATAAACTAACTTTTGCTTATTGCTTGGTGTCATTAATCTTTATTACCCCAGCTTGCTCCACTGAGAACCAAACTTTTGTTTTCATTTCTAAGTTTTGTATTTTTTAAGACAAAAAGATGGGATTAAATTCAACGCAACATGGATGTTTCTGATGCTGTTCTAGGGAGTTTTTCACCTTGAGTGAGAAAGTTCAGAATGGCTGTGTCACATGTTGTGTTTCTTGTGTGAGCTGTGAAAAAGAAACTCTGTGTGCTTGTTGTAAGCTGACATTGTGTGTAGTATAACTTCATTCACTGCTCCTGCTGCTGCAATGAGTCTCCACCAAATCCTCCAATTAGTGCTGAGTTCTAGAACTATAGACAGATGGAAAATTAATATTTAGAGCAAAATGCCCAGGGTTTTGATAACTGAAAGCTCTTGGAGCAACAGATGATGTTAGCAGTTGAGATTGAGAAAAAGCAGCCTGTTCAGGAAAACATGAAAGCTCGTGTACTTGCTGAAGTAGCAGGTCATCTAGTGATGACCTTAAATGTCAGGATTAGTGTTTCTGTGAACTGGAACCATCTGGGATCAACTGTTTAAAATGAATTGGTTTGTACTGGTAAAAAAAAAAAAAAAAAAACAAAAAAACAATGTAGATAAATTATTTCCTCAAATGGTGCCCAAAAACCAGTAGAAGTTTGCAAGATTCACCTTTCATCTCTGAATTTCTAAGAGCTTTGCAAATGCCACTACCATTGATAGAGACCTGAGTAGTGCATAAAGCAAAAATAATATATATAAAATATAATACGTAATATATAATATATATAATGCTGCCCAAAGAAGTTGTGGAGTCTCCTTCTTTAGAGACTTTCCAAACCCACCTGGATCTGTTCATGTGTGGGCTGCTCTGGGTGACCCTGCTCTAGCAGGGAGGTTGGACTCAGTGATCTCCAGAGGTCCCTTCCAACCCCTACCATTCTGTGATTCCCTATATATTGAAATTGGATCGCTAATGCAGCTTTCCAGCATCTTAAGCTTTTAAGCCAGATTGCTGCAAGCATATAATGCAAAGTACCATTCGGCATTCGTATCTATTTAAAAGCTCTGTAAGGAGGATGGTTAGGATGTGTAAAAGCTTGTAGCTGTTTAAAGTAGCAGGCAGTTGCTCAGCTCTTTGCACAAAACCAGCTATCCGTTGCAAACAGTGAGATGCTGCTCTTGGGAATTCCACCCCTGCACTTGCCTCTCCCCAGCACCTTTGGGAGTCCTGCCTGCGGTTCTCTCTCCCAGCAGTGCTCCGTGTCACCAGCACAGCTGCTGCCTCCCCTCCTAAGCTGCACAAGGAGAAGCACAAATGGACTCTCCTTGCGTTTGCAGGAGCTATCCGTCGAGATGGGCAAGAGGAGGGGAAGGATGTTGTACTGATGTCTGCAATTTAGGAAGGAAGTTGAAGGTTGGAGTTCAGAAATGAGGGACAAAAAAGGTGTTATTTTTTCTTTAGAGGCAGCAGACAGTGATTACAGTATGTAAATATTTGTGGACAAAGGATAACTCGTAGCAAAGGATCCCTTAGCAACAAGCAGACAGGCAGTGAGCCGTTGTGATACGGCTAACGGGTACCTGCTGGAAGCAAAGCACCTTGGTGTCTAACACCAGACACTGCTCTTGGTGTTTGGGGAATGGGCAGCCAGGTGATGGTTTCTTCATCTTTCGGATGTTTTCAGATAGAGGCTGGATGCATTTTCCAGAGAACTTGCTCTTCTATTTTGACTTTCAAAACCTGTCTGGAAGTGTTCCTGAGCGACGTGCCCTGTCTGATTCTGCTTGGCCAGGGGGGTTGGACTCAATGATCTCTAGAGGTCCCTTTCAACCCCTACCATCCTATGATTCTATAACTTACACAGGAATAACTGAATGAAATGTAAAGTCCTATGATAAGTTTGGTTTAGGAAGACTGAAAAAATGGTGCAGCAATTCTGAGGAATACAAAAACTCTTTTTTGAGAGAAGCAAAGGAACAATTTCATCTCTGGGGTTCATGGTGGAAAATACAAGAATTGATGGGCTGCAGTGCAGAAAGCTGCACATAAAGAAAAATGTTCCACTTGTCAGAGCAGTGAAATACTGGGGGAAAAATGCTTGTGGTTGTTGCGGTAATAATTTAGATGCAGTTAGCTTTTTCCTTGAGAAAGAGGGATGAACTGGATGATCTCTGAAGTTTCTCCCTGCCTTTTTTTCTGAGACCCTATAGTGGGTAATGTAGCTGTCAATGTTATCTTCAACTTCCTAAATCTTACTCTGGTTATCTTTTACCCCTGCTCAGCCAAAGTCTCTGGATTTCATATAATGCATCTGTTTAATGCCCTTACTTCCAAACACAAATTATATTCTATTTCAAGAAAAAAAAAGTTACAACCCCCCATCTTCTTTTTAGGTCCTCCAGGGAAAAGAGGTAAGCGGGGCAGAAGAGGAGAGACTGGTAAGTTTTCAGTTTCTTGAGATCCCATGTTATTTGATGTCTGTGTTTTTGTGGGGATGCCTACCCAGCATGCCTTCATTTTTAGTTTTATTGCTTGTGCGATCTGGAAGAGAGTTTGAAAATTCTCTGGTAAAAACTTTGGACCCTTGGCATATACCTGGTGGCCTTCCAGATAGTTTTCTAGTCTTGAGCATCATTAATTTATAGGCACACTTCAAAATGCCTGACCTGGCACCACTGGTAGCACAGCAGTAATTGTCAAACTACTTTGGTGTCTTCTCATGCTCGTGCAAAGTTAGAATCATAGAATCAGAATTGTCAGGGTTGGAAGGGACCTTAAAGCTCACCCAGTCCCAACCCCCCTGCCATGGCAGGGACACCTCCCACTAGAGCAGGTTGCTCACAGCCCCAGCCAGCCTGGGCTTAAACACTTCCAAGGATGGGGCTTCCACCACCTCTCTGGGCAACCTGTTCCCATGGAGAATAACTCCATGTAAGTCAGTAGCTGGAGTCAGTGTTGCACCAGGCTTCCTTGGTTTGAGAACAATTTTATAAGGAAATAAAGATGGAAATAACGTTCCTTATGTTAAAAATGTCAGTATTTAGGGAAATCATGTGATGAGTAGACTACTTTGTGTGAGAAATTGTTGTTTACTAGAAATGAGTAGCAATTGAGTGCTTAGGAAATAAGAAAAGCGTTTGTTGGTTTGTTACCCTGTACCAGGGAGGTTGTTGTTGAGAGAATCCCACTGTTAGCGTGGAGCTTGAAATTTCATTCGAGACGGTGTTGTGAGATGCGGAGCACGTCTTCCTGCTGACATTCACAGGAGTTGGAACTGTTGATTACTTTGCAGGCTTGAGTTTTTCATAAAGGTGAACTTTCTGGAGGCGATGCAGGAGAAAATGAGCATTTCTGTTCCCTTTGGCTGTCTCGTCTAATCTGCCAGTTAGGAAAATCTTCCCATCAACGTGATCTCTGTAAATCTTCTGTAGCTTTTCTTATCTCTGTGAATGATAATTTATCTGGCTCTAAAAAATTATTTCCGTATTTTCCTGCATCGCAAAACTGAAGACAAGCACTGCCCCAAGTTAACACAAATCACCGTAGTGTTTCTGTTCAGCGTTGGCTTAGTGTTTACTTCAGAGAAAAATGCTGTGGTACAGAAGGAAATTCTGTGGTTGGAGATTGTCTTCCAAATATAAATAATAAATAATATATATAAAAATAAATATATATATAAATAAATAAATTTCCTGCCAATTACTTTGCAGGATGCTTGGCGATTCATTTTACATCTCAAATAAACACATTTTAAACTATTAATAGAGGAACTCAATCTCTCATTTAAAAACAAACCTGCACCTTAGAATGCTGTTTAAGAATGTTTACCGGGATAAAGAAATTACCTTAGTTACTGGACAATAAAATATCGTGGTTAAAACCAAAAGGCTGTCAATATTAAAAGCAATCTCGGCGTACAGCTGCTGCTGTTTTATACTCCTTTTGCACTTCACTTTATTCAGAAATTAGAGAGAGGCATAAAAGCTTAATGAAATGCCATTGATTTGGGAGCTGCAGCTGCTCAACTTAATAAGACTGAAATAGTAGATTTGATTTGTGGTCCTTTGATAATATTTCCAAGAGCTGCTATACAAAAGTCTTTGAGTCTCAATAATTGAAAAAATGTGCAAGTATCACTTCACCAAGTGTGATGTTTTAATTTGGAGCATTTTATATGTGTGCCTTGAGAAAGGAAGGTGATGAAAAGAAAGTTCAGCACTGTCAGGTGGCCACTGAACCCTCCCCTCGTAAGCAGATTTTGGAAGGCTGGAGGATGCTGGTACACGTACGTCTTGACAAGGTGCCAAGGTTAAATGCCAAGGGTACTTTGTGCAATTTTGCAGCCACGTTGTGCTCAAATGCCAGCTCTGTGGGTAACTGAAACTGATGGGTGCGGTTCCATATGCTTTGTGTGGGGCTGACAAAATTAATTGTAGTTCATGGCTGGTATTATTGGACCTGCATGAAACTGCATGGGAGTGGATGGAGAAGCAGCTGGCACAAGTTTGCATGGTTGTGACTGAAGAATTGGTAAGGTAAGAGCATGCGCTTGGGCGTTAGTTGAATTACATGTTGCAAAGCACAACCAAAGCTAAAAAGTACTTGAATGGGAGAATGTGTCCAGAGCAGTGCTGCTCACTTGCTATCCCAAGGCCTCGTGCTTGGCTTTGTACATATGTGTCTGTCTTGAATAATTTCACAAGTTTACATACTCTTTTTTTTTTTTCTCTCTTTTTTTTTTTCCACCCTCTTTCCCTTTCCCCTGCCCCACAGGACCTCCTGTAAGTACAGTGATACATTGTTGGTTCTTCCAGAATCAGGGAGAAATCTGTTAGATCCTGTTGAGTTATCACCATGATAAAATTATCATGTATCCTCAAGAGGGGATTTTGATATTTATACAGTGTAAGCGCTCACTAATTATCTTGGAGCTGAATAATTCACTCAGAAAGTTCCTTAAGAAAAAAAACCAAACCTCTAAACCAAGCTTTATATTCAGCACTCCAAATAGCGGTGTGGATCACAATTCCACGTAAGTATATGATGTTCATTTTGCTTATGACTTGATAACAGATATCTTACTGCACTGTACAAATGTGTGAGGATGCTATCGTAAATCCAGACTTGGTGACTCTGCCTTTTGCTGGGTAGTAGCTTCCTCTGAACTTACCACCAAGTCCAGGGGTACAGGCTCTTTGTTCTTTGGAGGTAGATGGGCTGTCCAGCTCAGGGCAGTGTAATTGCTGCTGGAGCCAGTAAGTGCTTATGTAAAATGTGCATTAAATAATACCCTTCAGTTTAGTAAGGTGGTTGAATCCTGTGTTAATTCTGTTTGGAAGAAAAGAGTTTCTCTCGTCTGGGGTTTTATGGTTGTTCGGTTTTATTTACTTACTTATTACTTTTTATTATTTATTTGCTTGGGTTTTGTTCGCTTAGTTGTATATTCCCAGTGTGGGTTCAAGGTCTGACTAGAAGAACAAGACCAACCACATATAACTCAAACTTTCATATTTCTCTTGCCAACCATATGCACCATATGGTGTAAAAGTATGGCCATTAAAACAGTATTTCTATTGCAGTTTGCAGACTTCTAATTATTTTTTTTCTCTGATCTATATAGTATTTCCACTATATTTTCAGGACCAGATTGTCTTTCTAGTCTATGCTGCATGCATATTTGAGAATAGTGATTAAGTGGTTGAATTTCTGCTGTGACCTAGTGATTTTACTGTGAACCGAGCAGTGATGTTACTGACCATTGAAAGATTCGGACCATGCGCTCAGCAGTTCATGGTGGCAAATTCATTTAACAAGTCACCAATAAAAAGCCAGGCTTGATCCATAGTGGTGCTGTTTATTTGAAAGAAACACTGGCTTCCCAATTTCTTTTGCAGTCTTCCCATGAAACACAAAGAGTAACCATAAATCATGATTTTCCTGTAGCAAGACAATATGGCAAGAGTTCACTGTGTGCCTCATTATGAATGTCTTTGACTTCAGCTCCCCACTGTTTTAGTATAGGTCCATTTTAAAAGGGAAAAAAACCCCAAAACCAGAAGTCTCAATTGTGGAAATATTAACACAAACCTGAAATTGCTCCCAAAATGGGATAATGTTTTGTACTCAGAACTTACGAGACTTCATCTTGCTGACAGGCAGTAAAGGTTCCAGTTGCTACAAGACATTTTAAAATGTAATTTCTGTTCCTAGTTCACTACTCTTTTTTTTTTTTTTTCTCTCAACTGTGCTGAACTTAGTGTTTTTTCCTGGGAGACTGTGGTAATCATTTGAATTTAAAACAGCAAATATTTGTATATCCCACACAGCACTGCCTGGAATTAGGTGTACGCTGTATTTTCAAAGGCTACTGCAGTGCTCTGTTTATTTTCCTTCCATGTAATACCAATCAAAGTCTGGGGCTTTCAGGGTTGGGTTTTTTTTAATGATATATTTCAGCATTCTCAAATTCCTTCTTTGGCACCTATGTTCTAGTGGCAGCCTATGTATCTAATACTTCACTGCCTAAGTGCTAAACTTTGTTTTCTTTTAACCACATATTGTCCCTCAGTCTGTGTGGATATTCTCTTCATTACGAAAGGCTTTTCAATGAGCATCAGAAGCAGCCTTTTAATTCAAGGGTTTATTTACATTTAAACATGTAATTTTCCTTTGCCAAAGCCTCGTCTCTTCACTGTGCAGTATCTGTTCCACGTTAATTGCTTTGTAATACCACGTATCAAAAGTTGATCGATATGCAAAATAGAAGTTGCCAGTGATGTACTCTGCATGTTTGTTATGTCATATGTCATGACTGTGTTGTTAATGTGTGTCATACCATTTCATCTCATTTCACCAGGGTCTACCAGGGCGAAATGGCTATCCGGTAAACTCATCATATATTTATGATAGCATATGTTACTCTAAAATCATGCTGTTGTATTTTGGTTTTCCTTCATCCCTGTCAAAAAGACCTTCTTTCTCTTTCTTAGATGCCTAGAAAATGTAGGACTTTCCTTTGAAAATGAAGCAAAATAAAACACCTTGGAGAATTTGTTGAAAAGAACCTGAGTGTTTACAATGCCTAAATGCAGTGCGTTAATTTTCACGTTGTACATATTTTGTGTTGAGTTTCTCTATTAATTTTGCACTCTTAATTAAAAAAAAAAAATCTTTAGCAAGATACTGCATCTCAAATTTCTATATTAGAAATCTGTACAGTTGCCATGTGGAAATTCTAAGTCCTTTCTTTTAATCCTGTCCTGTTTCTCTTGACTGCTTCATTAAATGCATCTTGAGCCAAGTAAAATGCTCTTCTAGAGGTCCTGGCAGTTGGCTGCTTTGTCTGTCACGGTGGAATTTTCTGATAAAGGATGTAATTCATTTTTTCTGTCCGTTTCATTCATATCTTTAGGATTTGGTGCCTGAAACGAAATAATATGAAATAATGCATCTTTCTAAAATCTAGTCATGATGTATTTCTTCCGAGCAGTCAAGCAAGCTGACTGCAGGGTCCCACTCAAGGGAAGACGTGTGCACCTATTGGCACATGGGTATTAGAAACCAAATGACAGAAGGTATTAGTGGATGCATTTCAGAGATACACGTGTTCACAACATAGTGATTGTTAAAGTGTGAAGGTGGTGTTATTTAAAGCACTTGAGAGCGTAGCTTGGAGGGCTCCCCCATAGTGATGTGCAGATGTATTTCAGACAAACAATGCCTTATTTTTCAGAGTTATAAAAATGTTTCTGCTGGTAAATACAAACTGCATACCCTCAACACCTGCAGGTAGGGGACAATTTCAAAGAAACATAGAATCTTTGATTGGTTTGGGTTGGAAAGAACCTTTATAGATCATCTCGTCCATGGGCAGGGACGTCTTTCACTATATCAGGTTGCTCATAGCCCCATCCAACCTGGCCTTGAACACCTCCAGGAGTGGGGCATCCACAGCTTCTCTGGGCAACCTGTTACAGTGTCTCACCACCATAAGCATAAAAGATTTCTTCCTTATGTCCACTCTAAACCTATCTTCTTTCAGTTTAAAATCCTTGCCCCTTGTCCTGTCTCTACAGGCCTTGGTAGAAATATATATTTATATCCATCTTTCTTATAAGCCCCCTTTATATATTGAAAGCCCTCCATAAAGTCACCCTGGAGCCTTTTCTTCTCCAAAATGAACCCCAACTCTCTCAGCCTTTATTTGTGGAAGAGGTGTTTCATCTCTCTGATAATTTTTGTGGCCCTTCTGTGGACCTGGTCCATGTTCTTCTTGCACTGAGGACTCCAAAGCTGGACACAGTGCTCCAGGTGAGATCTCACCAGGGTGGAGTAGAGGGGCAGAAACATCTCCCTTGACCTGCTGGTCATGGCTCTTTTTGTGCATCCCATTTCAATCCTTTTCTCTGAGCTGCTTCTGTAGTTGCAGAATTTTCTGAGAATTGTAACCAATGAAACATCATCCAGTGTCTATATTTACTATGACAAGTAGTTGAAAATCAGCTAGCAAGGAATCAAGAAACCTGCTTGGATATACTGAAACCATTATTAGGTTTCAGAGTACATATTCCAGTTTCACTTAGAGTGCTTAATCTGTGTAGATGAGTGCACAAGAATGTAGAGGAAATGATTGAGTGAAAAGCTTTCTAAAAACCTCTTTTGGTCATCAGCCATCTGTCAAAATACAAAGACTGGAATTTCAAAGATAAGACCCACAGTGAGCACAAACCGGCTCTTAGGTCACAGCTTCCGTGGAAATTATCTTTGTGTTAATGAACTTAACACCCAAGGTAAAGTTTATATTGTGCAAAGCACAGAAGCCTTGCAGATTTAACTTCTTGGCCTAAAGTGTAGGCTGAGGAAATGAGTGAGTGTCTTTGTGATGGAGTGATGCACGTTTCGAAGGCTGCGCGGGGACAGTTTGAAAATACGATTTTCTTTAGAGCCCAGTTCTTTGTCCTGGTCCAGCTCCTTTCCTGAAGAGATTTGTTGTGGGATCTGAAGACAGCGAAGGTTCCTGGAAGTCACGTTACTGAAGTTGCTGTGTCCAAAAATGGCATTTTTACGGGTAAACTTTAGTCAGAATGCATTTCTGTGCACACAGGCAGATGAGTGCCTTCAGTAACGCTCAGCACTGCCCAAAACCTTCTTCCTGCTGTAAAGTGACTGGGACTAGAATATGACTCTGGTTCTTGAAAGCCACCACTGTTTTGGTCTTTGCAGTTACAGCCATATCCTCCTGCTTTGAATGGGAAGTACGTAACAGCAACTGCAGTGTGCTTTAAAATTACTTTATACAGTCCTGCGGAGCTCTGTGAAAAGCCTGTATTAGTGTTTAAAGGTCTTTCTCCAGAGTCCTGTTTAACTCCCGTAGAAATCCTATTGCTTTAATCTTTATTGGCTTTTGCAGGATATTCTGTGAGGATAGCGAGGCGTATCTGCCGCAGAGACCCAAAAGAGCTCTCTGCTCAGTAGTCCCGATGATGATGTTGCCATCTCACAGAAGCTGGTGACTGTTCTCTCCAAGACTTAAGTTTTCATTGCCTGGGTTCATTCTAATTTTAAAGGTGCCTTAATAAACAATAACAGTTCAAGGAATTACAGGGAGAAATCTAAGTTCCTGGGAAGAGACGGTAACGAAAGTCAGTAAAATAAGCTGAACTCACTGCTAATGAGCACCACAGTTAGTAAAGGCTTTATAAGACATTGATTAATGGGTTGTTATTAATATGTCTGATGAGGAAAGGCTGAAGGATTTGGAGCTGTTTAGCCTTGGGAAAAGAAGGATGAGGGGAGACCTTCTTGCCCTCTCCAGCTACCTGAAGGGAAGGTGTAGAGAGACGGGAGTTGGTCTGTTCTCCCTGGGGACAAGGGACAGAACAAGAGGAGATGGCCTGAAGCTGACCCAGGGGAGGGTCAGGCTGGATCTCAGGAAGCATTTCTTTCCAGAAAGGGTTGTCAGGCACTGGAATGGGCTGCCCAGGGAGCTGGTGGAGTCACCAGCCCTGGAGGGGTTTAAGAGCTGGGTAGATGTTGTGCTTAGGGACAGGGTTTAGTGTGTTTGATAGGGCTGGGAGTAAAGTTGGGCTTGATGATGTTGAAGGTCTCTGCCAGCCGGAACTGTTCTGTGTTTCTATTATGTAAGGCACTGTGAATACCATAAAAAAAATGTACACTGGTATAGCTCCTTTTTTTCACCCTCATTAAAAGCTTTTTATAACAGACAGTGACCAAATGCAGAGTTGCAGAGTTGGAAATTGGAATAGGTTAGCACACATTCTTTAAAAACACAGAGAACAGAAGAGCACACAACCATCAGAGAATGAGAACATGGGCATTTGTTGCAGGAGTTTCATGTGACAATGTCCCTTCAGAAATAATGCCAGAACTTGGTAAAAAACAAAACCCAACCAAAAACACCCCTTCTACTAAAAATCTCCAGCAGCTTGTGAATGTGGTGAAGAGGCCAAGTATACAAACCATATAGTGCTCTGCAGGGGAAAGATAATCTAATAAGCTGGTTGAATGAGTAGAAGTTATTTACTGTTTTCCACTGAAAAACTGCAGCAGACAGAAAATTCTTCCTAACCCTTTTTTCTAGGTTAGGGTACAATTCAAGGTAAATCATCCTGGAAATAGTTGCATATATGGTGGTAAAGCTGCATTATCTTCAGAGTAAAGTGTCAAAATGTGAAGATGACCCTATTGCATTGCTTCATAAAAGAGAGGATGGGGGAAATTTCTCCTACATCTTTCCATTATGTCAGTCTGCAGAGCACCTGATGCATTTAAAGACTTTTGGGAGCTGTAGAGGGTTATGGCTGTTCAGGTGACCATATGCCTTGTATTAAATCCCTTTTCTCCTAATATCCTTCTTTCATCTTCAAGTAATGTAGACAAATTCCTCTCCTGCAGAAAAGGATGTGTCTAAATTGGAGGTTGTTCTGTAACCATAAAATAGCATTGCTTGCTTAAACCTGAAATACAGAGCTTTGAAATTTCACCTGTCATTTCATTTGAAATTTTCCTAGCTCTTAAAAGACTTACTTACCTCTGAATGGTGAAGATAGCAAACTGGCAAAGCTTAGGACTACATGTAGAGAATTTCAATTATTCTTTAGCCTGTTAGGATTCCTTCTAGCTTAGAAAATATCTTTATCACCACACTTCTGATTTTTACACCTGTGACAATATTTCCCAGTGTGCTCTAAGAGAAGCTGTTATCCTGATACATAAAGACCTTCAGGATGCTGTTAGAAGGCTCTGATTCTCCCTCACCTCCCTTTCTGTTCCTGTGTTACTAAAGGCAAAGAGAATTCTTGGTGGAACAGAAAATGGCTCTGAGGGGCTTGAGTTTGAAGAAATAGGCCCAATGTAGAAGAAAATGAGAAACTGGAAAAAAAGCAGTTGTCCTGCTGTGTTGCTTTGTCTTTGACAGTGCTTCATAGTTCATTTTCTTCTGGGACTCCAGTTAGAGACTGGGGCTGTGCAGGCAGATGTGTAGTGAGGAGCAGTGTTTGTGTACGTGTGTAAAATCAATCCCATCCAAATGCAAGCTTTTCAACCACAGCTAATTGTGTCAGCTCACTTGCTGTAAAATGAACATAACTGGAATAATCGAAAGAGAAGAAATGAGCCAAGATTGAGAGCTTTTCATTTGTGATTAAGCACAGCCAATGACAGCGTTAAGAATTTGTGCAGCAACTGTGGTATTCCAGTAGCTGGTCAGGTCTCCTCTGTTTCACAGGTGTAGTAAAATATAAGTATTTAAGCTCAAGGAGCATCTGCATTGGTTCCTGACCTTACCTGTAGGATTAGGCTTGCTGGTCACGTAGCAGTTTCTCACTCTATAGCATTTCTTTTTCTCAACAGGTGCCTTTGCAGACCACCTTTTATTTTTGGCAGTTGACCAAAATAACATCCTAAACATATACCAGCACTACTTCTGCAATAAATTTCTTGTTTGGTAGTGAAGCACTAATAAGTATCTTACATTTTAATTTTTTTCCCTTTTTTTTTTTTTTTTTTTAATACACATAAAATTCAAAACATCTGGAATCTCAAAAGTGCTTCTCAGTTCCACATACTTTATTTTTAGTCCTGGCAGAGGTAATTGGCTTGGGAGACATGAGGTTTTCAGATGATTTCGTCTGCCTCAAACTACTTGCTTGTTCTCAGGGAGCAGAGAGAATCCCCTGCTTTCTTCAAAGAGATACAGTTGGTCAGCTGTCCATCTCAAAAGGTGACTGGGTTTACAGGTTTCTTTATTCATAACCATGTATTCCTTGCCCATTCACCCAAAAAGTTGCAAGCTGATGTGTTTCTGTGCCACGAGAACCAGAGGAAGGCTGGAAGAATGTGGTAATTTTTTAGAAAAACAGGGTAGCTGAGGCCATATTAATAACGCTCAGCAAATAAACTTCCAGTTTTCCCTAAAATTGTGGGAGTCTTTAAATTCTTACAGCTGTCTGAAGGATAACTGTGGCCTTTATGATGATGTCAGTCGAACTAATGCAGTAATGGTTTTTTATAACCTTTGGATCCATGAATACGATGTAACACAATTCATCAGTTTAATTTCTTTGCATGCCATTTTTTTACGTTGATTGAAAATAATCATAAAAGTTGACTTGAAAAACATAGTTTGGGACCTCTTAAGCTAGTAATTTTGCATCACAGATGACAGCTGAAGCTGCACATCACAACGTATTTATTAGTTTCTTATAAGCTCTTTGCCATTTTGAATGGACCGCAGCTGAATCCTTTCATCCTTTACATTGATGTGAGGCTGAGCACATAAATAAGAAGAGGCAGAGTTTCTTTCTGAGACTCCCTGGAGGGTGCTCAGAGTGCCCCAAGCTATTCCATATCTGACGGTGATAGGAAGGTAACAACTGTCTCATCTACAAAAGCCAGTGATGTAAAAGGACATTTCTTTTCCTCACTTGCAGTTATAAAAAATAGTCATAGGTAAGCCAAAGCAGAAACTTCACATGGTGACTTAAGAAAACTCCTTGTGCTGCAATAAGTGCCTGCTTACATAGTATGTTCTGGGTTAAATTCATTAAACTTTCTAAATTATTTTCGTCCATTTTCTACATAGCATTTACAAATAAGGATATAGAAAATTAGTAGACTAAGAAAACAACATTATAATACATAACTTCAGTGTATCGTTAGTAATACAGATAATTGTTACCATATGCTGGGACCCATCAAGACGCTCTTTAATCTACCAATTTCCATCTCAGATGCATGGACAGAGAACTTTTCCATTGCAAAACCCCCATCTCTGCGTGGCAGTTTCTAGGTGTCGGTGTGTGATGAGAACTGAGAGATAATGCTAGGAGAGTGTGGACTAGTCTGAGTCAGTGTAGTTTAGATTCACAGCTGACCTCAGTTCAAGATACAACCCCATTTATCTATCAGATAAATACAGACTTATAGGTGATGGTAAGCAGATAGGATGGGTGTAATTTAACAATTAAATGTCTTTTTTTTTTTTTTTCCAGTATTTTCCTCTTCCTGTGCTCTTTTATAACAAAGTGCCTATCGGTAGAGATTTATTTGACAGTATACATAAATTTCTGGTCTTTTTAGGCTACTCCACTGAGTTCAGCTTGGCAGCTAAGCAGGTGGCATGCAGAAGGCTGTAGTTACGATTTTCCCCATTTAGTTTTGATAGGCATAATTAATGCTTGAACTGTTCCTAACGTCGTCCGTCCTTGCCTTTCGTTCAGCGTGCCACTTGAAATTTCCCAGTCATTTCCTCATAATGCACCGTGTGACTCTGCAGTGTAGCAGGAACAGCTTTATTTATGAAACAACCTACCTTGGAGCGAAATTTTGTGTTCCAGAGGAATTCAGGGCCTCATTTCTCAATTTGTGTTTGACAATTGCACGTGGATGTCCAGGGGGTAACCAGTGATAGGTAGAAATTACTCTTAAAATTGACCTGAACTGTCACTTTCTCACAAGAACTTTTGAGATTCGAAGAAAACCTTAAACTACTTACAGTAGAAACCCCGTGTTTAATTACTATTTATATCTGTCACAAATGGGAAGGGAAATCCCACACCTTCCTATAAGAATTCTTAAGTAATCAATTGCTTAACGTTGACATGATGCATCATTTTCTTTCACGACGGATTTTTTCATTCCATCTTAGGATGTAGCTGAAAGATACGTAAAACTTTACTACCCATACAGCTCCCAGGTGAATATTCCTATGTGGGAGTTTAAGTGCGTTTTTAATCCTAGCTGAGGTCAAGGAGTGTAAAATTTCATTGAAGAAACTTGTTCCTAAATCACTAGACTAAGCAGTTGGATTCTGTGATTTCCAGAAGGAGCAGGGTTTTCTCTTTGCACTCCTGCCCCTGCAGTCAGTGTTCAGTTCCTTTTTGAGAGGTGATGCAAGGAAGGGAGCAGCTGGAGCAGGCAGGCACCTGAACTGCTGCTTCTTATAAAGCTGAATGAGGAGCTTTTTCCCTACCGGGAATCAAAAAGTTCTTTCATACTCCTGTGGTGAGCCCCCCACTGCTTAGCATCATCCAGTAATTACACCAGAAGTGATTTGCCTAGAGTTTGTCAGGTTAATGAGATTCTCAGATCTATATTTTTGGGTTTCTTTTTCAGTGACAGAAGTTAGCTGGTAGAACAAATCCTTAAAGTATTTTTTTTTCCTCCATTCCTGGGGAATGTTTATGATGGGCACGTTTCATGTGCATCTTGCCTCTTGCATCACGAGGGTTGTTTGGACTGTGCTTGGCTACGGGTGTGCGTATCGAAAGCAAGATTAGTTAAAACAGTTTCTCAAAGCAAATACACTTGTCTGGTAGGAAAGATTTATACAAGCAGTGTGGAATGTCAATTGGAGGGGTTTTTTGTGACTGTGTAGGATACAGACCATAAATCAACCTCACAAAATTGTTCTCTCTCCCCCCCCCCTTGACTTAAGGTAAAGCAATTAACATATCTTATTTTTGCTAATGTTGAGATCTACACAGTGCTAATAATCTATCAGAGGATCACTGAGTTTAGAATTCTTTCTGGATTATTCACTGTATCTATTCCCAGTATAAATGAGAGGAATTTAACTCTTTGCTGCTTTGCCTGGCAAAAAGAGCATGATGAAAACCAGTCATGCACAAGAGCACTCATCAGCTGAAAAGAATATTAAGTTTTTAATGTAGAAATCAGTTTCGTGCTGCTATGTGATATTCTTAACCAAAATAAACTGCTGTTTGCTCCTGCTTGGAAGGCTGGAATTCTTAGCAAGTGAAGTAAAACCAGGAGAAAATTGGAAATTGTTAAAAGCCACACTCTTCTTTCTGTAACAGGTCTTCATTTATCAGATCAATTGCAACTACGATAAGCAAAAGCAAGGGCACATTATTCTACTTTTCTTTGTGCTGAACAGCCCTTAGAGAAGCAATCCCCAAAATAATTACTGCTTACTGTGAGGGGGCAAAGTGGAATTGGGATTTATGTGGAAAAAAAAATTAGGAGGCTGTTTATGGATGCTAATGAAGTCCTTTACTTCTCAGCACGCAGATTCTGGTGAAACAGAAGTTGTGCTAGTATACTGGAGTTTAAGGCTTACATTCAAATTCATATTTTAGTATTAGAAAGGTATACTGAGATTCCAGGAGTTGGAATGATCTGAGTTTGCCACTTGCTCATAGTTCCAGAGGGTGATGTTAACAATGCTGTAGTTTTCTATAGGTGAGCATGAATGGTTTTTCAAAAGCACCAGGAATAACATACAGCACTTCAGCAACTTTTATCATTCACTACAGAGTATTTGAATTTCTAGGCACTGTGAAAGTGCAAGTCTAGGTTCCCTTTTTTAAATAGGAATTCTCCTCCTTAGTGAAGCCTGTGGTTTTCTTTCAGGTAGTCTGATTAGCCAGTCTCTAAAGAGAAAATGACCTCAACATTTCCACTTCCAGCTGTGTGGATCAATTATCCTGATTTTTTTTTTTTTAATTATTTTTTTTTAAATCCACTCTGCATATGATAAGAGATCTCTCATTTTAGGTCTCTGCCTTTAGTGTGTGTAAAGCGTAATCTGGTTTTGCCATCACATACAAATTGTTTCTCCCTAAATGGGAATGCAAAGAAACACATTTTTGTTCTTCGTGCTGTCACCAGCTTCTGCAAAAATCCTTTTATAATCTTGAAAACCAGTTAGGTCAGAAGAAAGTAATGAAAATATTTTATCTGGATGTATTCATGTGTGGATCCACAAAACTTAAAAGAACAGTCTGGAGATTTTGAGATTAAATCAACTAATGAGAAGCTTTAGGATTTTAAAAGACGTTGCACTGAATTATATCTTCTTTGGATTCATCTGTTCAGCTCTGATGAAATTCAATTTAACTTGCATAATTTGACTGAAATTAGAAAAGAGGTGATAGTGTATGATTTACTGAAATATGTCTCAAAGTAACAGATATAAAATGGTTGGATTTGCAAGTTCATCTTCTATACTGTAGGTCAAGCTGATTTCAGTAACTTTCGTTTTCTTCGTTAAATGTTTTGTTGTTTGAGTTCGCTTGTTTGTTTGTGCAGCAGTTGTCAAGGAAGAAAGACAGAGTTCTTTCTGACTGCAGTGAGACACTGGCTCTACTTGGAGTTCAATGGGGATTTCAGATACAAAGTCTTTCATTACTACATCCCTCTTTTCATGGTAAATTGGGAAAATAGAACATTCGTTAAAAACTCTGTGGAGAAACATTGCAGGAGGAAAGAATGAAACAGGTCGTAGTACATCCCTGAATTCTGCTTTATTTCCTGGAATGAAAAAGTCTTTTTCAGGTGTGCATCATATAGTTTTTCCATAATGTTTTATGCTTTTTGAGAACATGCTGGTTCCTGGTCAGTTTGGAGGGGTCAGAGTTGCGTGCAGCACCACCAAGTTTTAATGAATGATTTAGGTTATAGGGTGTTGAAGACTACAGTAGGGTCTTTAAACTAGCTGCATGTGTAGTTGTGCCTTTTATATCTGGTAGGTACATGACAGAAGGATCTGAATGGGCTTGCACGTGCAGGATTTTATATTCCAGTACTTGAGCACATATGGCAGTGTGTAGGTGAAAGCACCTGCTCTGGAGTTTAACACGGTGCCTCTGCACTAGTATTTTTTTTTTTTCCTTCTGTTGGATCCCAGATGGAAATACTGCATTTAGGGTCTAGGACTAGCTATGAACACTGGTGTTTTGGTTAGCCTGGGTTTCTTCAAACAAAGCTTTCTTCAACCACATGATAGTCCAAAGAGATGGGGGTTTTATCTAAGTGTTTGTGTATAAACATTTCAGTACCTTGGCTTTTAGTTTTGTTCCATTTAAAGCTCTTTGTTCTCTTTTATGGAGATGTATCCACTCTGATTGATCTCCTTTGTTGTAAGCCAAAAGGGAAGTATCTCCATGGCAGGTGTATTTTTTTTTCTTAATTCCCTGGGATCTCCATTCACAATAGTGTCAGATTCTTCTATCCTAACAGAGCAAAAATCGATTTCTGTACCTGCTCTTGAGTTTTGCTGATCTTCCAAAGCTGATGTTTCCACTGAGGGAAGGTCATACATTGGCCTCTGAAGGTCACTTCTCTATGTTACTCTGTTGTTTAACAAAAGACTGTATTTTTATTTTCTTTTTATGGACCTCATTCCCCCTGAAAAGAGATTTGTAAAAACCAAGAGGAGAGATTGACTGAAAGAAGTGAAATGAGGGTTTGGGTTTTTTTTTTCCATATTCTGTAAAGCCATCAAAACACAGGTAACAAGATTGGTTTTTAGTAGGGCTTGAGTGAGCAAATGGATTCGCTTCCATAGTGGTGTGAGGAGACAGATTCTTCAGAATTAGTCCAGGAGAACAAAACTCTAATTCATCAAAGTCATCGTGCCACAGCTGTTACAACAATCTATCTCCTGCTGAATGCGAGCCAGCGAAGTTTGGAGAAGTGATATTTTTCACAGTTTATTGTTTTCTCATCAACATGGCACCAACCACATCAGATATCTTTGCACAGTGATGTTGGCGTTGATGAATTAGCCATGTGCTTCCTATTTACGGATACAGAAGTTTCAATTTCTTTGAGAAAATGAGAATTTTTAGGTAGAATGTAGGAGACTCTCATCTGTGTTCAAGTGCTTGTTAAGCTATGGTGGAATTCAGCAGCGTAATGAAGTATTTTTATGGAAACATGGGTTGCAGAACTGCTTCACAAGGCTGTTTTTTGGGATGGGTGAAGCATATGGGGGTAAGCACTTTAAATTCACTATTTCAATGCAGTTTATTTTTTAACAGCAGGCAATTAGAATGTTTCTCCACTCACTGCACCATATACAGTTTGTCAAGATAGGCAGGTTCATTTTGCAATTTTCTTTTATTTATCCCTCCCCAAGAACTATCTGAGTATCACTTAGTTCTTTCATACTTGGAATTCTAGTCTACAGTAAACGTTAGTCAGTGGTAAATAATCTGCTTAAAATGAACCAAAGCAAACCAGAGTTTGCATGGCTCCATCCTTTACTATTACTTGAACTACATAGCTCTTACTTTTTCTGGGGTCAACAGTAGCTTCCCCTTGCAGTAATACAGGTATGACTGCCCAAATGTTGCAGATCCTGGTGAGATATGTAAGCTACAAGGAGAAAAACAGTCTGTCTGGAAATAATCTTCTTGCTAGCCTGATGTATGAAGACAGCAAAGGTGCTTCACAGTTTGGGATTCACAGTCATACTTGGCCCTTTTTTCTTATATGTTTGCAACGTCTGCAGTGCCGACCATGATAAATAGAAGGATGTCTGCCTGCAGTCTTCTAGAAAAGAGTTCATTCCAACTTAGATCTGCCCAGTTCTGTCTCATGTTTGTTTTGGTTGGTTTTTTTTAACGTATATATATTTCAGCAGGAAGAGGAGTCGTAATGCTCAGATACACAAAAATGCATCTGCACCACAAGAAACTGCCTCTCAGGTTTCCTGCATAAACTATCAAAGTCAAAAGTATCTCAGCAATTATTTTTCAGCTGTGAAATATGTTTTTGAAAAGCTGTGACTATAATTTTTCTTGCATAGAATTCTTTGTACTCCCTTATTGTTACCATATGCGGCAGTTTATTTTTTTTGGTAGTTCAGTCACCCTCTGAATAGCCAAACTCTGAACAATTTTTCTCTCTCCATATTGCTTACTTCTAGACATAACCAGTCCATCTTATGATTGCCAAGGAGCTCTTAGAGTATTCAGACTGCATATAGGGCTCCCAGCTAGAAGTCCTCTTATTTAGAGTGATGTTGCTCCAAGGAAAAGTTTTGGAGACTTGTACCTGGCATTTCTGGTTTATTTTGAGATCTTTCAAACTGTCCCTCATCTTCCCTCAGGTTCCATTATCAATGATTTCCAGAATCTGATGTAGGCTAATATGGACCCTATAATAGCTTCGTGAAATTCATAGCTTCATGTTGTATCTCCTTTCATTTCTTGAAAGTCAAAGCAGCTAAAAAGCATGAAAAGTATGAAAAAAAAACCCCGCAAACATTTTCTTTTCTGCAACACTAAAATGTGTATAAGATTCCTGCCAGTTCTGCTTGGCAGCCTGCTATTAGCATTGGCTTATTGCTTTATATGTGCATGCTGCATATTTCTGTGTGCTGAAGCTGCTACACTTGACAGGTGTTTTAAAATAGAAATGGGAATAAATTCCGATTGCATTTTTGCTCATGAACTGAAGTCTCTGTTTCAGAGAGACCAGGCTTATGGAGAGCCTGCTCTTGGCATGTCATAGGATTTCTGGTCGATAGAGGTGTAGTCTGGAGCCCTTACCATGGTGCTGCTAGTCTTCATTATTCAAGGTTTATCAGGACCTTGCTTCTGAGTCTCTTCTGTACTTCCAGGGTATGCTTTGAGATCCTTGTTGGCTTGATAAAGGCAATTTTGTAGGAGGTTTTGATGAGAGTTAATACATGTCTTGCAACCAAATGAGAGATTCCTCAAATGAGGCTGTTCAGGGGTTAAGAATTGACTTTTTTTATTTCTCTTTTTTTAACCCATGTAGTTTTTCCATTGAAATAAAACCAGCGTGCTGTAGTGGGGAGGGGTCGTAGTTCAAATCTTGACTGATTAATTTTGCATCAGTATTTTGAATGAAGGTAAGAGAAGCAAGATATTGTTTCTGATGGCAAAGTGAGATAAAGTCTCTAGCAGTTCAGATGGGATCCATAAATTGCTGGTCAAGAAGATCAAGCAGCCTGACAGTGCTGTGAATTTTGTGTTTTGGGGGTTTTTTTTTCAGTTTTGTTGTTTGTTTGTTCATTTTAAACCCTTCATTTAAAACTCTAACCTTGGAACACATTTATACTTTGCAATCTCCAGCTGATGATCCATCTAGCTGAGTTTTATGTCTCCGGCAGTAACTAATACGAAGTGCTTGAGTGAAGAATTCAGGAAATTCTGAAGTGAACTTCTTTGAAAGTGCCTTGTAGAGCTTCATTTGTCTTTGTCAGTAATTCTGCTTTCTGTGCTAAAGGGATTTTAGGCAGCAGGCTCAGCTCATCTGTCTTGTGCTCTCGTAGTTCATTCTTTTCACAGTAAAGTTTTCTCCAGCCCAAATGATTGGGATTTTGGGGGATTTTCTTCAGCAAAGTCCTGACTGCTGGCCAGAGAGACTTGTTGCAGGTTCTTTTAGTGCACTGTTGTTCTCCCAGGCTTGGAACAAGTCGTTTCTGTACCTGGGTCTGTTCACTCACATTGCTCTTAACAACAATCACTTCCAGTCATTGAAAAAGAACCAAAAATGTTTTATCAGTAGGAGAAATACAGCTGGCTGATGAGCTTATTATACTCATTGCCCACAGAAGCTCTAGAACAGAACTTCACTACAAAGAAATCTTACCAGAATTTCTAGATATATATTACATATCCTTGCTAGGAATACTTCATTACATCTAATTAAAGTCAGCCTCAATAAACCTTTAATTAACCAAAGGAGAGAAAAAGAAAGACATGGACATCCATCATTTTAATGGTAACATGATGAGGAAACCTGGCAGCTGTGAATTCTATCCATCTTGAATTGAAGTAGGTGATTTGAAAAGGTAATGTGTCATCTTTCACCTTACCTGAACTTCCTGGGGGTGATCTGCAAACCTGCTGTTGGACACAGATTTTCTTTTTTTGTGGGGGGGTTATTTTTTGGGTTTTTTTCCCCTCCACGTAGGTATTTTGAAACTCAGTGTGATACAGTGACAGGCATGTAGCTCATACAGCTGCTGTAAAGCTAGATTTCAGCTTTCTTCTGAATCTCCTGTTGTATGTGTGTTGACAGAAGAGATTTGCAGGCAGCTGCAAGTACCATGTTGACTTTTAATAATCGAGCTTATGGTAGATTCTTTAGAAATGTGGAATCATCTCATCACATCATTTTATCAGGTGAAGGGTTTCTGTTTTCTGAAATCCTGCTGTGATAGTCTAAATTAGTGTATCTTAAAGCTGCCAAACATCTGATCTAAAAGATTTGTAAGAAAATTACTGGGAGATACCTTAAATTGTGGGGTTTTTTTAATTTAATGGGTTTTTTTGACAACTGAGTGCCAAATCACCCTCTTACTGAAGTCAATGTGAAAATTCTCTTTTAATTCGGTGCACTGCAACCAGAAAATACCTGTATGCTGGCCAGCTTCAGCTGGGGCATTGTTACATCTCACTAGCTTTATTCATTGGGCCAGCACTAGCCATCATAAATGTTGAAATAGCCTCCGCCACTTATTTGTGCCATGAAGTCCCAGTACATTGGAAGACAATCTAGCCTGGCATTACTGGGGCTCTGTTTGGTTTTCTGTATTCATGTCCCTTTCTCAGACATGCAGATGTTTCTGTATCAGAGCATTTCAGACCCCTATGGTCTGCACTGGGAGAGGGAATTTTTTTCAAAAAATACTTATTTCACACCAAATAATCTGGAAAAACTGTGAGTCATCAAAGTGGGAGAAATCGTTATGCATTTGGAGATGACAACAGGCCTGCTTGTGATTTATTTATACCCAAAACTAGCACTGGAATAATTTGCAATGACAAAACCTTTTCTTATTCTTTCTACAGAGAAAGTGCTTCAGCAAACACGTTTCTCTGCATGCTCCCAGGGAATATAAACCTACCAAAATTAGGCACTGTTAAAATGTATTAATCCATTTTATTTAAAATTAGAAACCCAAAAAACCAACTTTTAGATAGAGGGGGGTCTGCAGTTTATAAAAAGAAATGATGTCTGCTTTATGTTTATGATGTATCTCGTGGTTCACAACTCAGTCTTCTAGTGAGTATTTCTGAAAGGAAAAGGATCACTGAAGGATGAGTGGAGAAGGCAGGAGAAGGAAGATAATCCATATCTTCCTCTTTTCCCTCCTTTGGAAGACTCTTTTATCACATAGTAGATTTCAACATGTGATATCTTCTCTTATCTTCAGTATTCACTCAGAGTTTTCTGACAAAAGGAGTGTTGCATTAAGGTAATTATGCTGTCTGTCTTTTTGGTAGGAACAGTAAAGTTTTCTGAGGCATTTGCTTACATATCTAATTTCTAACAATAATCCCTAAAATATTTACCTCCCAAGTAACCCATATGCAAAAAAACACTGCTTAAATGGAAAACTGCTTTTGTGTAGTGTTCAAAATCTGACTGAAAACAATCTTTCTTTATGAAATGTTATAGTTACAGTATTCTTGAGGTATGGAAGCTACCTTTTTCAAAACCAGATCAAATCACCACTCTCATTCCCTTTCCTCCCCTGTGTTGTCTCTGTCCATATTAAGGTTATCAGATAAGTACTTAGTGCTGAGTAAATAATTGGATACTATTTAGAAAAAAAGTTGACTGCACAAGCACCTTTGCTTCTGAGGATCTTGTAAAAAAAAGTGTATGCAATAACCTCTAGAGAAGCTATAGTAAGTAAACAGTGTACGTGTTTGTTGTATAAACTTACTCATCCCCTTCTCTCGTGATGCATCGTCTTGTCTAGTTTTCTAAAACATGGTTTGGGGTTGTGTTACAGAAGCCCACGTACGACTGGTACGACTTGTAAAATACTACTTTTCTGTAGTAGCACTTAGAGAACGAAGCAGAAAGTAGTTTGAACTACAGAGCAGGCAGCTCTGGAGACAAGTTTAAGGCAAAGACTCGAGCTTGAAGTCTTTCTTTCAAAATGAATGACAATATCTTTGAGTATTCCACGAGACTTCCAGTGCACCCATATCATGAATTTCAGTAAATACTGGTATACACAGGATTCTTCTGAGAGCATCCTGAAGTAGCCTTATGTGCTATTTCAGCTCATCTTTCTCACCCAGCCTCTACCAGTTGTAGAAATTCTGATTGTTTCTATTTTTGAAAAGTGTTTTATCTCTCTTCCCAGTGCTAGAAAGAAGTAATTGAGGAAAGAAAGGAATTGCCATGTTTTGCTGTTAAAGATTTATTATTTTTATAATGAAAGAGTATTATTGATTTTCACAGTAATGATCTACCTACAGAGAGATTTTTTTTCTCTCCCATAGGGCAACGTTTCAAGCAAATTTCTCTTTCTTCTCCTATTCTAAAGCAAACCCCAGTAGACTTTTCGAAGACTTCAGACCAAATAGTCCTGATACAAATGGAATCATAGGGGAAATTCCTATTATTTTCTGTTGTGAGCAGGTGCTTCTCTTCAGCCTACTGGGAATTACTGATCCTTCTTTACCAAGACTCTTCAAGCTGTTACATATAGTCCTTTTATTCAAGTGCAGGAGCTATGCAGCATGGATAAAGAGTAGGCAAAAATTGAGCAGTAGTTAAAATACCTGTCATTTTAAGGGAGCAAAAATAATATTTTTTTTTACTAGGAGAAAGAAACATTCCCTGAAAACAGTGCTTATCTGCAAAATACCAGCCCTGCTACAGCTGTGAGAGCTGTTGGCTGGTCCCTCTTAAGCCAACAGTTTGACCCTGTAAGGAATTTCTCTTCTACAAATGCTTGCCTGATTCTTTTCTGTATTTACTCATCATAAGAATAATTAAATCTTTTGGGCTAAGCTTGCAGCAGACCAAACAGTTAAATTTAGCTGCTGGCCCACACAGCCCTCTGGGGAACTTTATATATATACCATGACGTTACTGTTGAGTGTTTTAACTGGTAATATCTGTAGTTTGCTTTCTAGAATTCAGTGTATTCATAGCCAAGGGTTCAGCTCAGCCATCGGTTTTGCACCTGCAGCAGACTGTGTGTGGAAATGTTCCGAGGTAAATAACCTGGAGCACAGTGCTAGGAAAAGCTGGGAAAAGTTCATAATTTGCAGACTTGCCTCGATTTTCAGGGGGTATAGTACCATATTTAGATTTGCTAAATAACTAAGAGAAAATTAGTAAGTGCTGTGTGCGCTCTGCACGTGTGGGTTCCAGGGGCACTGAAGAAGCATCATAATAATAATAATAATGATAAAAGATGTCCTGTTAATGCACTGGAAAGTGCTGCTTGCTTTATTGGATACCAGGGAAGAAATGCTCAGAAATAACATTTGAAAGATACTGTAGGTCATCACAACAGTCACAGACTTTCCCAGGACACCAGCACATAAAAAAAAGATAGTAGTGGTCATGCAGATAACCAAGATGCTGGTGACCTGCTTTACACTCTCAGCATATCATCTACTCCTGTTGTGACAAGAAACCACAGTAAGAGCTGGAGGGAGGGAGAGATAAGGGGTTTTATTCCTGTAGGGCTTCCCAGGCACAGTAGCTTGTTATTGGATCTGACAGTTAGGTTAGTCCACAGGCTTCTTAGAAAGCCAGTAATGTACCAAAAAGCATGAGTTTCACAATATGTACGTCCAGCTGATGTTCTCTTTCCTATTAAGTACAGCTGGAATTTTTAGCAGAGTCTGTGATCTAGGCTGGGGGAGGACAGGGAGCTGAGGAACTCACTAGATTGATAGGGCATCACTTTTTCATGGTGTTTATTTCTTGATAGCCAGTTGAACTGACTCGTTCATACAGCTATAGTAACAGCTCCATACATAATGCCAAGGGAAGGAATACACACTCCTGGGTGAAGGGGTCAGCAGAACCCCTGCAGGCTGATTTAGACTAAACTATGACAAGTCTGAATTTTGCCTGCAATCCAAAGCAGCACTCAGAAAGGGGGTGAAACCCATCAAAGATAAAGAAACGTATCACCATATAACAGCAGCAAATAGGCTGGGCGCTGTCTTCTCGGTGACAGTGATCCCAGCCAAGCAGTGTGAGCAGTCAGCCCGAAGGGGCCACATGCTTAGGGAAGGCAATCTTGCCTGTGGAGCTCCAGGGGGAAAGGCTGGCTGCAATGCCAGCATTTAAGAGAAAGCTTGTCTCCAGCAGATGTAAGCTACTGTCCTTTTCCTATGGGGCAGAGACCTGAGAGCTTGTACTTCCAGCCTAAAAGAGGAATTTAGTGTCAGAAACAACTTAAAGAGCCTGCTCATACTCTGTTGTCAGTGAAAGGTGACTGTTTATTTGTCAGAAGGCATAGCAATTAAATGTAAAATTGAAAATGAATCCCACTTTCTCTAGCCCTCTTCTCTCTCCTCTGATCACCTACACGTGCAGTTGATACAGAACCAGCGACCAAGTTGCAATAGCATCCACCCACATTAAATCCTTTCTAGAATTTGCATCCATATAGCTGAAAGCAACCTCTGGACTCTGAAGGAAATAAGTAACTTGTAGAGTACCAGCAAGGATAATTCTGTGCTTCCCAAGAGGGGGTAAAAAAAAAAAAGTCAGAGTAAGGCATAGGACTTCTTGGACAACGTATAGGTGGATATCTTTAGTACCACAGTTGCCTGCATGAGCTGAAGTTTCTTATTAACCATCGTTATTATGATTTTAATTTAAATACAGATTAGTTAGGAGATTTTTAGTTATTTGCCATTTTTCACCTTGCAGCCATGTGATAGGAGCAGTCAGTAAATAGGCTACCTCTTCTTTTTTTTTTTTTTTACTCAGTTAAAGAAAAACATACAAGCCAGATGCGTTATTTCATATGTTTGGTTATGTTGTGCCACTGTGATCTGCCAAACTAAGAAATCCTTCATTGCATGCTGGACCTCTCTTCTTAAACATCAGCTATTGCCTGGATACTTCCCACCATGCTGTCTCCATTAATTCTGTGTTACGTCTGCTTCTTTTGTTATTGTTTCTTTTCTGTGTCTTCATTCTCAAAAATATCTTTAAGATAATTGCATTTAACTGCTGATGTAGAGTTACCTTCTAAAGCCTGCAGTATTCCCCAAGTCTGTATATTTTACCTCATCTTCAGTGTTCCTCTGATTTAACTGTTTCATTTTGTTTTGACTTTTGATTATCCCAGGGTCCGATTGGTATGGATGGAAAGCTGGTAGGTGATTCGTTCAAAACCAGTGTAATTCAGGTCTCGCACATAGTCCCTTTTCGATATTTTTTTAATTACTCATGCTGAGATGTATATTAATCGCCTATCGACTTCCTTCGGCAGAACATTTCAACCTCAGTAGCACAGATTTTTAACAGACTGCCAAAAAGCCACTTCAGTCTTTTGTGTTTCTCCAAGAGAATGGGGATCAGCCTTGCTCCTCCTGTTTCCTTATCATTTTCTATCTGGATTAGATCGGTAGATGGATGTTCCTACTTAGATGCCTTGTCCAAAGCACACTCCATGAAGGTAGTTTGGTGCTGCCCTTCAAACAGCAGGACATTATTTCTGACCATGTATCTTGCTGGTTTCCTTCTTCCACAGGTTCTTCATTTTTGCATTGTAATTTTTTCTGCCTGGGTTTTGTTGGCTGATTAGATCTGAACAGCCCCGTGGCTCATTTTAAATGCCTTTGCCTGCTCTGCCAGATATTTGAGGGAGATGCTACTACAATTAAGTTAGAAATAACTTAAATTTATACAATGCATTTGTAAATGTATTTGTATTTGTGTATATATTTGTATATCTGGATATTTGGATGTAGGAACCTGGAAGTTTATGTTCCTAGCTCTCTAAAGATTCTAATAATGCAAAAAAGTGTGAAAATCCAGTTTCTGCACCTTCTCATGCTATTGTCTTTGCTCCCTTTCTCTTTCCCCTTTTCCAGGACAGCCTTTTTCTCTGATACCTGAATACACTTTTTTCTGTCCTCTCCATCTGTTTGCTGCAAGCCCTGTTTCCTTTGCAAGCTCAACTTCTTAACTTGCAGTATCGGCTTTCCTCTTCTTAAGATACTTTTTTCCTGTGCTTCTTGAGGTCTCTTTCTACTGTTCAGTAACTTTTCTGCCATGTTTGCAGCCTTTAGTCAATAGCCATTTCTTTAATCTCCTTTTATAGCAGATTGATAGCTTATCTGTCGACTTCAGCTGGACCTGGCTACACCATGTGTTTTTATGTTTCTACTTTAGTATCATTTACATTTCAGCAGCCAATATTAGGTCAGATTGCTAGGAAGGGATTAACTATCGACTATAGAAGACCTTCCATCATGGTAATTGGAATAGGATGCCAAACCTATCCTCTTTCTTTCCTGCAAAATAATGTATTAAATCAGTAAATATGAATATAAAAGGCAAAATTGTTTTGAAGATTTTGCTGAAACCATGATATATTAGGTAGCTATACCCATTGTAGTAATGCATATTTGAAAGAAAAGAAAGGAAAGGAAAAGAAGAAAGGGAAGGGAAAGGGAAAAGGTAGGGGAAGGGAAAGGGAAGGGAAGAAACCAGTAATGAATAACCAAACACATGAGCAAGGATCCGAAGGTTTAAAGTTGCAACCACTAAAATACACCTGATCAGTTACTGGTGTTGGGACTGACCTGTAAATACGTGCAAAAACCAGCAGTCAGTTGGTGCCTACAATCAATGAATCAATTTTAGAGTACGTAACACGTTTGAATGAAGAGATTAGGAAAAAAAAAAAAGTCAGAGTAATGCTTACTTTTCAGTCTTGAAAAGTACTTTCATCCTGTTTATTTCTAAAATTAGATAAATACTTCCAGTTAAAAAAAAAAAAGTGAGAGTTTTCAAATCTTCTTGTTTCAATCTATGAATATTCTATTTATTTACTTTCTACTGCTCTAAATCACTTTTTTTGGAAACATTTTGGTAATTTCAATCTTTTATTTAAGTCATTTTTTGTAAATATATATAACTTGGAGACAGTCTTTAAAGATTTGGTCAAAAGCAAGCAGATATACTTGTGAGAGAAGTTGCATATAAAAGCTTGTATGCATAGGTCTCAGTTTAGTTAACTTACACAAAATTATTGCACAGGCTGCCCAAGACAGCATCAGTAAGCAATTCCTGATGATTTTAGGACCAGGTATAGCATATCATAGCTTAAAACCTGCTGTGATGGAAAGATTGAGGTAAAGGCTGAGTGCTGAGGAGGCTTAGTTGTATTCATTAACCAGGAGTGACATGTAACTTCCATCGAGCTGACCAATTCAGAAAACTTTGTTTCATAGTAGAACTGACAAACCTCAGTATTTGTATTTATTTTTTTTTTTGGTCTGAAAACCTCTGTAGTGCAGTGTTGTTGTAAGGAACTAACACAAAACTGTAACATCTCCAACGAGGAATGCTTTAGGCAGCCTTAAGGATTAGATGGCCACAGTAATTCTGTGTTTTGCCATGATTCCTCTGTAACATTATTTATAATATTTCTTACATGTAAAAAAAAAAAAAGGCTTTTAAAGCTTGAATGTGAATTAAAAAATATTCTTCTGGTATTTAATTTAACATAGCAAATCTTATTAGTTACTAAAAAAAGAATTTTCCTCAGCAGGTTGGGTTTTTTGTTTGGGTTTTTTTTGGTTTTTTTTTTTCATCTAATAGTTCCTAGTTGAAATTCTTTCTCCAGATCTCTTGAAAATCACACAATCACAGAATGGTTGAAGTCAGACAGGACTTCTGAAGGTCATCTGGTCTAGTCTCTCTGGTCAAGCAGAGCCATCTAGAGCAGGTTGCCCAGGATCATGTCCAGACAGCTTCTGAATATCTCCAAGGATGGAGACTCCACAATTTCCCTGGGCAACCTGTGCCAGTGCCTGGTAACCCTTACAGGAAAAAAGTGTTTCCCTGATGTTCAGATGGAAAAGTTTCACCTCCATGTAGCAATACCATCTAGCTAAAGTGAACAGGTTTTATAGGGCTTCTAGGAAGTCCCCATGCTCAGTTTCTTTCAACAAAAAGAAAAGTCATTTCAATGCAGCTGAAATATTGTTGAAGTGTCATAAGACACTAGAAGCTAAGCTAGCCCTAGGAGTTTTAGAAATTATCTCTTTATAGGGAGAAATAGTTGTTTCTCTCTGTCATACAGTGTAAGCTGATTGTCTGGGTGGTTCTGGTTCATAGTCACATCTACTAGTACTCTTCTGTAATTTAATTCTGTTTCACGGAAGAAATCTGTAATGAGTGGGCTGGAGTCACTGATGACTTTGATTGGCTTTCCAAGGCTAGGACCTTAATGATAGGAAGTCTACCCTGTAAGGGCTTGGAGCAACAAGAAATAGATACAACTCCTTAGTGTGCAAAGGGTGTCTTTCCATTTGTCCAGGGGTGGCTGATAGATAAGGGAGAGGAAATCTAGCAGTTACCTATTGGGTTGATGACAAGGGTTCACCTACCGCTGAGTTGCTGCTTTAAATATTCTTTATACTTGCTTAAGACTATGGTGCTTGCAGCAACAGCAAAAAGACTATTGTTTGCCCAGCAACGAGTCCCTCCAGTTTTTAGACTTCGTTCATTCAACAGGCAGTAATTAGTACCTCCTTGAAATGTGGGGTTGAGACATCATACAGAAAAAGTACCCAATAACTACTTCTAAATCAGATCAGCATCTGTGGATTGTTTCCTCACTTGAGAATGATTAAATTAGGTCTTTCTGTCATTTTTGAATTGTTCTGACTATCTAAAGTACAAGGTTTCTCAAAGGCAGGTTCAATGATGTTATTGTAATTTATTTCTGGAATAAGTAAATTGCAAGAAACTTAATCAGTTTGAATTAAAACTTTCAAATTCAATATACTTAAGAGTCCAGACTATGACTTCAATGCAGTTACTGGATTGTTGTGGGTTTTTGCCTTGCCTTAATAAAGAATACTGTATCTATGTTCTACTATTTATGGAGTTAATCCTTGTCATAACTTTCCATAACCTTATCTTTCTCTTGTTTTTCAGGGTCAGCCTGGTCCTCAAGTAAGTGCTGTCTTCCTTTCCTACATAAGTTAATGCTAAATATAGAGCCCACGAAACTCAGGTTATCTACAGAGTGTTTTGGTGGTTTTTTTTTTTAATACTACTGTAATGAGCTAAAAACTGGTAAGCATTGCATGATTCAGTAAGGCAGATATTTCCCAAGAGAAACATGGGCTGTCCCATATGGTTGTCTTGAGTTCCCTCAGCTGTTGGACCAGATGGTGGGGTTAACAAAGTAATACCGAATAAAGAAAATCTCCTGACTATGGCTTGAAACTTTGCCACCTAACTTTAAAGAAAGATAAAATAACTTGGCAAACGTGTAGCAAATGTAATACTTCAACTGCCTATTAATCACATGCTAATAATGTTGCTATAATCCAGGCAGCCCTCAGTTATTTTAAATATTGCACCGCTAGCTATTTTGATTAATTATATACACTGCTTTGAATTGGTTCTGCTTTATTTAAGAATAGTAGAACTTTGTCTTGTGAGCTGTAATTGAAGACGTGGAAATCTAGGGCTTTAACTTAACTTTTAAGGTAGAAATAGACCATCAGAAAGGAAATATTGGGTATAACAAAAACTAAATGTAAATTATTTGAGTTAAAGAGTGGTATAGAGATGTGGAAGAGCAAGGAAATGGGTGTTTGTGTGTGTGGGGAAGTTAATACCAAAGCTGAACTTCACGCAAGCAGTAGAAAAACTATCTTTCTGCGTACTCAAGACGCAGAATGGGATGTAAACTTTGGTCTGTGGGACGATCTTAGCACAAGTGAGTTGCCTGAACCTGGATTTCTGTGAGGGCATTTTATATTGCAGAATCATAACTGGAAGGCAAAGCTTTGCAGCCTTATTGAGTAGTTTTATTTAAGATTTTCTTTATGGGAAGCAAGCCTTTTCCTTAGATTTTTTTTTTTTTTTTTTTTTGTTTCTAATCATAGTTTTCTGTTGAAAGACAATTTGTGTTACAAGCCCCACTTTGCTCAGTTTGGATGCCTAGTATCCTTGTAGTGGTAGGCTCCGTGGAGTACTATTTTATAAGTAGTCTGTGTTATATAGGAAATGATCCCTCCATAGCACTTAACCGTTCACCACGGGCTTCTGATGTGTGGCCTCCACAGAGAGGTATCTTCAGCCTCTGTGCCGTGGGGGGTCAATGAAGAGGCAGATGGTAATTCTCTGTGGCACGAGCTCTACTGAGGACATAGGGCTGTTCGTTGAGCCCGTGGGTTCCCCTCTAGTTGATGCTGACTTGTGCTGCCACCCGTGTCTTTTCCCTCTGGGTTTGGACCCCCGTCTCCTATATGTCAGTTGCTTGGGGAGTGTCTTAATGCTTGTAAACAGCTTCTTGGTCTTTGGAGCTCGTATCTCTACGTGAAGTGCCCTGAGGTAGCTGTAGGCAAAGAACCACAATTGAGAGGGCAGTGCTGTTTCAAGGGCAGCAAGGCAGAGCAATCTTCTCTTGCTTGTAAAAGAAGTGGTGTGCAAACCATAGGAAAAACCCTCTAAAAATCCCCCCCCACTCCCCCAAATTACATTAACTTCTCTATGCCCTGAATGATTACATGGAACACAGGTACAAAGACACACAAGGCTTAGGATGAGAAGTCTTACATCCTAACTTCAGTAGCTCCTCCCAGTGAAAAAGCTCCTCTCTGTGCCATTGCCATCGTGCCAAGCAACACTTACCATTATTCTTAATACTGCTTTTTCCTCCTTTCCAGCTCAAGATGCTGTTATTGTGGCAGAAGGATATGTATATATTCAGTCTTTTGGACTGGCTGGTTGAGTCCTGGAATAATTCTTGCAAGGGCACTGCTGAAGAAGTCATAACAGCCTGAGACAGAGTAGGATTCGGCTTTAGATCAAGGTGCCTAAACCTGGAAGCTTGTGTGGAGGTGTTGACATGTGATGTGTCTAAGCATTCCGTGTCATCAGTGAAGGCTGAGTCAATACTCCTTGCACCTAGAGACCTCTTCAGCTGCTTGTAGACTCCTAGGGCTCAATTGCTTTGCCTGTATATAGGCATTTGTTGCTGCATAAAATAATCCAGGGTCTTCAGCCTAGCCTGTGGCTGTTGTATGTACAAGGGCTGAAGTCTACGTTGGGCTGTTGTTGTGTCTGTCTGTCACAGACAGCTGTCTTGGACACCTAGGGAACCTTTCATATGACACTAGTCACACACATTCGTGCCTCTGAATTACAGATTCTGATTACAGGCAGCTACTGAATTGAAAAATGAATCTGCTGAGTTGCTCTTCAGCCTTTGTTGACATCTGCACATCTTGGGCAACTACACGTAGGCTGTACATTTAAACATCTTTCCTCTTAAACTGAAACCCAGATCCAGATCACTTCATGACACAGCATTTGGAAAATGTTGAAAGCTGTGGTTGAAAATCTCAAGACCTTTAAAAATATTTTAAGGATCAATAGAAAACATAAACTCTTCACACAGAGATAAATTAAGTCAACCCCTCCCCCCCAGTTCCTCATTAAAAACCTGCACAAATTTCATCTGCCTGTGATTGTCAGTAATTTCTCCAGTCTTAATTTTGTCCATGAGAAAGAAAGAAAAAAAAACTTTGGTTAGAATGTAAAGGTTTCCTGGCTTCAAAGATCAGAATTGCCATGCTGACAAAAGATTTTAATGTCGTAGCCATCTAAGCCCGCTCTTAAGATCAAAGATAAATTCTGATCCTTTTTACATTCAGTGTTATATTAACAGCTGTTCCTTTTTGCTATGATTTTCAAAAAGTACACACTAAATTCACCCAAAATGGGCATAATTGCTGGGTACACATATTGATTGATAACACACCAGAACACCTCCTGGCTTTTTATCGTTGAACTTTTACTGCTTCTTTTCTTGAAAAAGACTCCATGAAAGGTAATCTGGCTTCATGTTTTCCTGTTTTAAGTCATAATAAGATTTTTTTGCATCCTACAGGCTTTTTCAGGAAAAAAAAAGCTCATGGTTCTATTGTATCTCTGAAAGGTGACAACCCTGATCAATACATGAGGAATTTCTCACATAACCTTAAAAAAAAATTACATATCTCCTTATGATTTTGGTTTCCCTTTCAAAAAGAAAGCTGTTTCAAATACCATGGAAACTGACTTTCTCTGTAGGAGAGCAAGTCATGAAATTTTCTATATTTTTGCTAAAACTTAAATTCTGGCTTTTGAGTGACCGCAAAGAACACCTGATTTTTCATGTTTAGAATGTAAATATGCATATAATATATGCAAATATAATATGCATTCGGTTCAGCTTGGACCAGGAAGGTTTATTTTCCCAATAAACCCATGCAACCAAATTCTGCCTGTTTAAAATAATGGAATTATTCATGTTTGTCAAAGAACAGCCTTTAGCTTCTAGTCTAAGTTAATTCCATAAGGAATGCACTCTCTGGGTAAGAGAGAAGGGTTGTTATTTTTAACTTTTTTTTGTTGTTGTTCAAGAAAGTTCATACAAATACTGGAAGAACATGTATTCAATATTATGGTGGAAGAAAACAAAGAATCCTTTAGGAAATCCTGTTGAACAAAATCTGGTACCAACACCAGGATGGTTGAAATGGGACTTTGTCTCATTCAGCCAACTGTTCTCTTCCTGGTGGCCTCATCCCCTCCCTGGGCTGTCTCTCGTGCTGGGTACTTTCTCTCTCGTGTCAGCACACATGATCTCTCACTGTGTGGGACTCGGAGATGGAGCAGCCCCACAGATGCTTCTCCCTTCCCTTTTGGCAGCCGCTCAAATCCGCGTTAGAAATGGACAAACTGCTGGTGATGGATACTTGTTTTGATGAGGTTTTTCTCTCCTATGTGAGATGTCTGTGGAAGCGATGTTATTTCGGTCTGAAATTTCCCAGTGTTGTGCGCGTGGCTGCAGGGTTGCCATGGCGATTCTGGTGACAAATGCATGCGTGTGTCTTCTTCACCGTCGAGCTTCAGGGGATGTGACCGGAGTATTTTTATATTTCTGATGGGGGAGATTCTGATTCATGGTTAGACAGGCTATTACTGGCTTGTGCTGTCAGCAGAGCTGGTGGGAACCGTTTTAACTTTCAGGTTTCTGGTTTTTGTCAAGGACTGAGAAAAATAGCCAGCAAGGACACGGGGGCCATAGTTTTGAGCTGGTTTGGATGGCAGCCGGGTGTGGAAGAGATTTGTTTATCTCTTCTTAGAGAACACTCTGATGGTAAGGAGAACCTTAGACCTTAGGAAGAAGTATCTGACAGCAGAAAGGATGGGAAGAGGGTTGTGTAAAGAAAGAAAAATGTATTTTAAGTCCTGCTGTTTCACTTTTGGTAGGTTGGATAGCCAACATTTTATGCTATTTGAAGCATCTGCGTTCCAAGACCTCTTAAATATCCCTCTCAGCAAATGCTGTTTGGTACGAGGTGGTTGATAAGGTCCAGTGATCATATGCCTGTTTTGATGGCTTTTTAAGCTGTGGGTGAGGTACATGATATGTCCTGGTGACAAATGCTGCAAAGTGGCCTCCACCCCTCAGACCCTTAGAGTTGGATGTGCTGCTTTTGTTCTTCCCCCAGAAATGGATGTGTAAGCTCCTTGTTCCCAGCAGTTTGCCTTTGCAAATGCCTCAAGTCTCTCTACCTGTGTGAAGAGTGGGGGAAGGAAGCAAAAAGTACACTTGCAGTCATCAGCATAAGGCTGGAGAGGTCGTTCCTCACTTTGAGATCTCCAGCACACTAAAACTGCTAAGAGGCTTTGTAGCCAGGCCATCAGCTGGTCACACTCTAGAGAATGATCCTGGGGGATGTTTCTCCTTCTAGCAGCTGATGCCTTAAAGCTCCTTTCTAAACTTCAGATCCTGATGAAAGATTGTGTGACTCAGTTTGAATATGCAAACCTGCTTTGGAGTTATCAGTTGCAGGTCAGAATTTGCTGTCCAACTTTTAACAATTAGCTTCCTAATGAAGAACAGGTACAGTCACTCTTTTTTTTTTGTTTGTTTTCCAGGCAAATATGGAGTGATATTATCCTTTTTTTATATATTCATATGTGTCTCTGCACTTTTTTCCAGGTGCCATCAGGCCATTATTTCAGTGTAGGTTATGAAATTCCTTCAATAATTTTTGTGTGTCTTAGTTTCTTCTTAATTTGATGTGTAAGGCTTTGCTCACTCATATAGAAATCAGAATAGAGTTAGAAGTTGATGTAAATTCATGGGGAGATGCACTCTATTATTGTGATCCTTCATTTAAAGGGAGCCAAATACCATTTTGCATCTAAAAATTTGGGTTCGTGTTGCTTCTGAACTGTCTTCACTAACGTGTGAACAGCAGAAAAAGCTACTGCCTTGCCCATGTTCTGCCCTAGGTATTAAAGATGTCAGTGGGTGTTGAATGCAGCACCTCGGTGTTGAGGCAAGTACTGTAAATTAAGGAAGAAATGTATGTGCAAAGGGGAATGAACAGTTTGTTAAGCTTTAGGAAAGGACAAGTACTGAAAGGGAATAAATAATGGAATTATTTGTCTTTCAATTAAAAAAAATATAAAAGAAAGAAAAAAGAAAAGTAGAAAACCAGTAAGTTTAAAACATTTGTAATTTTAAAGTTTTCATATGCACGCCACACATTTTCTCTCAACTACTGTATTCAAGTCCAAACTAATGAGTTATACCTATGTGAATAACAAGAAGATTAGATTTAGCCTAAGAGTTTGGGCTCATATACAGCAACAGAAATAATGTAGTGTCTTTTAGAAACTAATTAGTGTCATCTAATGGACATGTAGACATAGGAAAACAGCCAAACACAGTAGGTAAAAGTCTGTTTCTTACTTGCATCTGTACCAATAGCAAGGCCAAATACTTGATCCCACTGCTGCTAATAAAAAACCCATAAATGTTGAGATCAGTAATTAATCTTAACTTAGGGCACCGTGTAAATGAGCAAGCTTGTACTAAGTTTCATATATATTAGGTGGGCAGAGTTTTACCGTTTTCCTTCCTTTCTAAAGCTGTGATAGAATTTCTGAACGCTGTTGAAATCGTGCCATTGTTTTTGGAAAGAGCCCGTATTGACTTAGGAACATGAAGAATTAAATGCCATCGTCATGTCTTTCTGTTTTCTGTTAGTTGCCAAACTGAACCACATCAGAGGAGGAGAAATAGCAGTCAGAAATGTCTTGTTTACTGTCTGGTGTTTATATGAATGTTTATGACACAAAAGATGCAAGAAATGTATCTTCCCAGAAGGCGTCCATGTATTTGATTGTTTTAAAGTGTGTTGCTTTCTCAGCTCTGTATGTAATAAAGAAGAAATTAATTCTGTTAAAAGGAATTGGCAACAACAGTGAGCACTTCTAAAATATAAACCCCTTTGGTTTCCCCTGGTGGACTTATGTACATGTGTAAACCAGGATAGCTGTGAATACTAAATGCTTTTTTTGGCTAAACAGATGGCATCAGTGCAAGTAAGAGGATTCTCTGCTTTCTGAGGAAGAACTGGAGATTTAGGGGTGAATTGTGCTGGGCTATCAATTGTACCAAGACTAAGGAAGCACCACACATAATTGAAAAAGGCTGAGAGGAGTAAGTTTCAGGCATCCAGAAGCAAAATTCTTGTAGCATTGGATATTGTGCTCTGCTTCCAACATGTTTTTTCACTTGTCTTTTCCCACCCTTTTGTCGGGGTTTGCGAAGGAGCTTCTAATGGCAGATTAATGACTTGCCTAAGTGAACTTAGTTGGGGATAATCAGACTTTTAGAGCGCTGTTCATCTAATGTCAGATGCCCTAAGTGGAGGCCAAACTCCTACCCCCTTCTGTGTTTCTACTCTGACAGGCATGCTTTTGAGTTACAATTTCAGTAACTGTCTCTGGAAATCTTGTGCTGAAATAGCAAGATGTTCAGATGTTCCACAGCATTTCCTGGAGCTGGCAATTTATTTTTGATTTTCTTACCGGATTCAGAAAGAAACACCAGATTTTAAATCTATTAATTTAATAATTACCAATTGAAGCTAGGTTTCGATTTTCTACAAATACAGAATATTCATTATACAGATTTCTGTGGAAATGGTTCTTCCTGCAAAGTAACGTCGACTCTGGATGCCCTCATAAAATATGTTCTGTTGTTAGGAAGGCAGCTTCTTTTACTAAACCTGAAGGTCTCCCTCCAGAGCAGCTGTGTGCAATAGATGAAGAAGGCTTGGAAACTGGGTTCTTGGAACGGTGTATGCTGTTTGGCCTGAAACTTTCAGAAGTTGATCCCCTAGATTCATAGTTCACGTAGTGCCTATTTATGGTGCTGTTGCTCTGAAAAATCAAATCCTAGAATAACTAAATATATAAAACTAATATATAAAACTATAAAAGAAAATACAAAGGACAACTTTCTATTTGCAGGGCATTACCAGCTTTTCTTCATTATAGCGTCGTTCATTTCTAATAAGAATTGGGTTTGTGTTAATAAAGCTTGAAGTTCTGATTGACTGGCTACATGTGCTAGCATAAATGCTATGGGGAAGCACAGAGTAGGATTCCACCTGTTCATCTAGAGGCTGTAGCTGTCACCAGCACAGACTAGATCTTCTAACAGCAAGTGAAGAGCTGTGAAGCAAAAATAAGCCTTAATTTGGTATAGCACTGCCTAACTTACCAGAGCACATAAAAAAAGCAATTCCAAGTCTAGGACTGTGGTTCCATTAGGAGATGTACAAAGACTTGTCAAAATATAATTAAGAACTCTGAAGTATTTCTTGTTTTCCTAAATCATTTCTTTATCGAATGACCTTTGTTATTTTCCTCATCCTGTTCTACAGATGGCAGAAATACGCTGGTGTGTTCTGTGTTCTATTAGGAATTATGTCAAAGCAAAGCATTGCACTGTGTTCAGGAATATTATATAGTATTTTACTATCCTGCTGCACATGTTTTTAATTTTATATTAAACTCCTACTGGCTTATTGTTTTTACTGATCCTCATGCTGTATTTCAGCTTTGAATTCCAGTTCAATTTGTTGCAGATCCCAGTAGTTTCAGTAGCTTAAAAAAATAAAAAAGTTAAAATTAAAAGAAGAGATATTAAAATGTGTATTTCATCAAGCTTATGGTGACTTAAAGATAATGCTATGAAATCTAAGACCTTAGGCTTTCAGGAGGTTTTCAAAATATCAGTTTCCTTGATCACTCATTATCAGTCCAGAGCCCTGGTGACTTTCTGTGCTGGAAGCTTGGAAGACCAGCAAACTAGAGGAGACCTGGGAGCTTTGCATCTCAGGCTGCCAGGTAGAAGCTTCAGAATTTGTATTTTGCACTGTAAAGAGGCACTTCTGTCAATTGAAATTTGACTTTAAGCAGCTTTGTATTTTAGCAGAAGTTCTTCAAGTGCTTTGTATTGAATTGGAGGAGAGAGAGAAGAAAAACTATAAAATGAAGCAATTAATTTCACTGGAGTGTTTTCTGTACTGTCAGTAATGTTATTAATGAGCATTGCGTGGAAGTGCCCCTTCTGTTGGTGAGCTTTAATCTAGATTTCTGTCTTTGAAAGAAAAAAATGCTTTGGCTGTCCCTGCAATAGCACAGGAGTCCAAGTAGGCTGTCTTTTTTTTGCTGAGATACATCAGTAACATTGAAGAGCTGTGAGCTGCTGAGAAAAATGTAAGAGAATCACATATTTTCAGAAATACAATCCGGTTATATTGCACAGTATGGCTGTTAGTGATCATTTGCCAAAAAGAATGAATATCCATTTAAGTATACATATACACATGTGTGTCATTTCCCCTGAAGATGTTCTGAATTTCGTAGACCAAACTATTAGTCCTGAGGAGAAAACTGTTTTGTTTTTAATAAACTTTATGTTGTCTTATATTGCTTCCTGTATAATGAAAGATGTTGCCAGCCTGAAAGGTTATAAAAATATCTTTCAGTCATCTCACTTTTATATATGCCTACATACAAAAGTATGTGCATGTTTGTAGTTGATATAAAATTTCTTTTGTGTTTATCCGATGTTTCAACTCAAACATTACAAATCTGAACAGTTTCCAGCTAGCTCTATGAATTGTAGTGCATCAGCCATGTAGTTTTCCCATGTTCCAGGTGAGGAAATTGAGGAAGATAAATGAAAAGTTTAGTTCTTCTACTAGCAATTTTTTTCCTCTTATTGTAACACATGTATTTTTTTAATATGCTATTCTGATGTGCTTTTGTTTCTATATAATGATCAGCTTTGAATAAGTTAACCTGTGATTAAGGGTTGATTAGAGTTATGACAGTGTCTCAAGTCTTTGCCTCTCTTAGGAGTGACCTGGAACCAGGATAGTAGTACCTAGTACCTACCAGGTTGCCTCAGATGGATTTGTGCAGTGAAGCTTTTATCACTACATTTTTCAGGCTGCTCAGGTAAAAAGGCTTGTTTGGGTACCAGTGGAGCCTGGCATGCACAGAAGCTGTTTCAGGGACTGCAGGATGTGTACAGGGAAGGGATAGGAAAGAAAAAAGGATAAGATCCGCAGAGAAATGTATTTTTGGTATTTCACTAGAATACTTTTTTTCCCAAGAGTTAGTATATCCTCAGGTTACAAAAGTTACCCGGGTTGTGAAATAGTTTCATTACTCTTAATTTGTGGAGGTTATACTGCAGTCTCCGAAGCCTTTCTATCCCTTGGGCCATATTTTACATGGCTATGGCTTTATACTAATATTTTTACTGCCATTTTCTTGTAACTATTCGTGATTTAAGTAGTCTAACACACTAGTAGTCTTTTACAGTAGCATTTTATAGTAGTGTTTGCAGACAGCGCTAAGAGAATATCTAAATCTTTCTTTGACATTCTCCTACCTTGAATGAGCAAATATATCCTGTAAAGTTTGGGAAAGAAAACCCACTGGACATACAGAATACAAAGCCTTTGAAATATTGAATCAAGCTCAGGGCGTTGCTACTGAAACAAGGGTGAGTTCAGCACAGTAAATGGAAGAATGGAACTGACCTTCCCTATTTGAAAGTCTGTGGTAAATTTAATTTCAGCAAAGGGATGCTAGTGTTGAAATACAGCAAACATGCTGGCTGCAAAACCTTGTTTGTACGTGAGCTATCCAATTTTGCTCTTTCACAGATGCTCAGCCTTTATTACTTTAATGTAAATATGCATTGACATGATAGCAGGTATGGGTCAAAAAATTTTTCAACAAGGGTACTGGGCTTTCAGTACCAGATTTTTGAAATTAATCTTTCAATATTTATTTTGAAATTAATCTTTCAATAATTATTTTTGGGTTGTTTTTTAATTTATTCCAAAGAGAGAGCTGGGGAAAGGGGAGAATCTATAAAACCAGAATGAAATGGGTATGTGTCACAACAACCAAGTTGTCTTTTTTTTTTCCTTGCATCAGCTTACTTTTATTTCACTATCTGTCTTGCTTTGAAACTTGGCCTTGTTTCAAGTAGATGAGCAGAGGGGCTTTTCAGGTATTTCAATCATTTCTTTCTGTGTGGTTATGATTTTTTTTTGTAGAACTGTACCCTATGCAGCATCTGTTGATGAAGCATGTAAATCTTCTTGACCAAGAAGATCCAAAGAGGATCTGCCTGGTAGATACTTGTATGGTATTTCTCTACGTAGTAGTAATGGAAAGAGGAAAGTTGAAAGATCCAGGAGACTAGGGAATGAATCTGCATTGCCCTGAAACTTCCCCCCTTCCCTTGCTTTCTTCCTTCGTCTGTTTTCTTCAGAAAGCTTCAAGTTCAGCCTGTCATCCTCACCAAAAAAGTTCTTTTAAGTCAAATAAAAAGGACCAGATGAGCAAAGGACACTGTCATTTCAGCTGAACTATCCACAAGGCCACTAAGTAATCAGAGAAGCACCAGTGGTCTTTGAATTCCAGAAGCCACTGTTCAAGTTTTAGGTAAAAAAATTGTCTGAAACATTAGAATGTGAACTACTGTTTCAGAAAATAACAGGAAGTTGTTAACTTCGTGGTGAGGAGCTGTTTTCATACTGGGCTCCTAGGCATAAATGAGAGAGCTGGTCTATGGATAAAAATCTACCAAAGGAAGTGTAAAAAATATTTAACAGTCTATTTTTTTTATCTCAAAAATCTGGAAAAATAATTTCATGAGTTTGATTGGCAGGAGGTGTAATTTTTTTTTTTTTTAATTTTCAGTTTCTGTTGTGTTGGGAAAGAAAGCCAGAATGTACTTCCATGATCCCTGCAGTTTTATAAGCCCTAAATTCCACTGGACTATATTGGTCTTCCTTTTAAGTCCATTTCTATTTTTTTTTTATTACTGATTTCCCAAGTTCTCATTTGGTTTTGGAGCATATTAATTGCTTCTATAAAGTAGAATGCTTTGATTGGGTTCAAGGCATCAATACCTAATGCATCTGCTTAGACCAGGGGGCCAGAAGGATACCAGGCTTTTTGAGTAAAAGAGCTTTATATTTGTCCAGTCTGCTTATGGCTGCTTACTGGTGACTGCAGAAAACTCCTCTGGAGTGCTGCTCTGCCATTGTTGTTTTAATAAATGGGGATAATTGGGAGGCTAAGCAGTGCTGGTTATTTTTTTCTCCTTTGTTTCATATCCCTTTTAATGTTCAGTGCAAAACAAAAGGCGTGAAGTCTGTGGCAATAAAAACTGTTTAGAGCTATAACTTCTTTCCTGCTTCAGTAGTTTAACACAACAGTAAATGCAGTTCTTCTGAGGAGAAGGTTAAGCCAGTCCACCTTGAAAACTCTTTGCACTCTAGTTCTTTCTATTGTAAAATTTGAAAGCAACCTTTCATCCTTCTTTGTCTTCCTGTCCCCCAGACATGCTTTTTTATGGTTGTTTAGTTATTGCTCCTTGAGTTTCTGCAGCATCCTTTCTGCGGTGAATATAAGACTCTAGTCTGATGTAGCTTCTCTTCTTATTGAATCTTATAAACTATGGAATCTAATCAAGACTCCCATGATTTAAAAGAAATATTTCCATCTATTGATAGGAGACTCATTTTCGTCTATACCAGAGTTACCATGCCATATATTAATCTTTCTATCACTTGTGACAAAATCACTCGACCACTGAGTGAACACTGATACAGAAGCACAGTCTTGTTTTCCAGTCACACACAGACACACAAGACACACATACAGTATATTCCTTCTGGAAAGGATGGAACAGGGATACAAAAACAATCTGCTGCATTGTATAGGATGGAGTGGGACTCCCAAGTGTTTATTCTCAATGCAGTGAAAGAAAAAGGAGGAGTAAGTGGGGAAGTTCTGTAAGGCTTGTTGTGTAGAACAGCCTATGTGAGATACTGGAGGGTGAGGAGTTAATCTCAGTCATGATATACTTTTTAGCAGAGCCTGTTGCAGTAGGAAAAGGGGTAATGATTTTAACCCAAAGGAAGGTAAATTCAGACTAGATATAAGGAAGAGATTTTTTGCTGTGAGGGTGGTGAAACACTGTCCTAGGTAGCCCAGAGAGATGGTTGATGCCCCATCCCTGCAAACACTCCAGGTCAGGTTGGAGAGGGCTCTGAGCAACCTGCTCTAGGTGCAGATGTCCCTGCTCCCTGCAGGGGGGTTGGACTAGATGAGCTTTAAAAGTCCCCTCCAACCCAAACTAGTCTTATCGTTCTGGAATTCCAAGTTAGCTTTTTCAAGTCTCAGGTGGACATGTAATGAGACAGGGATCTGCTGCAATATTCATTGAAAAGTAGGAAGCCTGAACCATCCTGTGTCAAAAACATGTCCAATTTTTAGAATGTATTATAAACCAAATATTCAACACTGAAACTGCTATTTTGTTGTACTGTCATTAAAAAGTATTTTTTAAATACTGAGATTGGCTTGGAAATAGCAAATGTAACAGCAAAAATACCCCACCTTACTTCAGTCTCTTTTAGGAATTTTGATTCTCTAGGGCACGGATCAGTTGCATTTTCAAATGTCTTCCACAAGCCAAAGACTTGTGTGTTTCTGTCTTTCTGATGTAAGCAAGATTATGTGTTTTTTATGTTCCTTGTACCTATGGTGTTATTGAAAGCAGAAACTCTGGGCATTTTCATATAAAATGAGAGGCTTAGCAATATTAGATATTCTCATATGTGTTTTTACGTGCTGTTCTACACAGTCAGCCGAGTGGGATTTCCTTTGGGGTGTTTTATTAGAGTATTGCTTCAAAACCATAATATCATCAGTAAACTTCTGCTTACCTAACAAAGAGGAGACTAGGAAGGTGTGCTGGGGACAAGGCAATGAGGGCTTAGATTGAGGAAATTTGTGTATAATAGTGCACTAAGCACTAAGTGGTAGTCAGGAGGCTTTTGACTTTACCAGAAGCAATTTTCTTATCTTTTGTAACGTGGCAACTTTTTCTCTCACCGTATCTTTGCCCTTATGGCATGTGTGGCAGCTATTGGATTCTCAGGAGATTCAGGTTATAATGTTTGCTGAAATTCATTTATGGCAATAGTGAAGCCAGTCCTTGATCTTTTCATGCTCAGGCAACGGGTACATAGTCATATACTGTTCTTACTGTGGAATCTTTATGGGACTATTTGAGCTTGGTTAGGTTTTCAAAGGAAAACATTGGTTTTTTGTAGAGTGGGAGGAAAAAAATAAATCAAATCGAAGAAAACAAGTGTGTCAGAGAATGGAAGAGGAGAATCCTCTAGCAGATTCTCACTCGGGACACTGAGCCTTACACATCTTCCTGGGCACCGAGCTCACCAGTTGGCCGTGGCCTCTCTGCAGCTTGTGATGCAATCTGATAATTTTTATGAGCAACATTACAAAGTTCAAAAAGCACCCCCTCCTGATCTCAGTAAGAGCCTTGCACAAGATATGAATATCTAAATTATAGTCTAAATGCTCTCTGGATGTGTTCTGGGTAGATCATGTTCTCCTGCCTGCAGTTTATGGACTTGTCTGATTTATGTATTGGCATAAATCAGTGATTTCTGAATACGGTTGTATGAATTTACAGTGGGATTCACTCACCATTTACTTGTTTATGTGCATGTTAACTGAGCTGTGTATCTAGATTGTTATATATATATATATCAATTTTATGTTTCTCAGGTTACATCCATTTACAGAATATTTAATAAGGCAGGCACGATTATTGTGTCAAGTATCCAGGTTTCCTTTTCTCTGCCTTGGAATATTGTAACAAAAACTTGGGAGTATAAAGGGAGCAGAGGAATGATTGGTAAGTGTCCTTTAGATGGTGGGTTTTTTTTTTTTTTTCTTTCAAGTTTTCCCCATCAATCAGTCACATCCCAGGGAAGACTAGACACGTTAAAGACAAGGGAATGTCATTTCAGTGGTCGAAGCTGTTCAGCTTCACCGTAAACTCTTGCGAGAACTTGTAAATTGAGGCAAGGTGAGATGTTGGCATTGTAAATGAGCATATGTCAACATTGGCTGTAAACATGGCCAAGTTCAGCAAATGCCAAAACCACATGACTCAATAGTTCAGAGCTTGCAAGGCTTAAAATGAGCATAGGAATTTTGGAACAGTATTGTGTTTCATAATACTCTGTGTAACCTCTTACCTTATGATTCAGCATTTCGAAGTCGTATATCCTCATATTTTGCAGCAACTATAGATTAGACTGGGGATTGTTGTTCCAGGCAGGAACTCGTAATTTGTGAAAATCCAGAGCCAGATTTCAAAGAAAGGAAAAAAAAATTGATTTTTGTAACTGAATACTTTGCTGCTATGTGCTGAAACCCCCTTTTACCCTCAAAATAAACTGCGGGAATTGAATTAACGTGGGCGATGTTTGGCGTGGCGTTTAGTTGTGAAAACGTTGGCAGATGGGTTTCCTTTCCAGATTCGTCTAGACGAGATCAGAGGGTCTGGTTAGCTTTTCTGCTCATCTCCACAAGGCCAGTATTCCCTTATGTTCCCAGGTACTGGCATAACTGACCTCCTGGGGTGGCTGCTGGTAGGGATGGATGCCCTGTATGCTGGTGTATCCCACAGGAGAATGAAGGCTGACTCTTGCAAGCAACATTCAGTCCTGTGGCTGCTGTGGTTGAAATGTAGGAAAGCAGTGACTGTATCTAAAAGATTCTTAGTTATTACTGGTGACTTGTATGATGGAACCTTCTGAGTTTGCCATCTCAGCTTCCTTAGGAGCCTTGAAGGTGGAAGATCCCACTGGCACCTGGGACTGTCCCAGTCCAACTGATTCTGCTTGGGTTTTGCCAGCTCGTGCTGGGCACTGGCAGGTCGTTTTTGCAGTAGCATCATGTGGATTATCTAAGTCACTAAATAGCTGGATTCCTCTGCCCTGGCTTTCTACAGAACCTAGAAACACTGCTGTGTCCTTGAACCCGTTCCTGTTTTCAGTTCTCCTTCCCCCTCAACACTGGAGCCTTTTTGGTGAAGTTGAGCTGCCTGCATTCTGGTGAAAGACAGATCTATAGCAATAGGCATATTTAGAGACTATATCTAGAAGAGAATTCAGGTAATTTTGGATGTTTGTGAAACCAATCTAAATCAAATACTGGCATTTTTAGAGGTCTTCTGAATGTAATGCTTGCAAAACTCTGTAAGTGGCAATGGCTGGAAGGGTGGAATACAAAATTAGCATCTTTCAGGGAATGAATTATGAAATGCCAGCTGGTTGAGAAATCCTGCTGAGCACACTCAGTTAACCCTAAGGGGAAAATGGTCTGAATGAAGACCACAGGGACTGGTCTCCTGTTTTCTAGTACTGCATTCTCTTGCCTTTCTATATTTAAAAGAATGTAAAGATTTCATCCGAAAATGGCAATGGAATTTTGATTAGGAAAAAAACCCAAAACATGTTGCCTGCCAGCAATTCTACACAGGGCAGTTGAATGGATTTGACCCTGATTTCAGCTTTGTTGTTGGCTGGCAGGTGCCTGGAGGCCTTTTAGTCTGCTTTAGAAGACCTTGGTTTAAAACCAGTAGTATTTGTCGCCTAATTATGAATGCAGATTTTGCATGTGTTTGTGATTTACAAGGCCTTGCTTATGTGAAACAGGCTATAAACTCTCCTTGGAAATGTATAGTAGTCTGGAGTAGATAATTACACTTTGAGAAAAGAGCCTCTGTTTCCAGTGAAAACACTGTAAAGTTATTTCAGAAATGCTCTGACCTCAGACGTTTCATATAACTTGCACAAAATGCTTTCACATTTGTGCAGCAGCTAGAGGCTTGATCTCTGCCATCTCGTAAACGAAAGCACAGAACTCTCCCTGGGAAAAAAGCAGGATGTCTATGCTGTGACCTAGCAAGCTCGTGTTATTTTACTTGCTCTGTTCTTTGTGTCTGTGCCTTAAACAGAAGAAAACTTGCCCTCCTTTAAACAAATCTGTCTCCTGATCACACCCTGCTACTCTGCAAACCCAACTTTCTCTTCCTCCCTGCCTCCGCTCGGTGTACACACACCAATAAATTCTGCAGTAAAAACCTTGGGAGAATTTCTCAGCACAAATGGAAAGAAGATGGCAAAGGCTGGGGATAGGAATTTTCTGTTTAGAGTTACAAAACCGATAGAGAACAATGGGGAAGAGCCAGAGATGGGTGAACAGGCCATGAAAGAATTAATTTTCTTTTGCTGAGCACCCCCCTGGTTCTCTTCACTAGCATCCAGAAAAGCTATTTTGGTTTGCAATTGTTTGTTTGTTTTTCAAGACTCTTGGTGGAAAGCAAAAGCATTGCAAGTCCAGGAGCAGAGGCTTGTAAAAATGTTGACAGCAGCAATGCTCTTGCAGCCGTTTGAAAAGCTGTTCTTAAATTCTGGTACAATGAAGTTGTCAGATATTGATGAGGACTTGGTATGAAAAGATGTGTGCTGGAAGGATGAGTTAATAGAAACTATGGTGTGGGGCACTCAGGGAGTTGCTGCTTTTGCCCAGTAGAGAACAATGTGGGAAAAAACCCCAAACCTGCATTTCTGAATATGGTGTGGACAGGTAATTTTCAGAAAATCCTGCACAGAAAAAGGAGAACACGATTTAATTGACATCTGTGATCCAGTCGTTAGAAAACATGTTTGGGTATGGATCATGCTTTCAGAGAAGTCTTAGCAGAGGAGAATATGCAGGGGAGAGTTTGTACTGACTGGTAGAGCTGTGACACACCTGAGAAAAAAATGATGAGCCAAAGCCTGGCAGAAGCAGGGCTGCCCTCAGCACTGAGCATCTGCATGAAGGCAGTGACAGCTCCCAACTCCCATGGTCATGGAGTGATCTGAAAGCCAACGTCTGTCTGCAGTCGTGGTCCTGCCATGCTGACCATTGGCAGTGACCATCAGGGAGTGGAGCATCTCCCTGCTGAGGAAAGGCTGAGGGAGCTGGGGCTCTTGAGCTTGGAGAAGAGGAGACTGAGGGGTGACCTCATGAAGGTTTATAAATAGGTAAAGGGTGAGTGTCAGGAGGATGGAGCCAGGCTCTGCTCTGTTACGGCCAATGACAGGACAAGGGGCAATGGGTGCAAGCTGGAGCACAAGACGTTCCACAGAAACATAAGGAAAAACTTTTTCACAGTGAGGGTCATGGAGCTCTGGACCAGGCTCCCCAGAAGGGATGTGGAATCTCCTTCTCTGGTGACATTTAAAACCCCCCTGGATCTGTTCCTGTGTGACCTGCTCTAGGTGATCCTGCTCTGGCAGGGGGGTTGGACTAGATCATCTCCAGAGGTCCCTTCCAACCCTGAACATTCTGTGATTCTGTGACTATAATTTCATGCCTAAGTCCCAAGAAATAGGATTCTGACTGTACCAGATACAGGGGTCATGTTATGTGCAGTTCACGGCCGGTAAGATACTCAGAGCTGGTGATGGTTTGATAATTCAAGGCTTGATAATTCAAGCCCTTTGCTCATGCTTGGTGTTCACTCTGCAAAAGGCAGTAACAGCCAGCGTTGGCTGATTGTAGCTCTTCTCTTTCTGCAATTACTGTGTTACTGATGGTATGAGTTTGTGAATTCTCAATCTCGATGGCATGTATGTATATGTTTTCCAGTGAGCCTGCTGAAAATGTGCTGTACTGTAATGTCACGTCCAATTAAGTATATGTGGAGTCGATAGCTAACAGTAGGCAGTGCTGCGTGTAGTTTCCACTGTGTGTATATATATATATATAAACATATGCATTGGAAAGGGTCAGTAAAAGTTAAAGTATGAAAAAAAAAATAGCTGTAGAGACCTCAAAGGTGCAGCAAGGTCGTATCCATTCATTAAATTATTTTATTCCATTTGTTTTTAAAGAGGACATATTCTTGCAGGGCAACACAAAGCCTACAAGGGTCATAGTTAATTAAGCAGATGTTTTCCAATCAGGTAGCAGTGAGCACTGTCCTTCCTAAAGGAGACACGGGGACATGGAATAACAGACTTGTTTCCATGTCCTCAGTTGCAGGCGAGGTGGCAGGCTATGGAAGCAGAGGCATATGCTTTACCTCCTTGAAAGATTTACCAGCAGATGCTGTTCTCTGGCATGCATCAGAAGCCTTTAAAAATAAGCAGAATATTGGCTAGAATAGGGATTTTTCAAAGACTTGCATCTGGTTGATCACATCTTTAATATACAGCAGACTGACCTTCCCTCCATTTGCATTTATGTGAACCACATGAATTTCTCCCAGTGTAGATTCTGAAACAGTTCACACACGCTCAGCTCGACTTGGTCATGCTTGATTATTTCTAATTAAGTTGCTGGTGGCATCCTTTACTTGTGCTGTGAGCGTGTGCTGGTGGTGAGTGACAATAAATATCACTTCTGCAGAATTGTGTTATATAAAGAGCTCACTTCGCCTAAAACAGTGGGCTTAAGACTAAACATCAACTTCACCATTGCCAAGGAGAGGAATGAAAACAGTACTTTTAGATTCCTGAATCCACTTTTCTTTGGCAATCTAAGCCCAGGAGGGTGCCAGAGTACATGGCAGATTTATATGTCTCTGAATTCCCTGGCAAAGAAGTTTTACAGACTTAGAAAACGTTCATTATCTCATAGGAGATAAACTGTTGTCCCTAACCAAAACCACTAGAAATTCTGCAATTTCAGGTGTAGATTTGATTACTTAAGTAGTCTGATTCAACACATGGGGTGAGCAAACTGTTGAAGAAATAACTGCACAGTGCCTGCTATTAATACAGTGAAGAAGCTGTCTCTGGAATAGCGCTGGCATTCGGAGCGAAAAATTGTAAGGTAATCTGTTGTTAGGAAGAAATTGCAGGTTGGTGCGGACTTGTTCTTTCATCAGTATCAGTAATCCACCTTTGCTTCTGTTTCTTTCAGGGCCCTCCTGGTCCAAAAGGCGAGAAGGTGAGTCGCTGTACGGGTGACACTTAGGTGAATGGAAAGCCCTCCCAGCATGACCTAAAGAGCCCCTTTGTTTTGACGCAGTGTAATGTTAGATGATGTAAGCGAGCTGGGTAGCACACAGATGCTGTGTTAAACCTATCATCTCATCTTTCCACTTTGCAGGGAGATCAAGGTGATCAGGGCCCTCGGGTAAGCATCTTAAAAAAAATGTTCCACTTCCCCTTCGCTGAGTAGGCAATTAGTCTTTAGTGCAAAACTAAATTAAGTACACTGTCTGAGCTAATTATGCTTATTAGCTGCGTTTACCCTGCATGTTGAAGTAAGTGTCTGCAGGACAGTAATACTGAACATGACCAGGTAGTGTCTGGGAAGATCTGAGTAACCATAGCAAGGAGTGCATAAAAATACACCATTTCTGGGCTGAAGCAGGTTTCACAGTGATTTTGCTCTGCTGTATCAAAGCTGGCTTTCCTAACCAAACCTTCCAGTTTCCCCAGCAATGTTCTCACGCCTTGCATGGGCTCCCACAGTGCAGAGGGCCAGTGGGTTTCTAGGAAATGTTCCTTTAGATTTCATGTAGAGTGTATCTAGTAGCAAATCGTAAACAAATTTAATGCATGCATGTATTATCTCTTTTTCTTGACATATATGTATTTACTATTTTTAATAAAAATATTATCGCCTCATAAATCCATCCAGACAGCTAGAACGTAGTTTAGTTGTGGAAATTTAAAGATCCTTTTGATTTTTAAATACCAGTTGTATTTTAATAGAGAAGTAGGGGAATACAGGGGTGAAAGTTCAGGTAGGTTGATTGTGCCAGTTCATTCTTCTTTACATCTGTGATTCATTAGAATATGTTTGGTTACGTTGTTCTGATGATCCAGGGGCTCCCTTCAATTACACAGTTATAGATTTTTCTATAACAGCATCTTCCATGGATATCTTTTTTTTTTTCCTGTGAACTATGTAAATTTTCTGGTTTATTATATTTTGTTTCACGCTATTTTATTTTATTTTACTTTTTGCAGTCAGTAGAATTACCTAAAGTCACAACATGGTTTTATAGCTGAATTTGGTGTTGTCACTACCAGTGTTAATTACCTACAGGGTGTCCTGTTATTCTTGGTGATAGGACTGCACATTATAGAGGCAGAGGCCTATTAATGTACAGCTTTAAATATTTCAGCTGAAACTCAAAAAGAAGGACTGGAAAACTATTTAAAGGAATAAAAAGGAAGTAGAGAGTAACAGTTTTTTCTAGGCTAATACACAGACTGCTGGTTCTGAAGAATGTAAAAATTTCCTTCTAACTTCCTAAGTAAATTCAGTATCTCTCAGAAGCTGTATATTTTGTCTGGTTCTGTTCTCCAGAACATCATGAGGAGAGAAGTCAGAGGAGGAGAGCAGAGCAGTGCCCATAGCTTAGAAGAGGATGCTCCATTCAGAAAGCATAAGTCAGAGGTCTGTGCATAGGTGCTTGCATGAAGTGACTTCACATTCAGAAGAACTGGTGCTTCCTTCAGAAAAGGAGAACAAATTTGACAGACAGAGAAGGATACAGTAAGAAATACATACGGAAGAGCAATGTTGTAAAGAGCATTACATAGCTGGGGAGAAGAATCTGGAATTATGAGCTTTGGAGAAGTTTCCAGGGAAAGACCTAGAGGTCTGAAAATGGTAAAATGAAGTGGTAACAACACAAGGGAGTGATGGTGCTGGTTTTGCTCATGGCAACATAAAATGAGAGAGCAGAGGACAGTTCTGGAGGGAAAGCAAAGGTGCCAGAGTCTCCACTAGTCCAGAAAACTTGGGTGCCAAGGAAGAACTAGAAAGTGGTTAAGTGTTTGTGGCTTTCAGTCCCTGGGCTGGAAGTGTTGGCCATACCCAATAAGATGATGTGAGTTTGTTCAGTGTTACGTTGTAGGTGGAACACTTGCAAGGACTGCAGTGGAATAGCTGCTCTGCAGAGACTGTTGTGTCCCACTTGTCCACGACACATCCCCTATACTGGAGGGCAGTGGAGTCCTCACTGGACCATACCAATCATGGTTATGCTGCTTTGCGTGTGGATGCTGAAAAGCTGCTAGCAGAGGGGTTGGCTCAGGTTCTCACAATATTCGGTGAGGATCCTGCCTTTCTCACCAGTATTATGAGAAACAGTAGGATGGTTTTGTAAGCTGGACCCACACCTGGTGTTTTGCTGAGTTCTGTTTATGGTACACTGGAAAATATTTTGCAATGGGTGCTGTAGGACTTTAGCCAGTCCCCCTAGGAGATGGGTGACCACTGACCCATCACCCTGTGGGGCTAGGGGATAGAAAATGGGGTTAGAAATTAATAAAGGGGCTTCTTGGCCTTCTCTTGCTGAATTTGTGTGTTGCTGCATCTCTCCGCTCCTGGTATAAACAGTGACACTTTGCAGTTTCAGTAAATCACATGCAGCTAAAAAGCAAAAAAATACCAACCTAAGGAGCTCACGTTTAAGGACGTCCCAAAGTTTGTATCTGCAGCAGCTGCTGGCAATGGAGGCTGAATTCTCGGTCTGAATATAGAAAAGGAATTGAAAAGGGTTAGCAGTAGAGAGGAAGAGATGGTGCATAGCACCTTGTGGGCTAGCTGAACCTTCTCTGCTTGTTTAGACCAGACATATTGAAGTAATGTACCTTTTTTTTTTAAAGTATATGGGTATAACTTATGCAGTTTGCCCAGTTTTGTTGGTTTTCCCTTTTATCTTTTTTTGAAGTGTGTTTGAACGTGTTCTACAGTAGCTTCTCTTTTTTTTTTTGCCTTGTGTATTTCACAAGTACAAGGAAGCCTCTGATCATTTTATGTTGCATGGTACAGCAGTCATCTCTTCTGATGACTGTCTTCAGGGTGAATCTGCTCAACTTGCTTTGCCAGGGGATTTACAGTGTAATTAATGGAAATTATATGTGTTAGCCAGTCATGCATCAAATGAAACTAAACCCATTTAAACCTGGTTGGTTACCTTTGCACATAGTTTTCCATCAATAAATAAAGGGGTTTGGAGATAATGCCACACCGTATTATTTTAGAGAAATATTGTACTTGAAGAGTGACTGTGGGATGACATCAACGTTTGGATTTGACAGGTTTGCAGGCAAGAGTGGATATAACATCTAAAAGTGATGGACATTTTAAAACTAACTCCTCTTTTACAGACAAGAGTCCATTATATTTTTATATATTGGTTTGAAACTAGCATTTAGCTTAGCAAAGATTTTTATTGAAACGACTTGAAACAAGTCATATTTATGACTGAAATTTCAAAATGACCCTTATTCTTTACAAAAGCTGCTTTCTTTCTTCCAGGCATTTTCATTAGTAAAAGAAATCAAAATAAAATGTGAAGACTGGCCAGGTAAAGATGAGACCTTAAACTTTTAAAATCCTGCTAAAAAATATTTGTGAAAAAAAAGAAATTGTTCATTTCATCAAATACCAAAATGGTATTCCAGTAGTGTGAGCGATGAAATACCTGCCCTGAGTGTGAGTTTGAGCAGCAGGCTAGTAGAGCTTTTGGTCACATGAGACCACAGATAAGGTAGTGGTGGATGTGTTCAAAAGTCCTGATCTTATTGGAAAAAATGCTTTCCGTGATCTCTTTATATATTTTTATATCAGGTCTCTACTCATTACTCTAAAGTTCTGGTAGACTGGACATTTAGGTCAAATGCAGAATTAGCTTTCCTCAATACCAGTGTAAGAAACAGCAATGTTAATGAATCTCTTGGATGCATTTCTTTTTGCAGAGGACATGTCCACAGAGATTTGCTTTACTCTGCTGAGCCATGACAAAATTAAAAATGATGGGGTTTAGCCTGTGGACTATTAGAATAAATGCTGATGCCAGCCCACAGCTCAGTTCCAGTTGCTCAGCTCTACCCAAGTAGAGGTTGTACCCTGATTAATGGGAATAGATACTCAGAGGTGAACATTTGGCAATAGAACAGCTAGTACTGAGTGTCTTAGTTCTCATCTTTCTGTAGGTGACATAATAAATATCTTCTGCCCTTTAGTTCAGATACTTGGTGCTTATCTGGTCTAGAAATCATCAGTTAGCAGCTGCTTTTAAGTTGTTTTTTGGTCTGGGTACAACGAGAAACCACCCAGAAGCCATACTTAAGTATTTCCATAAAATTATTTTCTCCTTTTGTTATGTTTAAGTAAATTTTCCTAGCAGCTGGGTCTGCACAGAACTGAGTCCTGCTTTAAAGTCATGCTTTACCACAATGACTACTTATATTCTTCACTGTCCTGTGTAAAGCAAATTATATTTCAGTTTATAAACTATGTCTAACCCCTGTTTCAAACCATACTCTTAGTGTGCCACAATAAGAAGGTTGAAACAAGGCTCAGGATTCCGCCTGTTAATGTAACTTTCAGCACAGCAGCAGCATTGAGACAACTGCTGGGCATTTGGTTGGGTGCCAGTTTGTCTGTAAACAGTTAAATTAACTTCTGAGACTTTGTTTCCTTATCTGCTAGAAGGCAACAGGGGTATTTTTCTAGTCCATTCCTGGGAGTAATGATCTGTTCTCCTTCACTAGTATTAGGTTGTTGTGGCTCCCCTGTTTTCCATTAAGCTGAAACTAGGGTAACAAATTGGAGCAGGGTAACTTGGAGCTCTGTAACTAGAAGAGGTTAGGAAAGAACTCAGATGGTACTGGCTGCCAACTTTGAAGGATTTGGATCCTCCGACTTAAGATGTGCCTGCTTCCAGGGTTCACAAGGAGCATCCTTTTGGCTGTGGCTGACTCTCCAGGGCCAAGCTATGCCTTTGATGTGTGGCTCCTGAGGTTCCCCTGGGGAATGCAGAACAGCTGTGACACTCTAGAGTGCCACATACCTGCACCCGAGATGAGGATGTTGTCATTCCTGTCTTAAAAGCCTGGGCAGTGCGTGTCTTCACTTGCCACCAGTTGGTTTGCATCTTGCCCCTTTTTAGTAGTGCCAGAGGAATGGTGAGGAAGGAAGTCTCTGCACGTCCTGTTCCTTTTTCTGCAGCCCTGTCCAGTGACTGGGAAAACATCATGTAGTCCTTTTATCTCAAGCTGCAGCTGTCACACAAAAGTGCTGCGAGACCGATTTAATCAAAAACGACTCTAAAAATTACTTCAGCCCTAATAAATATCTCAGAATTTGCTTGAACCCCTTACCTGCATCACATAACTGCAGTGGCTATAACATTTGAAAAGAAACTTAATCCAGGACAGAAGACTTTCTGTGAGAACCAACTTGATTTTGGGGAGGACCAACCCATCTTGAAGTGAACTGGGTGCCTACCACCACTTCCAGTGAGACTTGTAGGTTTGGTGATCCCTTATCAGAACTTGTAACTGAGTTAATGGGAAGAAAAAAAGATTTCCCTCGCAGAAAATTAACCTGACACTAGGACCAAAATAGAGGAGTATTGTTCGTTTTGAGCGCAGTGTCAGGTAGAGTTTGCTGTGAAAATGCAAGGGGCCATTCTAGAAAATAGCACACTTATAGAGAACTGTTTGTGCTACATTTTAATTACTTTACTACAAAGTCCAAATCGTTACATAACGCATTGAGATTAAATCTCTTCACTGAGTGATTGCCTAAGTGCAAAGAAATTCCCGGGTCCTTGTCTTGTTGTGGTGCAGTGTTTTAGCTAGCGGATTTGCTGATGGAGAAAGCAGCAGTTATGATAAAAGGGATTATATAAAAGAGCTCCTGCTGAGAGTCCGTGGCACCGTACAGGGTGATACTGAGCACTGTATTCCCCAGGGCAGGTACATTAATTAGCTGCAGGACTGGCACTCAGGCTGAGGGATTAATTAGAACTGGAGGTGGTACTGGGCGGCGGGGGGAAGTAAAGCAGCCACAAAGAGTGTCAGGATCACTCTGGCCGGCAGCCTGTGTGATGTGATGTGAAATAGCAGCAGCTGGCTGTAACCTTAGGAAGTGCAAGTGAACAGCAGGTGGCAATTCCTGTCTCATTTACCACGTCTTCCCGGGAACATGTAAGCTTGGGCGGCTTGGGTTTATTGGCAGGTCAGAAGGAAAATCCTAAGGAGGACTGTGACATTTACTGTACTGAGCAAATGCAATAGTTAAAATCATAGAATAGTTTTGTCTGAAGAGACCTTCAAGATCAAGTCCAACCTCACTCCCAGCCCTATCAAACCCACTAAACCCTGTCCCTAAGCACATCTACCCAGCTCTTAAACACCTCCAGGGCTGGTGACTCCACCACCTCCCTGGGCAGCCCATTCCAGTGCCTGACAGCCCTTTCTGAAAAGAAATGCTTCCTGAGATCCAGCCTGAAAATCTATGGAGGTGTACGCAGCCCAGTGTGAAACCAGTAATGCTGTTGCTTAATGTTATTGTACGTGCCATACGACAAGGTTATGATGACTTTATAATACTGACCTCGTGGAGACCAGCACACAAAGCTAAATGTACTGTGAAAAACCTAGGACTGCTAGTGGGAATTACATCTTTGAAGGCTGTGATGGATGCAACAGAACTATTTCATCTAAGTGAAAAATCAGGCAGAGGGAGTGATGTGATGTTCTGGGATCTTTGGGGTTTTTTCTGTAGCCATTGTATGGGGATGTAGGCTTTGCCTAGGTTTCCAGGTAGGGTACGTAGGACACTGTTATGTGGTCACATGCCTGTTAGCCTCCACCAAGCATCATGTTTTGCTTGGCATTTGGGCAAAAATTGCAGCGAGGCATGCAACAAATGTGCTAATTTAGAAATTGTAACCAGCTAGCATTTCAGGGCGAGCCTGAGTTGCTGTCAGCAGAAGAATTTAGTGGGCCAGCGGTCACTGTTGATCATTGTAATGTTTTGTATTCTGTGAGGGCCTCTCACTGGGTGTAGAAGAAGAGCCCTTCCTATGTGCAGTTCGAGAATCAAACCAAATAAAGAGAAAATTGAGTAACTTTGAATCCATCGTTGAGAACAGCTTTAGATAGAGGAAAAAATAAAACAGATCTAGGGGATATTTGAGGCTATATTTATAGCAGAGTGACAGGAAAGGAAGAGAACTTATTTTCTGGGAAGGATAGCTCTTTTTATGCCTTTTTAGAAGCTCATTGTGTGCCAACATTATCTTTCATGGATGCCAGAAGATGCAATGCCTTCTAAAGCCTCCCACACATGCGAAAACTATGTACCCATTATAGTTTCTTTGCTGGGTTCCATTTAATATTCCCATGTTTCTGTCTCTCTCCAAATATGCATGTTAGATATGAGGAGATGATCCAGGTCCAAGCGGGCATTGCAGATCTTTGACCAGTAGGTCTGAGATTATGCCTGCTTTGGGTAAAGGAAAGAAAACTTTGTCCTACTTGAGAGCAAGCTGAAAGAAGTTACTAAGCTGCTGATGGAAGAATGGGGTTGTCCCCTTTTCTCGCGTGTTGTTTCTATAGGTAGAAGATGGCAGTGCTGGTAGCTGCTCTTGAACTCATCTGGGTGGTGTTGGGAAGCATTGAGAATGCTGGGGTTAGACTGCGAAGTCCTGTAGGTAAATGTTTTTGTGTGGAGCTACACAAAACTATCAGTGTTCTTTCATTTCTCAAGGAAAAAAAAAAAAAAAAACAACTTTCATGGAAAACCAGTATATTTTCTTACTAATTCTCATCTCTTCTTCATGTTCAGGATTAAATAAATCAAACCTAATATGAGTTTTGTGTTTCCACTTTTCAAAACCTCAAATCGCAACTATGCTACTTTTGAGGTAACTGAAAATTGCTGGGCTGATGAGTAAAAATGAAGTAGTTAAAAGATTTTGTTTACCCCTTTTTTTAATAAATGAGGTTAAAGTTTATTGCTTGCTAGTCAGATTTTAGTTCTTTTGTAGGTTTCTTGTTTGCACTCATTTCCATTACATGGGTATTGTAGTTTTATCTAGAAGAGGAATGGCCCATGTGCACAGCAGGGCTAATGAGTCACAGATGTAAAGATTCTGGCACATTACCATCTAATAACTTGTTTAACTTATATTCCATAATAAGATAAATGCAAATTTGATACATCTGTTTTCTAAATGATGTATCATTCCAGTCTTAGCAATGTTTGAGGAGTGAGTTTCTTTAAATGTTTGGAGTTTTAGCCTTTTTTGGTTTGGTTTTCTGTTTATTTATTTCTAAAGAGGAGATTTCAGGTCACTGAGCAATGCAGTTAGCCACACCATAGTTCACCAGAACGAAGTGGGCAGGCTGGTAGAACCACCACTGGCTTTATGGGATCCACTTACAGGGTCTCAGCTTCCTCATCTCATGTGTCTACGTTGGGAGTAAAGCTGCTGAGTGCAGCTCAGAGATGCTAGAGAAGGACGCGGTGCATCAGAAAGTTACACTGCCTTTTTCTTGTGAAGACCAGTGTGGTCTTTGTGATGCAGAGGATCTCTGACGTGGTGGCATGAGGAGATGAACAGAACAAATACTCACAATGTTAACAGACTCTTCTGCAGCTGAGGCACCTGGCAGGCTGCTGGTGCCTGTTGGTACCTTCCAGCAGGGCTGTAAAGGGCTTGTGCTGTGGCAGCGTTGGTTGCCCCAGCAGAGCCTTCATGCAGGACATCTTCGAAGCCACCTTGTCTGGCAGCCAGAGCCTTTTGTAGGTTCCAAGGTGACAGCAGCTCCACGTCCCCGAGGTGACATCGTGCGAGCGTGCACGCAGGGAGCTGAGAGCTACCAGGCTAGATTGGATTCTGTGATCTGCAGCCTGCTGTCTCTCAGCTGTTGAACAAGCCTCTGCTTCAGACAGTGTGCTGTGCTAAAGGCAAGGAGAGGACTTGGAGATTTCTTTCTTTAGGAGTTCACTGTTCAGTAGTGTAAGGTTTCAGCTTTAGCAGAAGGTCTAATTCGCACCCTACAAGGCAGCACGACAAAGGTGGTGAACTGAGAGCAGAATTCACCCCTTGTATTGCCACAGCAGACCACAATTACCACAGTCTACTTTTCTTGTACCAATATAGTACAAGTTCTGCACCTGTTGACAGAGTAGGATATGAGAAATCATATGAGAAATCATATGCATATGAGAAATCATATGCAGCATAAAGTACTTGAGGAGAAAAATTTTTCCCTGGATATGAAAATTCTGCTATGTATGTCTTGAAAACATTGACCTTGGCCATTCTGGACTACCCAAGATCTAGCAGTAGATTGTTGTTCAGTGTTTATAATTGTGTATGTACTACCAGTTTATGTGCTGAACGTCATATGTTAAACAGAACATGAGGAGCAGGATGCCAATTATACAAAGCACTTTAAAATCCAGTGTCACTGCTGGTCAGGTTCTGGGGCAATCGAGAGTCAGAGCTTTCTGTGTGGCTCTCTCTCATTTGAATTGAAAATGGCTCAGGCATCCACTAGCTGATAGTCTAACAACTGTCAAATTATTGTAACAATTTATTGTACTTTTAAGGAAAACCACCTCTGTGGGACTGCTCCTTGGAAAATCTCTTGATGTTCTTGTTGTAAAGCACCAACCTGCATCTGCAGCGTAGTGCAAACCTACCTCTGTTTGCCATATGACAAAGAGGCTGTTCCCTGTCAATAGGCAGTGTGGGGTACACTAAACATGGTGTTCGTTCCGTGCGTCCGTTAGTGAGCTGTCTCTGTGCTGTTTGTGTTGTGCTGTTTTGGTCCCATGTTATGCTGTGTCCATAGGGTCTGCCAGGCTTCCCCACAGTCGCTGCTCTGCACAGTAATCAGATCCTCACCGTCAAGGTTTGTGGCTGACACGTTACCTGTTCAGTCAGGTCTCTCTGGATCAGCATAAAAGTGCGCATGAAAAATTGTTTTCACCAGGGAATACCAATGAATCCTCAGGGGATTCCTCCTTATCAGTCAACCCTCCCTGCCTTTGCATTGGTCTGAGTACTCCTCATGCAGAGCACGGGATCAAATCTGTAGCTGTGCGTAGTGCTAGCCCTGGAAACACTCACATTCCCCGTGATCTTGGTCAGTATTTTATTCTCAGGCAAGACTTTCTCTGTAGTTTTGCTTCCCTGAGGCATACAGGAGAATGGAAAACGTCAGTGAACTCTAGACTGGTTGCTTGTGGAGTCAGATATTTGCGTTAGGTACCAGAGGCTTAATCTGTGCATTTTCAAATTAAGCAGGAAGGATTGAAGCAATCTGATCAAGCTGGAACTGCAGTCCTTATTAAAATGACACCATTCTTCATGGCACAATATGCTGGTTAGAAAATCTGACTGAAAGTTGAACTGGTGCTTTGTCTCTAGAAGCTTTGCTGAAAGAACAGCGTATGAAAGTACTGATTTTTAGAGCTTGGGTAATGAAAAAATTAATACATGTGAAGAATTCTCACAGGAAATCTGGGAAGAAAAAAAAAGTTACGTGGTTAATTCATTGTATGTGTTAATTCATAAAGTAGTATGTCCTGTACATTAAGAGGTAAACTTCTTCAAGAGAAAATGCACAGTTTCTGTCAGGCAGAAGCACCGGTTTATATAATTTTAGCTGTTACAATTCTAATGAATATATCTTTATTTCTTTCTCGGGCCTTCTGATGTCTATTCTTCAATTCTCTCATCTCTGATCTTCAACCTTTGACCTCACCTGCCTGATCAGATGGTGTTTCCTAAAATCAATCATGGGTTTCTCTCTGCTGATCAGCAGCTCATTAAACGCCGCCTCATTAAGGTAGTGCTTCATCTCACTGGAGTCTGGTTCTTCTTTACATTCAGTTTACTCTTCGCTGTACCTTTTTGTCAGATGCCTTCTTATAGCAGGTTGTTCATTTTGAAAATGTTTTGGGATGGAGCAACTGTTAATGGTAATGATAGTTAAAAGGGTATGGGTATCTTTGCTACGTGATCCCCATTTAAGATGCAGTCAGCTTTTTGCAGTGGTATGCTGGAAATTAACTTGAGCACCATTTTTTTGGTGTCTTTTTTTTTTTTCCTCAAAGGAGAAGGTAACATGTTTTGGAAACTCTCGTGAAAATTGGCTTTTACAAAAATCATTAGGAGAGTTAGCTAACTGTCACTGTAAAACAGCTCTCCAAAACAGATGAAAAAATTATCTACCACTTCATGGAAAAGTAGTTATTTTCCATGCTGATGTTTGAATTCTGTCCATGCATCACTGATGGGCTTGGAAAATTGCCATGTGAACCGTACCTTCTCACATGTGAGTTTTCTTTTTTTTACTTTAATTCTGTTATGATTCCGCCCATTGTGAAGCAAGCAGCTGCTTATTGAAAACAGTTACGTGCTCTGGAGAGCGGGATGAGTAAAATATCGCAAGGCTACCTGAGATTTTGGCATATGTCCCCTGGTAGCACAAGCAGTTGAGAATTTGAACCTTCTGCTCTGTGGCTGATTGAACTGGACAGATACAACCCCCTGGTCTTCAAGACAAAGTGCAGTCTCTGCCATAAGCAGTGAAGAAGCCACTGTCCAGCTCATGGCAGCATCTTTCAACCTGCCTTGCACTCTTTCCGGGTAAATCAGTGAGGGTTTTGGGGTGGTTGATGCATCTAAAGAAAACTTCTGATCAGTTTTTTGTTGGTTTAGGGGGACCAAGGACAAGCTGGACCCCCTGGACCTCCAGGGCCACCAGGACCCAGAGGTCCTCCAGGAGATACTGGCAAAGATGGTCCTCGTGGAATGCCCGGCGTACCGGTGAGTCAGTCTGTTGCTGTCGTGGTGTCCAGGTTCCCCTCAAGTGTATGCCAGCTCAGTTTCAAAGATATTTTTGGAGGTGAGATTGGCAAGTGAGGTATGTGGAAGCCGAACCACAGGCAGATTTCATGGTGTACCTGAGGTCCCACACACACAGAGCAAGTTGATAGCAGGGCCAAGAGTAACACCTACGTTCACTGCCTCCTGCCCCTGACAGTTTCCTCACACGTTCTAAAGTTTCTCAGTTCTCATTGATGTTTAATAGCTGCATGAGGAGGGTCTGCCCCTCTCCACTAGTAGTAAATGTTTCTACTCAGGATTCAAGATAAAGCTGAATTTGAGACATTGTAGCATGGGCAGGCTTCACTTCTTGCTTCCGAGCCCCCAAAATCATGAAATTACAGTAATAAATGCTGCCCAAAGTGTGATGAAGTTTCGAGTGAGAGCCTGCCATCTTCACAGAGGTAGAACGGTACCATTTTCTTTGGCTCCTCCCTTGTTATTTCATTAGAAGAACCAGCAGATTCCAGTATATTGCTTGTTGTTTGTTTTAGACACAAGATCAGACCTGCTGCCTTCGGCACTTTGTGACCTGAGGATTAAACACTTTTTAAACAGATGCACAAACACGTGACTTTTTTCTGTTTGGTTTTTTGGGGTTTTTTAGCAAAAATATGACTATGGTTTTGGTGATATATTTTGTAGCCTCAATAATTCTCATTCTTTTGAAAGAAGTACTTCTCTTTGCGTCATGAATTCCACTGTGCTATCAGTGTGCAAACAGAATCACAGGCAGGAAGGAGACACGACAGCTGAAACGTCACATGTACGGGTGCATATGCTCCCATAAGTAAAGATCCCAGCTGAGAGGACACATAGGGACCTGGCAAGGTGAGGACCAGCACCAGAAACAGGGGTTTTTTGCAGAAAAAGTATAGCTTGTTATGTGCCACCAGGACAGGAAGGCATAAAATTTCCTTACAGGGCCTTGTTAGGTAAAACCAAGAAAGAAGGTATTTCCACTCCTGTTCTGGCCCTATCCAGGTTGCCTCATCTGAAACTGATTTAACTCTACAAATATAATCACAAGTGATGATGATAGTAAAACTGATAAAATTTCCTGTGAAAATCCAGCAATGCTTGCCAGTTAAGACCTGTAGTACTCTAGGGATGCTGCAGCTGTCATTCTTGGGTTTTAGCACCATTGCCCTTATATGTTCTAGCTCGAGGTTATGAAATGACATTAAAAGTCTGCTGCTTCCATTGCAATGCTTTATTTTGACCACCTACTCATTTCTTGTTAGTCCCGCAGCATATCAGACTTTGGGCCTTATCTGGGCTTCCCTTTGATGCCGTGAGGGTAGGACTGAAACCAGAGCCCACTCCTGACTGCAGTGATAATGTTCTTGGAACTCAGGGCTGGCAGAACAAGCTGCTGGTGCTGGTCACAGCATGACAGGGTTTTGCTTGGGCTTCTCTGCTTTTTAGCAAAGGGAACATGAGTGTTTCTCAGAAGAGGAAAGTAATGCATTTTATGCAATGAGGTCACTCCCTTTTATAATAGTTCTGTAGTGATTTTGACTTTAGATGGCAAGAGAGGGTTTCTTTTTATAGTTTTTTAAGCTGTGGCTATCTTAAGCCCTTATAGCATTATGGAAAATCAGTTTATAATACTGCTTTAGAATCAGATACAAACAAGCACTCAGAAACCATACACATTTCTGGCTGCTGTTACTGTCTAGCTCCTTGCTACTGTCCCTTACCCTCAGGTTAATGTTCCTGGTCCTCAAAAGGCTTGTTCCTCCACTGCTGTGTGCTATACAGGGAGCTGTAAAGGGAGAACTTGGCTGAGAGGTAGTGACAGCTTTGTGTTTCTAAAAGGCTTCCGTGGACATTTAAGCTAAAGAGGTGAGCAACAAAACACTAGCCACGCTGTGTTATGAGTAGGGATGCTGCAGCATCACACAGCTATAGGAGGATGTCCTTGCAGCAGCCAGCCACCATCAGAAGACAGTCAGGTAAAGGAGGGACTTCTCTTCCAGTCTGTCCTTCTCAAACAATGAGCTTTGCAATCACCAGAGCTCTATGATGATGGTTTTTGGCCTTGCTTTCCCACATGCCCATACACTTGTTGTGTATCCTGGGAAAGCCAGGCAGCCAAGGTAGCAAGGCACAGGGAGCAACTCCAGCAGCCACTATTCTCTTTCACAACGTAGCAGGGTTGAGGAGCAGCCTCATTTCCCATGTGTCTCCATCTGTGTCATCACTACCTTGCATCCCACGAGTGTGCATCCTGTTACAGGTGCTTAGGGCTTGTAGAGATGAGAATGTGTTGGTTTCTCGAGCAGGAAACCTTTAGAGCTGAGATGGTAGAAATGTCAGGGAAATGCTGTTGGGCCTTTTGCCAGCACAGAGAGCACCAGAGAAGAGTAGGGGTTTAAGAAAGCATAGTGCAGCCTTCTGGTAAGCCTTTCTTTGGATGTTTAGATGAGAAACTGTTGGAACACGAACATACTTGCCTTCCTACAGAGTGATACCTGGAATAGGTGCCTTCCCTTTACATCGATTGCACTGAGGCCATCACAAAGACTTGGAGAATTTCACCTCCATAAAGAAGAGAAAGAAGAACATGGTTTTTTTGGTGGTAATAAGGCAACAGAATATGATGAAAACTCTTGAAATTATTTCACCATTATTTCCCAGTATTTATGGGGGTATCTTTATGCTTGCTTTTAGCTGTGTGATTGCTGTATAGTTAGCAAGGCTTCAGGGGGAGCTGAAAAGTCCAACAAGCTCAGGTAATTAGCTGCCAGAAAGCCGTGTCTTTGTGCTTTCTCTCTCCTGAGTCTCTTGGTGTGTTTGCAGATGCAGCGTGTTTTCTTCTGAATGCAGTGCACATAACACCCAGAGAAGAAGTTTTGATTCTTTTCAGTTGCCAAGACCAACATCAGAATGGTTCTCATCAGCTTTTTGACAGTTTTCTTTTTTATGACAAAGAAGATTCTGCAGCTGTGCTGATACAACACATGGGCTGCCCCATGCTCTGCTGGCTTTACAAGGGAGTGATCTATAAAGCAGATCACTGAAATGATAGGAATTCTGGTTCTTGGATGGGTATTTTTAGCCCATATTGTACGACTGATATGTTTTACTGTTTCTGCAGACAGCTGTATGTATTCATACGGGAAGAAAGTGGAGAAGATAGATTCTGATCTTATGCAGAGCTGTGCCCATAGAATACATTGCAAAAATGATGGGTTACAGTTTTTAAAGCAAATACACCTTTTTAACAGCTGAGCAATTATTGTATGACTTCAAAATACCAGTACTCGTGGGTTTATGGAACATGATAATTTGCAGCAGAAAGTTTGGAATAGGTAAACAGTGGCATTCAGCACATACATGGAAACAACCTTTAGCACCACTGATGAGAGTGGAATATTATATTTGGAACCAAGGTCCAGACTCAGGACACCAATACTTAAATTTTGCCTCAAGAACTGTACCACTGGATGATTGTGAAATAGCACTTTGCCTCTTAAAATGCCTGAGATTTGGCCTCTTAGTTGGAAAGGCAAAACCAGTAGTACATTTCATGTGCAGTCAGCTGCCATACCTATTTAAGAAAGGAATTTTAAAGGTATTTTATTATTAGGTAGAAAACCAAATTCAAGACATGTTTCTGAAATTATTCACTCTGGGGTTTTTTTTTCACTTTAAGGGTGAGCCAGGAAAACCAGGAGAGCAAGGACTGACGGTAAGTACTTTTCTCTTCCAGTTTGCTAAGAAACTGTAACAGATACATGACATGTACATTTTTTTTTTTAAATATGAAACTCCAAAAAGCTTTATAGCTGCGTATTTCCTAACCTCCCTTTGTCACAGACTATTTGAAGGCTCGTTTGTTAAGAAAACACGAGAAGGAAAAGTTCCTCTTTTCACATAGTTGCCTGTCATTTAAGGCCAACTTCTTTAAGCTCGCAGAAGTAGTGGGAAATAAAACACCTAAGGGCACAGCAAAGCTAAGAAGAGCCAAGACAGGTGTTCCCAGCTCCCGGACCCCACTTATCACTGTCTCTGAAGTTGAGCTGTTTCCACCTTGAGACCGTTGAGCAGCACAAGAACCATCTACTTGTTTGAAGGGCCAAAATCCCAGCTGTCCCTGTGGCAATAGCTCTGGCCCTTTGCCTGATGGAACAGGGAAGACACAGCGCAGCAGACTGAAACTCTGAGAGTATTCCCTCCCGAGGCTTTGGTTTTTTCCCCTCTGTGTGTGTGAGAATGTAGCAGCCAGATGAGTGCATGTTTTACAATTACTCAGATATGGGTGTAGATGTTGCCCGTTGCATCGGGAACTAATTAACCCTATTCATTTGGAAGCAAATTGAAGCTCCGCTGGTTGTAAATCAGCTTCAGCCACAGGGTAAGGCATCAAAAGTTTCTGCCTGTCACATATTCCCAGAACTGTGAAACGTGCAGTGTGTTTTTTCCCTTAAGATCTCCCTAAAACACTCATGGTCATACTTAATTTTATGGGAGATGACAGAATTGTAGGCCGTGGCATGTGGTTTTGATTCCTGAATGCTTCTGAGGAAGAAGATTATATGCTCAGCAATCAGTGCAGATGCGATTGCTATCTCTTTGAATTTATGGAGTTTTTAAACAGGTGTGATGAAATTTTACCTTGACAAATTACGAAACTTTTTGAATTGACAAAATCCAATATCTTTTGGAAGAAAAAAAAAACTAAGATACTGAGGCCTGGAAATACCTGCTGTGAGCAGGCAGTTAAAACTCTGTACTTTATCGTTTCAAGAGAATGGTTTAACAAAACCGAAATCACAGCCTCACAAAGGTACTGCCTGGTGATTTAGCATGCTCTGGGCTCTGTTTTGTTCTGTCCTTCTGGTTTCTGAGGGCCTGTTAATAATAGGTGCCATAGCAGGGAAGGGAGCTGTTTTGTTTATTTGGAATATTCTTCTATTTGACCTCTGGGCAAAATGACTCTGATTCTGCAATGGTATCTTCCTTCTACACGAGACCAGCTTCTCAGGGTCACAGAATCCCTGAGGGCTTTTAAAGCAAAACACAGTCCATCCCCTTTTAGTCTCCGTGTTCAGAAGATTCCCCCCTCTCTAAAGTAGCCATCTGTGTGTAGGAACTAAACAACTGCTACTGATCTGGTTCTCTAAATGCAGATGTGTTTAAATAGGGAGAGAAGGCATTACAGAAATCAAACCAACGAGTTTGAGTTAGAGAAAGATCCCAGATTATGTGAATTTCCAACTCTAAAAGTCAGTCTGATGGATTGTTAGGTCGTATATAGATCAAGTAAAAAGCATCAGAGTATCAGGGAGGTAAATAATTTATTTGTATTCTTCTTGGTGCTTCTGACATAGTCTTTATCCCAGTAAAGATTTCCAGACTCTCTTCCCTGTGGAAAGTGCTACAGTTATTCAGGTGCTGTTTAGCTGCCTCTGCTGTCTCTCCACTTCCAAACTGGAACTTGAGACCCTACTACAGAAATGGCCAATCCCCCAACAAGCTTGCTGTAGAACTGGGTTGCCAGATAACTAAGGTATAGTTTGCCATGGAGAACACAGGCCTTTGCTGATCTGAGATTCTTTTTTCTGCATTTTCCACTTACTGTCTTTTCAAAGTAAATGAAAGTGGAGATCTCTGCCTAGAGGAGCTTCGTGGTTAATTCTGTAAGAAATCTTTTTGTAAGGACTTGCCTTTGTTCCGCACCAAGAGTCTGAAGTCCAAGTTAGCTTCCTGCTTTTTTTTCCTGATGAAATTGAATCTGTGAAGTCTACACGTCCCATAAAATACTACCAGTCCTGGTGTGCCAGAGTTCCACTGGTTGGGGAGTACTGTGGTTTTCTACTACCCACAATTCTAAGGCCCTTTCCAGTGAAGAACAAATACTGTGGCATGGACTCTGGTTCTTCGTCCAGGATTGGAGGCAGGATACAGCCAAGGACAGCACCAGATGCTGTGAAATAATCCCTACAGTCTGGATGTACTTGATGAAGATTATGGAAGCTGAAGGCTGTTTGTAGTCTGCAGGATCCCACTCTAAGCAGCTTTAAATCTGATGGTGCTCTTGAAGTGAAGAAGAGCTGCAAGCCTGACCTCTAGATTATAGTAACGATTATGATAAGAGCTTTACTCTTTCCAAAGCATTTTTAGTACCAGTATTTGGTAACATGCTTTGGTATTTCTACATGAAAGTGCAAGTTATTGGTAGAGCTGGTAAACTGTGGCACAGCTTGAAATTGCTTCGTTTTCTGTTCTTACAAGAAGTGGAGTAAATTTCTTGAAGAGCACAAGGTAGTAGATAATGAGATAACAGGGTTTTCCAGCTTGTGTCTCAGAATGTACCACAAGCCTATCCCACACGAATTAACTTGTGACCTACTCAAACAATGCGTACCTTGATTCACAAAAAGTTGAAATAGTCTTAGTGCATTTGGAGTTCTGGGAATATTCATCTTCTCCTTTCAGTGAAATGGGAAATCCACTAAAATACTGAGTGAAGATGTGGCAGTTTATGCCAGCCAAGAATCTGCTGCCGTGTTCTTAATTTTTAATGTATTTCTGTGGCAATAAAGAAAAAGAAAATTGTGTTTCAGGTGATGTGAGAGAGGGCAGCAGTAACCTTTCTCTCAGGCAAGGGAGGTTTGCTTGGACTGTATACAGAGAGTGACAACGTTTGAGTTCCCTGGAGTGAGCTCTGCTTTGGCATGAGAGAGCACGAGCTGTCTGAGGTGCACAAAGGAGATTTGCTTTAAAGACTGGGAACAGCTTCTCTTTTTCCTCATTTCCAGTGTGCGCGTTAGGGCAAGGTGGTGGGAGGGGAGATTTAAGAAAAATAGTTGTTGCTTACAGGGGTCTCTCATTCCCTGTTGAAAATCCTCCCAGATTCCTCGGTAAGAGGGAAGACCAATAGTTTCCTTAGCTTTTCAACCTTTTCAGTTCAAGTTGTGTCCTGCCTCTCATACTTCATCCTTCCTCCCATGCCAGTTGTCTGCTCTTCCTGGTGATAAGGACTCTTAAGATACCATACAAAAGTTTTTTTTCTGGTTTATCTTCTCATTTTCAGAATGAATCCTAAATGAATTTGTGATTCTTTTCCACCCAAAAGCCAGGATTTCTGGTTGCAGACTCTCCATGAGAACTTAAAAGTGAGTCAGTGATGGGACACCTCAAAGGCTGACACTGATAGATGGACATTTTCAGATTCAGAAACTACACTAGGGTAGAAGGTGTGCATGGGGTGAGTTTGTTTCTAATTTCCACCTGGGAGAGGTTTCGATGCACTTATGTTTGAAGTATTTTAAGCTAGTGCATAGAAATAATAATTTGGAAGATCAAAATTTGCAATGTTTTCAGCTCCTTGGAAAAGAACTAAATTTAAACATGTTCAGTGTATGAATCAGCCACTTCTTGATGCTGAAAAAGCCCCATGTATTATTTTATCCCCCAGAATTGGCTTTAAAGACAGATAAGTAATTTTACAGATGTTTTGCATGAACAAAACACTCAAGAATAATGAGAGAATTCAGGTAAAGGTGTCTCTTTGCAAAGGAAATCTATACTATAATGATTAACCCAAATGCAAAATCCCTCTGCTTTAAGATATATTGTTTTCCAAACTAGAAGTTTTGTGCTTACACAGTTTTGCTGGGCATTGGTTCAATAAAATAAGACCTGATGTTACTGATTTTACTCCATATTCAGAATAAGGAGGATGTTCTTCCAAAGGATATTGCCGTTTCTGTGAAAGACAGTGGAAAAGTGTAACCTTGCAGTTATGTCTGCAAACTGCCACATCTTTTAAATTAATTAAAATTAATTTAGGTTAAAAGGAATAAAATTAACTCACAGGGACCAGGCAGAACTGACTGGGAAGTGCTGCTGGCTTCAATTCGGGCCTTTGAGGCCAACGGGCAAGGCTAGATCCTCATCTGGGGTGCATCTTCATAGCTCCTCTGGGAAACTACTAATTGTGGTGATGTTTTCAATGGCCAGAGTTCTGCAACAGCTACCTTTGTTTCATTCTGGTAGCACGTTCGTAGCAAATTTTATAAGGTGTTGTTCTTAAGCTGTTTAGCTGCAAAAGTTCACTAGGAACTAAATGGAAAGTCTCAGCCTGAGCCTCTCATAGCAACTATTTGGGGTTTGTTTTTTTTTTTTTCCTCCCCAGTACAATTGCATTGGCTTTAACTTGCAGGAAATCTCAGGAAAAAGTCTTTAGTGTTTTTCTAACCTCTGTACTTCAGTAATGGATGCCACAACAGTGGCTAAGAGAATGATGATACTTAATTTTTATTCTATTTAGTTATCCTCCGGTTTGGGCCAGTTCTCACAACTACAATTTTTCGATCCTCTCAGTTGAAATTTCTCAGTTAATGTGTGTCAATTTAAAGAAAAGCAGCCACTTCATCCAAACGGTTTTCAGAAACTTTGATTGGAATTTCTGAAGCCTGGATGCTTTTGAATATTTGTCACCTGTGGTTTCGGAGTTGATTCTGTGCATTCCCCTATGGAAACTCTGTCACCTTCCAATGATACAGGCAAAAGGCAGATAGTTCCTATCAACATCATCTGCATAGACTATTACAGAGTGGTTTGCTGATTAATTACAGATATTGTGTGTGTTTATATATATATATATAGGCAGGATGTGAAATAATTCTGCAGCACTTGCCTTGAAGTCTTTTGTTTTACCTCTTCAATATTCTCAGGGATGATAGTGACAGAGGCTAAGTGACAATATATTCCCCATGGTGGCAGATCTAGCCTTCAGCTAGTGAAGACTACTCTGTGTTTCCTATGTGCTGGGTCACTAGAAGAGCAGAGGCTTTGGGCTTGAAGGAAATGAGGTGGGCTGTCTGCACTGGGCTGCCTGGACCCGGTGGCAGAAGAACTATCCAAAGGGAAATTTATCTCAGGCTGCCTTTGCAAGGCATCCCTTTAGTTGCACTGAAGCAACCAGTAGGGCCAGCATACCACTGCAGCTGTTACGGACTACAAACCAGTTGAAGAAACAAAAAGAAAAGCAAAACCATCTAAGGAACTGGTTGGAAACCTCCAGGTATTTCTGGCCTTCTGCTCCTATCCCAAGACCTACACAGAGGTTTTGATTGCTGGTCTTACTGTCTGTTCATCACACGGCTCTCTTCCCAGTTCAGTAGAATAATCAGGGGGGAAAGATTCCCCATGTTCATACTGTATTTCCTGTATAGATTCTTCTAGAAGCTATCAGTTATACCTCTGGAAATGAACTTATGTCTTGTGGGTTTGTTTTTTTTTTTTTTTTTCTATTTTACCCCTTCATATTCCTCTTTCTTCCAGATTCTATTTACTTCTATCTCTCCAATGTAATTGCTCAGAGAACGTAGGTAACTTAGAGAAAGTAGGCACTTCACAGCAATTCCGGAGTGTATCTGAGATTTTTAAAGTAATTTTCTGTTAGTAATTCCATTTCAGGTTTTCTATTTAAGTAGCTTCTGGCAGGCTTATGTGGGGGAGGGATGGGAGCTGTCAATGGATGAGCTGCTAAGTTTTCAGTGACTTTGAGCTTCTTTCCCACTGCTTTAAGGAACAAGTCTTTCTATTCAGTTGTATTTTAGTCTGAACATTCAGAAGATAAGAATTAATTACATGCATATTGTGAAATATATGACTTTAGGTGAGCTTTTAATTGCAGTTGGATTTCTGAGCGTACCTTTTCTGAAGGTGGGCTGTATTGCTGAGGACTGCTCTTGTCATCAGGTGGCAGGGTAGCTCAGTGGGCATGAGACACCAGAGACTGAGATGCCCAGTCTGAGTAAAGGCTTAAGTACCAGAAATGGAAGACTGCTAATTGTATACAGTATTTATTGATAAGTATCTGTTGCTGCTTTTCCCTGAACAATTCATTTTAATGGCACAATAAGAGCAAGACTATGGTACTGTGCAAATACTTTCTTACTCAGTAACTCCTCTGGAGGAGCTGGAATAATGACAACAGTGTGGGGGAAGTTCTGGGTACAGATCTTCTCCTGGAGACATCTGCAATATCTTGAATTATATCCATCCCACAGGCTGACAGCTGCAAGCACCAAGTGCTGAACAGAGGAGCACATTTAACGGTTTGCTTTGGGGCATAGAATTAATAAGTGAATGATCATTTTACCTTCAGATAGTAACTTTATATTGAGGGCTCCCAAATGGTAATTTAATAGAGCTGAATGTCTTTAGAAAGTTTTATTAGCTTCTTAAGTAATTAGAAACTGAAGAGGCAATATCTATTCCTTGGACAGAAAAAATAGTGGGTATGAGCTGTGAAGGTAGTCTTCAGTTGTTCTGTATTCCATCTGGCTTACTGAGGGAGGGATTTTTCTCAAGACCTGAAATAGCCCCAAAATGGAACAGGTTAATTAATATTTGGGAGGTCAGTAGATAACTGACTCCCAGGACGTAGGCATTTGGATCCTGTTTTGATAACGGTGATACAGGAAAGCTCTAGTTTTGAGCATTAATTTCGTGGAGTTTTTAAGATGTTGGCCAAACTTGCATCTTTCTCACTGAAGAAGGGGAGGATTCCTTGTTTGTCACCTGCCATGTTGTCGGGTACTGGAAGGAGCTTCTTTCTGTGGAAGAAAGCGAAAAAAACTGTTTGTTGTCTATGTTTTTAATATCCATGGTTTCTTATCTATCAGGACACTTTCACCTACCAGCATCCTCTTGATTTATCTGTTTTTTTCACCATCTTCGGGTTTTTTTGGAGACTGTTTGCAGGCAATGCTTAAGAAATAGGCTGTTCTTCATTTACCACACTCAGTTTTACTGATGTCCTCTGCCTTAGGCTTAGAATTCAGGCACTTACTGCAAAGAAGACCTGTTTTTAAAACCAGGTTTTATGAAACACAGTGGGCTGGGAGGATTTTTCTCCACTCTGAAGAAGCAGATGATCACTCTGCTCTGGTCGTCACTAGTGCTGACTGCTTGGATACTTTTACTTTCTTTTGAAGACAAGGGAGTAAACTTATCACCTTGCACCTTACAAATGGCTTTCCATTGACAAAATGTGGCCCTACAGTCAAAAGGAGATGCTTCTGAGACCCTAGCTCTGCTGAGACAGTCAGGCAAATGTTTCCAGAAGCAACACTGAGCTGTGCTTTTGCAAGGTGTGATGCCCAACCTTCTAAACATGTGAATCCATGTTTAGAACTGCAAGGCTTTCATCCACTTTGGTGGATCCAGGACCCAGAATTGCCACCAGTGGAACTTTTCCATGTTAGCAGTTTGAAGTTGTGTTGGAGAAATATCCCAAGCCCTGCACCTACCAACAGTGGAGGGTTCTGCCAAACTTCACATGACCTCACCACATTTCAAAGCAGCAATCCTTTTGGTTTTCTGAATAATTGTAGTTCTGATATCAATCAGCTCTTCTTTTATTCTTTCACACATCAGAAGGATTTGGATTCTTCAGTTTGGGGTTTGTTTGGTTTCTTTTTTTTCTTCCCCACCCTCATGGTCCCAGAATTCACCTCGCTTGATACAGCACCAGCACCCATAGTAGGAACAAGGCGGGAAGGAGTGTGTAAGAACCGTGGTAGGCATAATCTGGTTCTTGTCAAAACAGACTGCTAAGATGGTTGGGTGACCTGTTCTTCTGCTGCCTTCTCTCTCCACTGTGGCCACAAGCCACCTGGGTACTTCAGAGACACCAGATGAGAAATGGGTCCTATTGATATCAGTGAGACTTTGACTCCTGTATGACATTAATCCTGAACTATCTCTTCCTGCCTTCTCAGATGATGGGGACAAAATGGGGATTCTTGACTTCCCAAGAGCATTCGTAATGATTTCTGAAGTTAACTCATAATGATTTTTCACTTAACTTGCACGTGATGGCACCAATCACGTACTGGGTAAAATACAGTCACATATGCTGATACCTAGAAGGTGAAGGGGTTTTGAGGCTTATGCTTCTCTCGAGCTTAAAAATACTTGTTTGCATAGACTGTGCTGTTGAGCAGATATATTACTGAGGACTCATGACTGCCTGTTAGCTGGTATCAGAAAGAGAAAAACCACAGTCTTCTTAATGCTGACAGATGTGTCAGTATTAGAAGAAACAGATGGGATGGAAGAGAAAAGTTTAGAAGGGGGGAAAATTTGAGTCGTCCAGTTAGTAGTTAGTTCCAAAAGAGAAGAGAAAAGATCCATTGTGCATTTTGAGCATAAAGTTTTACTTTTCCTTGATGCATAAAACATCAGCTGGTTTCAGTCCAGTATCAGAACGCTTACACAATAAGACAGTTCTAATTGGTCACTGCAGTTTGAATTGGCTGGAGCCGTGATGTTAATTGAATTGTTTTCCCTTTGCAGGGACCTCAGGGGCCTCCAGGACAAAAGGTATAGTATAAACAACAATACTGTGAAAGCGATTACTCCTCCTGGTGCCAAACTGTGAGCAGAAAAGGTGACTGGAACGAGCTACTGCACACCGCGTCGAATCCCTGACTCGCGGCTCCGCGTTTTCCTTTTGCAAAAGGCAGCCGTAGAAAGTGAGACATCAGGTTTCCCATTTCCCCCAACGTAGGAAGTTTCAAGCGATGCAGAGCAGACTGTTTTCAATCTGTCTGCTTAACTTTCAGGGGAAAAGGTCACTCTAATTTTCTTACTCGTGAACGGGTACGGGTAGGAAACCGAAGAGGTTGTGAAAGGTGGGGAGATAGAGTTTCTGATTAAACGCATGGCCTTACAAAGGGAGATCAGTGCCATATGACTGGAAAATTGACCAGCAGGAACAAAGGACATAGGTGTTGCTGATAAATGGTGCTTGGTTGGCGGTGCTCAGGTGGTCTGCTGGTGTCTTCCTGTTCTTTTAGTAACCGGAGACCTGACTTCCTGGGAATGCTTTCAGCGTTATTTACGCTCATTAAACCCCACCGCCTGGGTTTGATGGAGTGAGTTTAGGATTTATGGAATTACACCCCTAAAACAATCCTAACAGCTATTAAGTGGCACCTTTTCAGCCTCTCACCCATGCGCCACCAAGGTGAGTCCTTTTCTAGTTGATTTCAGAAGAATAAAATGAGAATTAAAAAGAATAAAATTTCAAGAGAATGAGCTTATTAAGGAGCTTATAAAACGAGCTTATTAATAAAATGAGCTTATTTTTATATAACCAAAAAAAAAAGAGGAAAGGTCTAACTAGTATTGACATAGGTCAGCAAGATACCCCCTCTGTTTTTCTTCTGAGCTAATATTCTTTAAGGTGAAGGTTTGCTTGCATCTGTTCAAAAGGAACTTTTTAAACAAAAGAAAGAAAAACCTGCTGATAGGTAAAACTGTAATAAATTGGTGGAATTCTGTCAGCTGTAAGCAGGTCGGAGGAGAGGACTACCCTTCATGTTTAGCAGTGCAAGGGTGTGTCATTGTAAAGCTGTGTTGGTATCTTAAGTTGTCATGGTGAAGTGATACCCTAAGACTTGGGAAGGAGGGTGTTTCATATGTACAGCATCACCAAAACATAAGAACTTTTGGCTGACTGATAAACTTTTACTTGGCATGGTAGAATCAACTTTATTTACACTAACATCCTATGTCTCATTAAAAAAAAAATCAGCAGCTATAGAAGACTGTCACTGAGAGGAGGAACTGTTATAAACAGGGTAGTTTATTGAGGTTGATGGTTAAAAGCCATCCTGTGCTTTGTCCTGACGTCCTGGCCTCTTTTTAGGGTGACACCCTTTCAAACAGCTGTCACATTTTTGTATCCTGTTAACACGTTTATAAAGGAAAAATAAAAATAATGCTTTCAGTTTCCTTGCTGAGGAGCACCATTATTGAATACAAAGAGGACAAGGCTGTGTAAGCACTGACAGTTTTCCTGCTTTCCTCGTGCCTCAGATTTTCACTGAACATCTGTACCAACAGTCACCCAAGTTCCTTCAAACTAATTGTCAATCATGCAGAAACTTACAGCGTGAGAGCTTTGTATTAAGATCCCTTCGATGTTACAAGTCAAAGATAATATTTTACTTTCCTTCTTTGCTGCCTGTGTTGGCTTTTAAATGTTCATTATGGTAATACCGATGGAATTTGAAAGGGTATCTGTATTTTGCACTGTCGGGATGAATTGTTGCAGGTTATACCTTAAAAGCCTTCGGATAGATTGGAGCTACCAGTCATTGAGCTTGAAGCAATCTTCTTGCAGCACTACTGCTTTTGTTTAGGTGCTGTTTTTGATTGTGTACGATCAAAATTCATCAAGAGCATTAAACGCGGTTGCATTTTAACTCTTACATTTCTTGTGAAGCATCTGCAACACGAGCAAGAAGCCATCAGCTTGCAGCTCCTTGCTAGAAGAGGCCACGCAGTGGGACAGCCATGAAAATGTACAACAGGAGAGCACGTCTAATATTAGAGTATAAATCTCAGCTGAGAAGAGAGCTCAGCCTGGATGAAAATTAGTTTTTAAAAATATGTATTGTCATTGCAATAGGCAAGCATTCACCCTTGGGTTTAAGCACTGTTTTAATAGATGAAAGGTTTCGTGACCTGTTTAATTTGCTAAACACCAGCATCTGTTTCCCACCAGGGTTCTGTCGGAGTTCCTGGTGTTCCAGGGAGAGATGGACAAGTGGTGAGTTCACTTGACTTTGTCAGCACTGCCATTTTTTCTGTATTATGTATTAAAGCTACTTAAGAACTTGTTCACATGAGCAATATGCAACCTCACATCCAGAGCTGTGGTTTCAGATCAGCTTTGTGGAAAAGCCTATAGAATTTGCTTTGTGCTCTGAAGTAATTCTAGTTTTACTTGAACAGGCAGCAAATGTAACTAATTGAGCTGAAAGTCTGATGTTCAGAGTTGATGATGACGGACTGATAGGTTCCAGAGAGAACTGTGTATTGCTGGTGTGCAACTTCAGACAGTATATTTACAAACAAAGCTTTCCTGCAGATTTGTTTTTAGTTTTTGTTAACTCGGTCCCATGATGCCAACACTGATCTTGATACTGGGTATTTCACCAGTACCAATACATTATTGCCAATACATTGTTAATACAACCTATAAATAGAAAATAAAAAGAGACTGGAAACACGAGTGGAGAATGATGTGAAATTAAAGCTGGGGACAAAACTGCAGAGAAGTAAATCCAACAGGAATATTCTTGAACACAACCCGGAGGAAATGCTAACTCAAGCAAGTCAGTGTCATCTTGTAGTGCCATCACCAAGTCAGCTCAGCTCAGAGCAGCTCTCCAGAAGGAGAGATCCCAGGAAAGCAGCAGGGCTGTTTCACAGCGCTGCTAAGGTTTGTTGGCAAATCTAGGTGCTGAAGTTTAAATAATATCCCTCCCTGACTGTAAACAGTGTCATCCATCTGTTGTTCCCACAAGCACTAACGTTCCTAGTGAACTTCGGAAGCACTGGCAGTGAATACCAAAAGGAGAATGTATGGTTTAGGTTGTTCACTGTGTTTAAGCAGCAATAGATAGTAGTGTATAAGCATCATATTATACAATCCTTTCTTCTGCCTCCCTCCCTCCCCATGAGCCTTAGGAATAAAAGCACTAAGATGTTTCAGTTAATTTAGTTTTAATTCCCCTTTTCCTGACAAAAAGGCTTTATTGTTTCGAAGGCATAATGTACAGTACTAGACCTGTGTTTTGACAGTGCTTATAAGAAATGATGTAATAATCAGTTATTTCACTTTAGAGATGGTGATAATTCTAGGAACATATTTTCAAAATATTGAGTATGACTACTATGGAACAGCAAGAGAAAAAATATGTAGAATTAGCAATATATATGTAGCACACAAGATATTATAAGAAAACACTATTAAATAAATATACATTAAGACCTGAGGTTTTTTTCCTTCATATTTTATAGCTGCTTTCAAGTGCAAAGTGAATGGTAGACAGTAGTTGCCAACACAGATGCTGTTTCTGTGTATAGTTCAAGTTGTGACCAAAGTACGAGTGAAAAGCCAGTTGAATGCACACTTTGTAAAGTGATTTTCTTTTGATGTGCAGGAAGATGTAAGAAGACCGGATAGGGTGAAGTTGGCAAACCTCGTTGAATAGAGCTCTGGCCAAAAATCTTCTCTCAGATGAGCACAAAAAATGGATGTTGATGAAATAAATCCAATGTTTCAAATGTGCAAAACTTACCTGGTTATTAAAGTGTCATTCTGGGAGATGTGGGGGGTTTTTTTAAGCTGTATTGGCAAGGTTATATCTATTTTTAGGAGACCACCTGGACTTACCTGCAGTCATCTTTCGTGGGGAAGAATAGAAATACGCAGTTGCCTTTAATTAAGGGAAAATGCAAGCACATCTTTAAATGCTGTTAATCAAATTTCAGTTGTGCTTTAAAAACATTTTCAAATGATGTTTTTATGTTTATTTGATCTATTTCAATATTTACAGCATCTAAAAGTTTGAGGATATTCTGAAATTATTACCACTTTAATAAAGATGGTAGCATATTTTTAGTGTAGCTGGACTTTTTTACTTTTGGTCTTTAAGAAAAAAGTGAATGAATAAGTAAACTAAAATCTAGATACCAGGACAAAAGCCATAGAGATAAAAATGAAATGTGGTCACATTTTATTTTCACAATTGATAGTTTATACTGAGTAGTAAGCGGTTCCTTCTGTGCAGAAAATGTGTTTATTTTGTATAATACTAAGCAGATGAAATAGAAATAAATAGAAAACAAATTCTGCTAGCTTAGAATTAGTGGCAGAAATAAAGTTACACTGAAGCCGTATTTATCTGAAGTTTGAAAGTATAGCTCAGTCTAGGTCTCCCATGCTAGTAATTTGCTACCAAAAGGTCCATTCTTCCAGTTTCTATGAAGAAAAGAGATTCTTAGTGCAGTGTGACACAGAAGATATTGTTGAATGAGACCAGAGTAGTAATTTTAAGAGTTGTGCTGTACTATGAGCTGGCTGCTGGCACTGCTGGCTTTACTCATACAGATTCATGTTGATATGCAGAATAGTTGAACTCAGCTTGGATGTGTGATGCAAGTCATCCCCTTTTTAAAATTTACGTAGTTAAAAGGCTTCACAAAAGCCTTACTGTCTCGGTAGCCTTTTAATCAGTGAGCTTGCTCCACAGTGCACTAAGTTCCAAGTTAATATTTTTTCTCAGTTTAAAAGGCAGTGAGTGTTAAGCTCCTTGCTTTAAATTGTGTGTGAATGTTTTCCTCATCTGGACAATGAAATATTTTTCAGACGATGAATGTCAGCAGTGAATTAGCTTTGCTGTCTCCATAAGCAGTCGAATAATATGGAGCTAGGTCATCTCCATCTTATAGGTGTCTGCATTTTTTCTTTTCCTTTCCCTTCACCTCTTACAGTCGATTATGGGAGACGATTGACAAGTCTGACCAATAGGTCTGTGAATGAGATCATAAGTTTTGAGTGCATTTAGGACAATTTTCTAATCCCTTAACGTATGAACCACTTCTCTTAGACAACCTCTAGATGTTGGAGGAAGTGTAGTTTAACATGGCCCACGTGTTGTCACAGGACTGTTAGCTAGCAGATTTTTCTTGTATTAAGAGCAGTGGCAAAGTCACTGCCGGAAAAACTTCACACATTTTTTTTCTTTCAGGCCAAATCCAATGAAACAGGTAGTCTTAAAGGACATTTGCATTCTTTCTTTGTTCCTCCTTTAGAGGAACTATAGCCAGGGTCTGCTTATCTTGTCGAGAAGAGCAACTGGAAAAGCGCTGCCTAATAATGCCTGGCTAGAGAGAGTGTTGTCCCTGGGATAGAGAGAAACCTGAGATAGCAAGAAGAGCCTTTCTGAGTGCTCCCTTTGCTTTGCAGATTCTTGTGTGACCCACTTGTAGCAGGTTGGTTCCTAGCGAGATGCTACGGGAGAAAACCATCCCTTTCTCCATCCCTGGCAAGAGGTCCTTGGGCACTCAAATAGTATGAAAAAGTATCGGACCTGCGTGGAGATGTGAGGTTGCAGTGATCTGGGGGTATCAGATCCCTACAGTAATCACTTTGAAATGGCCACAGAGGAGTTCTTGAAAAGTTCAGCTGTGCAAATATCAAATACATAGTCTGGTCTTTGTTAAGTTGTACTGGTTTGATAAGGACTGCCAGTGACTGCAGCAGCAACACAAGGAGAAAAGGAGTGAGGTTTGCATTTGGCCTGAAGGAACCCAGTTTCTGGAGTCTGTGCCACTAACTCCCTTTGTTCTCATTAGGAACTTGTCTGGAGTGCATAAACCCTTCGCCCTATGGTTCCATGGAATGTTTTTTTTCCTGTGCAGTACCTGGTGGTTTGTTTTGTTTTGTGTGTGTTTGCTTTTTATCAGGGTATACTGAGAACAGAATGTCTGGTCAGGATAGACCCCTTCATTTCAAATTGCTTCAGTAGTTCGACAACAGCAATTTGATAAACCTCAGAAGAACTTCCCTTCTTATCAGTTGACTGGGTGCGTGCATATCTTACTCCTTCGTGCTTCTTATTACTCTAGTTTACATGTATTTTCCCCATCAGTGTGTTCTGTGCTATGTAGGGGCCACATTTTGAAAGTAATATTGTCACTTTTCTTCAGAGAAATGAGGAAGGATATGTGGGTACTAACACTTTTTCAAATGAGGTAGTATAAAGGAAGGAAATATCATTAAATGTAGTTCACAAATTCTTAGACAGGTTTTCAGGCCAGCTGACTCTTGTTGAAGACTCTTTCCACTTAATTTCAGCTGGTGAGTGGGCCAGGAGAGATTTCCAGTCCTTAAACAAACAATTTTAGGTTACTTTTGAGGGGGGTGAAAATCAAGTTGAAAGGAGGTAATTCAACCCCGGTTTGAAATGGAAATCACAGTAACATGTCTGAGAAACCACTTTTTTCCCTTCTGTCCTCATTTATGTATTTTAGAGTAAAATTAGACTGGATTAGGTTTGAGGGCCCCTTGTATTTCCTTATCCCTAAAATTGATTACATTCTAGTGACTGAAAAATATAGCAGTACTGACAGCCTTTCTTCTCAGGGCGAGGTGGATATCAACCAGCTGCTGTAGACAGAATTATGCATCTCACCAAAACTCAACCTATTTCAGAACAGCAGCCTCCAGGCTGTTTTTCTGTTACAAACAAGAAAAGCTGGGGCCTCCAGCCATGTTATTTTTAGCTGATGAATTCTGGATATGAAGGTACATGCCTCTCCAGGGCACAGAGCACTCCAGTAAAGAGAAGCATGCTTTCAGCTGCCCTGACCGCTTTGATACGGACTCTAGTGGGTGATACATTTTCAGACCTCTTCTGATGTAGATTTTATGAGTTTGTATTGACAGATTTTTCTTCTGTGAGCAGCGGAGCCCAAGCAGTGCTCTACACATTTGAGTACTCATCAAATTCAGATTCATTTCAGTGTTAACCATTAAGACTGCCCCTAGCATGAGAGTATCTGAGGATTTTACTACACTGTTGAGTTGGGTGCTGAAGGATGTTCCTTGCCCAAATAGAGGAAAGATAGAGACAGTCTGTCAAAGGTAATGGAGTTCTACAGTTAATATTGGCTTGAAAGTGCCAGGACTTAAACCAAGATGTTCTGGTGTGCTGTCCAAAGAAACATCCTTCTGGTTATTTGAATTATCTGAAATTGAATGGCTGGGTTTGGTGTAATCTTAGCACGTTCATATTTTGTTTGCCCTGGTAATTGATACTAATTGGAGGTAAAATCCAAATGTTTGAGTCTCAGAACATTTTGTTGAAGCCAGTTCTGGATATTATAGAAGGTTTTGAAATAGCTAATGGTGATCTTCTATATAACTCAGTCATGCCTTGACATCACAGTTTGCTGATGGAACACTCTTCTTTGTAATTCATTGCAGTAGTGACAGTAACTTAGTTTGTTAGAGTGCTGCTACTTTTGAGGAACTGATGTGTCTGTTCCTCCCATCAAAGCATCTGGGGTTAACATGTGGAACTTAATTGGTGTTAATGGCAGCTCCCCATCGCTCCTGTAACATGTTGAAGACTTACTGACAGCAAACCCAACAGAGGAATGCTTCTGTTTAAAAATGCACTGTCATTATTCCACTGGTGGGGACCCTGTGATTTTTCTATATCCCATAAACAATGGCAAAAAAATGCCCACTGTGTCTGCAGCATTCTTCTGTGTAAGTGGTGATCAAATAAATTACTGCAACATTTACACTCCTGCGGAGAAAAACTCCTTGATTTTGGGTCAGTGAGTGAGCAGTAGCACATTTGCTGGGAGTTTTTATTTCCACCATTCTAAGACCATTTGTGAATTCAGCAAAATGAATCTGAATACATTTGGGTGCTGGTGGTAAATAACTGGGGACTTAAGTGCTTACAAAGCTTATAGTGGCAGTGTACTTTTCTGCAGTAGACAAAAGGCTAGGGAATTATCTTCTAGTATTACATAGTTTTTACATGAATTTTGGGGAAAGGCAGCTTTTCTAGCATTTTCTAGTATTTTATAGTCTGTCTATGCAGTGGGTCATGTCATGAAAACAGAATCCTTCATTCGGGAGTGGTCCAGTTTACTAAAAGGCAAGAGAAAACAACTTTATATGAAACAGAAGATAAAGGCTACCTAAAGAGTATTTCTGACAGAATATTTGCAGGTTTACCAGTTTGGGGCATGCCTTGGTAGACAGCATACTTGGATAAGATGGTGCTGGTACCACAGCATCCCACTAGACTGCTTCTCTGTCAGTCACAGTGCCAGTCAAGCCCCATGTTGCTGAGGCAGTGTGTGGAAATCATCACCCATCTCAGTGCCAGTAGGGCATTATGGTATGTTGTGGCTGTCCTACCTGATGTTCATTGGCACCTCATAGCTTCTGGGAAGTGGTCTGCCTGAGAATAAGAATGCAGGAGAAGGACAGAAGGGGCTCATGACAATTCCTTTCAACCAAGTACTGAGATACTTCACACCGCCCCGCAGCACCTTCCCCATAGCCCAGGGAAGAGTTCCAAGGGGATGCTCTGCAGGTGGCTTCTCAAAGCTTCTCCGGGCCTTGCATCTGTTTCTGACCCTCGTTATAATCTCACTGGAGATCATGGGTTCTGTTTTCCATAGGCACTAGAAGCTTTTAGAACATGTGTTTTAGTGATTCTAGTCCCTCTGTCCCTGGGTGATGATTTCTCAGGACTTGATGGCTGCAGAAAGGCAAGTTATAGCCTAAAATCACATGTCCTATAGACAAAGTTGCCCTTTGAATGGGAAAAGACACTGGTGAGGCCACTTTTGGAGTATTGTGTCTGGTTGTGGGCTCCACAACCAAGAGAGACATGGGCTTTCTAGAAAGAGTCCAATAAAGGGCCTTGAAGGTGAGAAAGGGATCAGAGCATCTCTCCTGTGAGGAAAGGCTGATGAGACATAGAGTGTGAAAAAGGGAGGCTCCCAGGCACAAAGCTGTTTTTTCTTGGGAATGTCCTTCTGGGGTAGGATAGTACATTGGGAATGTCCTTCTGGGGTAGGATATAAAGTACCTTGTGTTGTACATTTTATTTAATTTTATTAGTCCCTGATTCCTGTACGGACAAGATTAACAGTGTTTTGAAATAGGGAAAATAACATTGTAGGTACAACAGAAAATTATTTTAGCCCTTTTTCTTCTGGCCACTAGAAACAGAAGGATAATCACTTCAAAAGGATAAGGCCACTAGGTCATTTCTGTTCTGTCCTTCTAGGTTTGCCTTCAATCTTTCCTATTCCCAGAGCTAATTTCTACTGTGTGAATGCCTCTGACTAGTACTTTTTGTGCCAGAAGTGTAGTGTTGGTCATAGGAAAAGTCTCCTATGGATCAGAAATGAGACTGTTGGTAGGAACAGGGATTTACTATGACAACGTGACAGCCTTTTCTTTTCAAAAGAAAATCAAATGATTCCTTTTGTCACATTTTTTGCAGACTCCCTTTGGTCACAGTAGTAGCTCTCTGCATTCACAGCACTGATACGTAAACCTGGGAGGAAAATGCAGTCTGGGACTTCAACCCTTTGATTAGAGATTTAAGCCCCTAAAAGTGTCAGCCGACAGCAGCTGTTTGAGAATGAAGGGGACAGAAACAAACTTGTCTGAGGTGTGGGGATGAGGAGAAACAAGTGCATATTCACTGGGCCCTTCTGCTTCATTCTGTCAACTGGCAGTTTTCTTCAAGTGCCTTGTAGGTCAGTCCTGTGGGACGCTTTCACCTAATCTCCAACAGCTTGAAATCCTGACCACTCATATATCAAATTGCCTGTGCTGCTACGTCAGCCTTCAAGCTACTGAAGGACAAAGGAGCCTTGAAAAAGGGCTGACTCAAATGACTATTTAATTCCCTGTGGGTTTAATGGTACCTACCACGTTTTCACTGGCTTGGAGAACACCTTGCTGAAGTTTTGCTAGAACCTCCGAAGTTTTTGGTTTATAGTTTGAAAGGGTCCAACCCTTGATGACATTAAAATGTAACTGATGATTCTGTTACCTCATTTAGAAATAGAATGGCACCTGCCTTCATGGAGATTTGCAGTTTTTATATCTATGGCCTGCCCAGGGAGGTGATGGAGTCACCATCCTTGGAGGTGTTTAAGAGTTGGGTAGATGTTGTGCTTAGGGGCATGGTTTAGTGGTTTTTTATATGGCTAGGAATAAGGTTGGTCTTGATGATCTTGAAGATCTCTGCCAGGCAAAACTACACTATGATTAAAGTGTGACCATGGAAGCAAGAAAGAGAAAAATCCTCTCGTTGTGGAAGGCAATTGTGGGGAGTTGGAAGGTGAATATTTATTGGGTTTGGAACAAGCCTTTACCTTAATTCCTCTGTAACTTTTGAGTAGAGGGTTGGTTGGTTCATCACATCTGCTAGGTTTGAAATACCGTGTCAAAATTATCCACTTGAGTATCTAATAGGAGTTACTGCTTCTAATGTGATTACTGTGTTTATTATTCTGTTCAACTTTTACATGTTTTTATACATTCCCATAGCAAAGGGTTTACAGAAGAACCTAGCTACAGGCTTTTTCAAATATTGATTTATTTATTTTTTTGGATGTTATTTTAATGTGCTTTGCCACCCCAGAAATGCAATGTAGTTGTGTACATGAGAGTCACCAGAGAAGATAGGTAATTCTTGTGAAACTGAGACAGACTTCTGCTGAAAGTGTTACATAATTAGCCATCAGCCCTGGTAGTTTCATAGTAGTCTAACCATTGCTTTATCATTTCACGTAAAATACATGATATCTGTGTTTTTCCTGTACATAAATAAACAATAGGAAATTTTTTTGAGTTTGTTTGATGGATTGATTGGGTTTTTTCTTTTTAAAGTTTTGGGGAAAAAAAGAGGTTCATAATAATTGTTATTTGTTTTTGCCTTAAGAAGATTATTTGTGACTTCTTGACTCTTCCATTTCTGGAATGGGCCTTTCTCATTTTTCTTCATTTATCTGCCTTCTGCATGAGACCAGAAGCACAAAAATAAGTTAAAATAAGGCTTTCTCACAGTATTTCTAAGTTGTAGAGAAGACGAAAGCATCTTTCTGGGAAGGCAATGTTTTTACCTGGACAGCTTTTCAGCATCGGAAGTCGCAGTTCTATTTTCTCTTTACTTTGACATCTCTGTATTTCCGCTGCCTTCAGTAGGACAATCTCTTATCTCTACAGCAGTTAATTAGAATTAATCCACCCTAATTGCTGAAATAAGGCATTTTAGTGCCCGGCTATAGCGTACATATTCACAGAGTCTTTTTACATTTTACCATTACTTCCCTGATATGAGACACTAGGGTAAATGCTATTCATATATACTTCATCATGCCTTTCTTAACCCCATCTTTTGTTTTCTTTGCCTTCAGGGTGAACCTGGTTTGCCTGGCATAGCGGGAGAGAAGGGAGCAGCAGGGCTGAAGGTTGGTATTGAAGAAGGATTAAAACCAGAAGCGCGCAGTATGCGAGCGCACGTATAGATGACAGTCAGGCTTTCCAGCTTGCTTTTTCATTCTGACTGGCTTTTAATGATCTGCTCCCTCCAGTGATCAGTGCTGTAAGAGGCTTCACACATCCCACCATAAAGGAGCATATTCTTCTGCTGTGCCTGGATAATTCCAGTCAGTGGCACTGACGCAGACGCGGGCGCTGCCAAGTGAACGCAACACGCCCGCCAGTGTTTGGGAATTTGGGGACCTTTTTAGAAGGGCTTTGTTTCTGCTCCTTACAGTGTTTCAGGCTGCTTCTCAAGAACTGCTGCGGTCAGTTCTTTGACAAATGTCAGGGTTAAGTCTGGAGGGCTGATTCTGCTGTTACGGACCTTGCTAGGAGCCTGTGTTGGCCTGTCTTGGATACAACAGAACATCCCCCTGCACTTACTGTGAAATAATGTGTTCTGCTGTTTCAACATTGAAATAGAACATGAAGCTTATGACAACTTCATTTAAAGGAAAGCTCAATGTGTCCGAGATGATGGGATCTCTGGGCTTCTTGCAACGGGTGATGCTAAATTGTGTTCCTTTGGTGCCCATGTGCTCCTCAGCTGATTCTGTGCATCATGCTGCTGCTGACAGACACATGGGACCAGGGTTTTCACATTTACTGACTGCCTGCTTGTCCATCAAGGATGAAAGCAGCTGGTTTGGGAGCGTGACCTTTTCTTACTTTGCATACAGAAGAACCCAAATCGTGGCAGTTGATGCTTAATTCGTATTCACAGCTGTAGTCTTTGAGTTGCCTAGCGACTGCCAGCCATCAGAAAGCACAGAGATAAACCAGAGTGCAGTTCAGAGCCAGAAATGCAGAGAAGAGTTGTCAGGGTCAGACTGAGCCAGTTTCACAAGCAAGTTATCATTTTGAAAAATAACCTCTATAAGCCATCTTTTTGTTACAGAGAATGTAGGGAGCACAGAAAGCTCTTTACTCTGAATCAGATATTAATTAGTTCAAGACACTTAAGGCATTTTGTCTCTCCCAAAGAGCCTTCTAAGCCATTAACAGAGTCGTAAGACTTTCCCCTCACATTCAGCCTTTGGATTTTCCTTTGTTCATTCCCAAAATATGGAGAACCAAGTGTAAGAGTCACCTAGCTCCTGGCAGGCCAACTCACAAAGACATCTGCCTGTTTGTCAGGGTTTGATCTAGGTCAAAACGGACAGAAAAAGCATTTACATACAAATCATTAAGCTTTTAAAATTACATTAAAGATACATTGTCTGTTGAGTTCTCTTAAATTTACATATTCTATTCTGCATTGAAGATTTTCTTGATGGGTTTTATCATCTGAGACGATGTCATCGGTAGTGCATAATTGTTAGTAATTGACATACTAATGACAGTAACACTAATGCTTTGGTTTTTGCTTGTGTTAGTAACTTACAACTTCTTTGCTCTAATTATTTTCACCAGGGTGACCCTGGAGAAAGAGGAGAAAAGGTGAGACACGTTTCACTTCCTTTGCGGTGGTACTGCTCCAAAGAACTGCTTGAAGAATTTCCAGTCTGATTCTGAGCTTAAAAAGAAATAAATACAGCTGCTACGTAGAACTTGAGCAGCATTGTGCAGCCTTTGCAAGTGTCAAGTGGTATCTGCTAATGGAGATCACTGCTCTGCAATTGCTGCTGTGGGATTAGTCCCAGAGAGAAGCAGTCACAAGTGAAAGGCTGCACAGTTGAGTAACTGTGCAACTGCTCCTAACTACCATTACCCTCAGAAAAAGATGAGCCTGTTTGAATAAATGAGAGATCCACACAGTGCTCATAACTCGGTTTCGATGCTCTGTTGCCTGTGCAGAGCAAGACTATTAAGTAACAGGGTGATAACTACACAGGCTCTGAATGATACCTGTGGATAACCACTTCTCTGCATGCTAAAAGTGGAGTCCTCCATTCTCACTTGGATCAGTTTAAGTAAGAGCAAGGGAATCTGCCCCAGTGATCTCATGCTATAAACTGGAGAGGTACCAGCAGAACAAATGGTGCACTAACCATGCTCTGGCTTGCAGTGAGTTAGCAAGGAGTTACTTCTCTGATGCCCGAGACAAGAGGAGGGGTCAGAACAAGCTCCACACTGCAAAATGTGGGTGTGATTCTGCTCTTCCAGGGAGAGTGGCCAGTAGGAGCACTTGTGTGAGTGTACACACCGAGAGTCAAGCCTCTGCATCTGTACAAGGGTCAGTCTGAGAAACGACCTCAGCTTTATTTTTGGGTAGGAATCTGTACACAGCCTCGTCTTCAGAGTGCACCGAGACAGATTTTTTTAAAAGCTGCTCGTATTGAAGTGCAGCTTGCTCCTGGAAAGTGTCTGCCCTTGTCTTTGCAGCTGCAGTTGAATTTCATTTCTCCAGGTCTGTGTAAATCCATGTGCTAGCAGTTGGAAGCGTGCTTTGCAGAGGCAATTCATTCTGCATTTTCAAAAGCACATCATAAAAGTAATCCAGAGGAATCTTGAAAGTGCATATACCCAACGTGCAGAAATATGTAACTGGGCATCTCTTTTCATGAAATGATTGCTTTGGTTAAAATTACATTTGTTGAAGAACTTCAGCGATCCTTTGTTTTCAGACACAAACGGAATAACTAGAAATTTTAATATGGACTGAATTTTTGTTACTTGAAATCGTGATGTTTTTCAATAATTATCATTTGGGTTTTTTTCCCCAAAAAAATGTCATTATAAATCCCCTCAATATGCTTTATCATGTTGAATCAACCTGGGATGACATTGCTAACAGTTACTGTTTCATGTTTCCATTTTTCCTTAAGTCCTTAATTAAAGTGCTGCTAGATTTGTTAGGTAGTTCCCTTGTGTCAGTGACTGTGATATACAAAATGCTCTCTCTTTCCAAAGTCCTTCAAATGGAATTATATGTTAAGGTTTTCAGAGCAATAAGACAGATACTGAATAACTGTTGTTGTTTGAATACTACTGCTGACCAAGATGCACTACAATGTCTTTTAGCCCACCTAAACTCAATATTTCTCTATAGTTTTGTCAGTTTTAATATTTCTTGCACTTTATGTGAACTTCAAGTCCCACAGAAATTTTTGGCCTATGATCTCATCTACAACAAAGACTTTTCGGGGTAGTCTGGATTTATCATATGGCTGTATGTCTATAAATAGAAACTGGTTCTTTTTATAGATAAGTCCTCTGAAATGTTTTTAAAGTGGAAGACATTTACCCAGCCATGAAAAAAATTGTCCTCTGTACATCCCTTTTTAAAACAGTAAACAATGCATAGAATTTATGTAGAGATAACGATCATTTTGGTGGCTTCTTGGAGCAGTGGCATTCAGTGAAGTTCTAGTTTGTGAATCGTTCATGAAGGATGTCAGACCTATGCCATAAATTAGTTGAGAATCCTAATTAAAAAAGTATAGGAATCATCTAACTGTCACCTGGAATTGATTAGATGCCTTTAAGTCAATGTCCCTATGTTGGGAAAAAAAACTCACGTACTGGTAATTTAACCTCCTGAATTTTGGAATATTGGAATGCTGACTCTTCTCTGCATGCTGCGCTTGCAGCAGATGATTAAAATAAAATATGTGTTTTAATTATAGGGTGATGCTGGAGAAAATGGACCGAAGGGTGACACTGGAGAGAAGGTACACTACTTATTGGTAGAGAAGAAAATGTGTAGCTTAGGCATGCTTAGAAAAGAAAAGAGAAGAGAAGAGAAAAGAAAGGAGAAAAACCCCCAAACTAATTTGAAGTTTGAGTTTTTAAATCTGATATATTTACATAAGTCGTTGTCTCTAGCAGTCAGAGTGAAGCCTGTATTGCACAGGAAGAAAGGTCAGTCATAAAGATCTCTTCTGGCCATCACTTTGGGACTCATATGCTTCTAAAAACATTCGTCTTAGTGACTACACTTGGGCAGAGGCATAAAAATTTCTTCTTGCACCCCTATGTGTGTAATTGCTTAACCAACTCACATCAGTTTAGAGCAAGGAGAAATCTGTGATGGATTTATCAAGCTGGGGAGGAATGCATGTAAATCTCATTTGGATACAGTAAAGCTGTGCTTTCAAGAACACAAGAATCTTACGGGGCATATTCTAAAATCAGCAATTAAAAATAGATATTAGATTTAAGAATAGTCAAGTTATTTGATTCCCAGAGTTCATTTAAATAATACTTTGTCTGCAGTCATGCTTATTAACCCAGATGAAAGTCTTAACATCATCTTAACCCACTTTTATGCGATTCAGGAATTCAAAGAATTGTTTTCTAGGTAGCCAGTCCTGCAACAAGTAACTGGGACACGTGTAATCTCTCTGGGAAGCCTAGTGCAGCTTCACTTGTTGCTTTTCTACTTCACCAACAGTGAGAGCAATCTTGCATCCTCTAGAATGCCTGTAGTGCACATATCTCCCTGCTTGGGATCTTGTTGAAGAGAAGAAAAAATTCTCTCCTTTCAGTGGGAAACCCTTCCTTCTCAAGTGTTATGTTTTAAATATTTCTGTGTGAGCTTTCAATAGCTTGCCAGTGTCGTTGGGATCAACTTGTGGAAAGTCAGGAGACTTCTTCTGTCACTGTAGCTGAAGAAACTTCAGTAAACTTGTTGAAGTTCATAATAAAGAAGTCTCCTATCTCTTCCAGGTTTTTATAGGATTCAGAGCTGGGGTGGTGTCGTGGGAATACGTGCTGCTTGTGTGGAGTGCACTGCTTTAACCATAACAGGCTGGAATCTACTGCATGGATTTTTACAACAGAGTGAGCAGAACTTAGTGATTAGTGACTTAGTTGGCTCTCATTATTCTTCCTCAGTTTCCCCTGCCTGCAACACAACCTGCCGCCCAGAAAAGAAGATCCAGGTCTTATAGGAGAGCTGCAGCTTAAAGTTTCTGATAGCTCTGCAAACAGCACTTTGTAGGAAGCTTAGGACAGTGCATTTTGACAGATCTTTCAGGAGTGAGCATTAAACTGGTGTCATTACGTAACATTTGTACTACCTAACAAGGACCACGTTCATATTCCTGCTCATTCGTATTCATTTATATGTTGAGAGAGAGATATTGAGTGACAACAGCTTCAGACTTGGGTTAGGAATGGGTTCCTGTTTGAGCATGTTTTTTAAACTGCTGTACCTAGTGGCTCTCAGAAATACAGACCTGACTGCTTATTTCTTCACCTGAAACTTAAGAAAGATTCTGTCTGTGTTGATTTTCCTACTTTGAAGACAGTGTCAGGCTTGAGTTCTTGCTTCTACTGTTCCGCAGTAGCTGTGGTCCCTAGAAACTACCAAATATCCTCCTTCTGTGTTCATGTTTCTCTGCTAAAGTTTCTTCATTTCCGAACCATCTGACTCATCAGAGAACTGAGAACATGTACCATAATGTTTTCTTTAATCCCAAATTAATTTTCTTTTTTGCATGGGGGTGGATTATAAATGCTTTGTGTCTTCCCCGTATCCATCATTATCCTTTAAAGTGTTGAACTGGTGAATGTCTCTTACCAGTTGCTTTGCCACTTTATAGCTATAAAAAGTCCGTCGGGCTTTGCAGTTGTACATGTTTGTAAGGGATATCAGCAGTATCACTCATGCATGTCTATCAAAATGAGGCAGCTCAGGTTTCCAGACATGAATCAGCCCTTCATAATACTGATTTTTGGGGTGTTGTTCACACAAGAGCAAGCTGCAGTAACTGTGTAGAAGAAATCTATTTCTATTCTTCAAAGAACACTCAGGGTGTTACTGGTACCACTTAATTCAGTGAGATTTATTACCAAAAATCCCCATAGCCAAATGAACTTTAAAACTGTGGCACTCGCAGAACGCTGCACTGAACCATCAGGAATGGACATCCCTTTCCAGTATTTTAATACGAAATTCTTGTACAAAATTTAATACAAGAATTCTAAGGATCCTCTGACAGTTGTACAAAACTGAGAGCTAAAAGCTTCCTTGACCAGGTCACTCACTGATCCCCTGCCCTTGTACATCCACTGCCTATCAAATCTGGTCAAGCCAGCAAAGCACAGGGTTGGTAGAGTGCTGGATGCCTTCTCAGCACAGAGACCTTTCCTGAATACATAAATTACTACAGCTCTCTCATCCTCTGCCACTTAACTGCATTAAACTATCAGTTTAAATATGATGAAGAGCTGTAGAAATAGAGCTATGAGCTGTCCTGATGGGGATAAACACACAGGTCGCTGAGGGTTTTTGTCAAGGCAAAACCTTCATTAGCACAAAAAGCTTTGTCGGGTGAGACCTGGCACTTGCCATCTCTAGAATTGGGTCAGAAAGACTGCCCCTTTTCTTTGTAAATGGCAGTAAATTAGTTTAATGTATCTCAGCAATTCAGAGATGTCAAAGTATGTCCCATCTTCTGGCTTTTTGCAGTTCATTTATACAAAATCTGCAATTATTGCATCTACGTTATTAGTTGTGAAACTTGAGGTTAACTCATATGCTGTTTGGGTGAGTGAAACTAAATCTCTCTGCCTGTTCTTGAAAACAGTCCTGCTCCTTTTCCAAACCACAGTGATTTAATTCATTGGGTAAATTCCTACCTAGCAGCACAAAGAACAGGTAATCTTGCTATGTAGTTATTTTGCTAGATAATATTGCTATACCCTTGCATGTTTTACCTGTTTCCTGAGACACTATGTAATAAGTGTGATTATTTCTTGTGGATTTTGTACCAGGGTGACCCCGGTTCTTCTGCTGCCGGCATCAAGGTAATTTAGTTTTAAAGGAGTTGTCCGTGGGGAAGAGGGGTGGGTGGTCTGTGTTACTTTCTAGTGTCACAGACATTTTGGGCACTGTTAATGTTATGGTTTTCCTCCGCTCTCTTTTTTAACTCATTTTGTCAGACCTTATGTCTTCTCTTTTCTTTCAGGGTGAACCTGGTGAATCTGGACGGCCGGGACAAAAGGTATTAGTTGGGAATGTTGAGTTTTCCTTTTCTCCTCTGTTGGGTTTGTGATAAATCCCGTTACACCGATGTTGCCGTTGGCACTTACACGTACTAGGGGGAACCCAAGGCACTATGATTGGACAGCCCAAGGCCTGTCCATGTTTGGTGTGTGTTCGTTTTGTATTTTCCAAAAGCATAGGAACAAGGATGCTAATTAACATGCAGAGTGATATTAGACTAACCCATCTCCCCTTCTAGCCACTGCACGCTTCTTGTGCTGAAAGCTTAGCCAACTGCAGCTGGTGAGACTAACAAAGAACGGCTCTGCTCCGTGAGTGATCACAAGTTAATCCTGCACGTTTGACTGAATATTAACCTTCAGACTGTGGTACATTACATCACATTAGGAGGAAAATAAACATTGAGTAGAATCCCTTTCACATAGATGTATAAGGGGAATCAAACTGTCAGAGGTACGTGGTGTGTTTGGAAGGATATAGACCAGGGAATGCTGCTCTGATCTTCCTTCCAGGGGAAGAAATTCCTCTGGATGCTGCATAGCTGAGTGTGCTTTTGCAAGTAGTGGTCCAGCAGGAGCTGTAAGGACTCTGTGCTGCACGATGCCTTCTGAAGCTGGGCAATTTCCTCTTTGAATCCCCAGTACATCAACACAGTGAATGCTGTGCCTTCAGCTGCCTTTCATGAGAATAGGAGGCAGATCCTGCTGGGAGAGCTGATGAAAGGGCAGAAAGAAGAGACAATGAGGGAACCAGATTTTTACTTTGCATTACTTGCTTTCCCTTAGGAGCCTTCGGCACCATTCTTGCCTCTTACAACATTGAAAATTACCCACTGCTGCCTGAGTGGAGCAGAGACCAGCTGCCAGTTGAGCTAGCAGGTATTCCAGACAGCTGAAAGCTAAAATTCTAGATAGTGAATAGCAGTGCAACCATTTTCTTATGTTCAAGGTCCTCTGGTGACTAAGCAGAACTCTGGAACACATAGAAATATAAAATAACATAGGAAGTTAAGTCGTTTTATTTGAGAAATTGTAACTGTCATCAATTATTACAGATTGAACAAAGTCTATTATGGTTGCAAATGCCATTCTTCAGTGAAATGAAGTTTTAATTAGGAAAGGTAATCAAAGTAGTTTAAAGCTATCTAATCCACCGAATCATTCAGTGTGTGCATTCTGCAGTGTATGCTTTGCTTGGGTAATAAACTAGAAAATGCACTTAAGAGCCCGTTGAGATTCATACTCTCATTAGCTGGCTGCCAGGGAGGCAAAACTAGCAGGGATTTATCAGCAGTCACCTGGATCTCAGTCCCCAGGCACTCAGGTTTGATCCCATTTAGGTCACAGAGATAAGTGAGAGGTCCACAGTTCAGACCTTCTATCGTCTCAGCGCGTTGTTCACACCAAAGGGAGCTTAATTGTGTTCTTTCCACTTCACCTCACGAGCCTCCAGTATGACACATTTGTGTCCTCAGCCTGAGCCAGCAGCTCCCATAATGTGTTCCTCCGGAGTGCCTCTTCCAGCCAGGTATCTGCTGTTCTCACCCTGCTTAGCAGGGACTCAGTCACCCTACCAAAGGTTGTGGGGACCCTTTTTTCAACTGGAGGCATGTCTGTGCCCTCTACATCATCTCAATACACCCCCCCCCCCTACTTTGTCCCATTCCTAGTTCCTTCTTGTATCTTCCCTCCTTCCTTATATTTTACTTCTTCCTCTTTTTCCATTTGTTCCTTATCCAGCTTCTAAGGACAGATTAATATTGAGCTACCCACACGAATATTATTTACATGAAATGATATGTGATGGCATTTTGATGGCCTGACAAGGCTGTTAAGTGATGTATGTATTGTTGAGGTGATAGCACAACCTGCCCTGCCAGCCTGAGCGTTACAAGATGGAGTTAGTGTACAGCCATGGCTTCTTTAAAGATCATTCTTCTCATAACTCATACTCAGACCTTTTCTGTCAGGAATGGTCCAGAAATTAACATATGCATTCCTTTACAATACTCACTCTAATGCAGCATTAGTGATTTCATATTAGTGATTTCATATTAGTGATTTCATATTCATATTCATTTTGTATTGTTTAATGTATCTTTGAGGGCCATTTAAGATTTTTAGATTACTGTGATTCTGAGTTGACTTTGCTGGATCCCTTCTGCTTATTATGGAATAATAAGTGGGTCTGTCCCAGGACTAAACAGTGACCTACTGCAGCAATAGGTTATAACTATTATATAGTTATATTAACTATTATGTTATCAGTTATAATTATTAAAATGCTGTGCTTAGAAGTGAAATTTAGTGTTTCCACAGTCAGCTGAGAAAAGGTGACGGTAGCAGGGCGGTATGTACAGCTACTCAAGTAGGAAAGGGATAGACTTTGGAGCTGGCATTTTGTCAGGAATGAGTGCAATGGAGGCATTTTAAAGGATTACTCTTTTCCAAGACTGACAACCTGTTTTCTGCTTTAGAAAGTGTTAGGCAACTTACCAAGAAATGATAGTGTCTCTTGAAAATGGTATCCTGTAGCTTCTACTCTTTCATCTGATTTTATAGTTAATATTTTGAAACTGGGATCTTCCCCGTGCTTTTCGGTGATGTGAACGGTTAAAAATTCAGAGTAATTGAGATGGACAAAGAAGCTGTTATCAGATCCTCCTCTAACATTTACATATCATTCCATTTGTTAAAGCCATTTGCAGACCCTCGATTGTGTTTTTCAGTTTGTGGCAGAATGTAATTTTGTTACTAGCCCTTCATCTATTTAATATGTGTGCCTCAAACAAGTGTCATTGGGTTCTGTCATCTGATGAACATTTATATTGTCTATACACGTCTTTATGTCATATGTCCACACATATATGTGAGAGTATGAATGTATGTAGTGTGTGCATGCACGCACACATGTACAATATCTTAACAGCAGAACCAGTATGAATCAGCCCAAACCACAGAGTTGAAATCTGGATTCCTGTAAAGCTCAGGAGTGTACAAAATCTGGAATATAGTTCAACTTGTTATAAAGGTAAAAGTTGGCTTCAGAGTTCAGACCTGAGCTTCCAGAAGGTTCAGAGAATATTCAGATCCAAGGTGCTGGTTAGAATCCATCTCTATATTAAAATAAAATCTCCAGCCTTTAAAATAATGTTTTCTTGATGTTATTGCTCTCTTTTTTTTTTTTCCCCTTCTGTTCATCATGTTTTATTTCCCTAGACAACCCCTTTCCATTTAGCTGATATCTCCCAACGACCAGTTACGTGAACGTTCTCACTCTTGTCTTAGCCCAAAGTCAGCTTCATTTCAAAGTTAATAACGTCCCCTGTAACAATTCCTCTTGCAAAATTACCCTTGCAAATGCAGCACTATAGGTCTTTTCATTGCCATTTTAAATAAGCTGGGTAAAGCAATGGAAGGTTACGTTCCCACCATCCTTCTTGGCACCACAGATAAATAGTAAGCGCTGAAATGATGCTACGGATGGCTCTATAAAAATGATGGCCTGGTTATAATTAGGCAGTCCTCGTTGGATTGCACAAATTAAACCGAGCTCTTCTGAATTGCTTTGTAGCTAAATCAGACAGTTACACAGCACAATATCTAGCTCAGAGCTGAAAATGGAACAGAATTAAACGTGGTGTAAGTATGGAACTGAAATGGCAGCGTGTTAAATGAACCAGTGCTGCTTGTTTTCTTCCCTTGCGGTGAAAGCTAATGGGAATTAATTTTTGCCTTTCCTGATGTGTATTTTCAACTTGTCATCTTCACACCCAAGGTTCCCAGAAGATACTTAAGTTCTTAACATGGCTCTTACTAATTGTACATTTAAGTCACTTGTTTTGAAAATACCAGTCCTGCTTGAACTGACCAGCAGTCATCTGTGCTCTTTAACTTGCTGCAGAACATCCAGAGGTGTTCACTGGATAGTGACCATAACTGAATGATGTCTGTAATATTATGTAATTTTCCTGTATAGGGTGAACCAGGTCTTCCTGGGCTTCCTGGACTCCCTGGGATAAAGGTAAATAAACTAATAAATAAACTCTGTTGTACTGGGGGGACACTATAAAGAGGGGAGGACTGCGAGAATGTGGCTAAAATGAACTTCTTATTCTTGTGCTATGTATTCTTCTGAGTCTCTGGCACTGATCTGGGGATTGTCAGAGAAAGGTTCCACATGGAAAACTGCTGAAGTGTCTATGAGTAAGCAAAGAGTAGATCTTACATTTAAATGTGAAGTAGAATATTGCATTCTAGTGCTTAAAAAAACCCGAAACAACTGGATATAGTAGGTTTTTATAATTTTATTTAACAGAAGAGGCTTGTCATCAGAGTTTTACTTGGTTTCCACTTTGATGGGTGCTTTCTAGTAGCAATAGCCTACTGAATTTAACAAGCCTGCAGCCAGAGAACTGCATTAATTATACACAGGCTGTGGAGAACTGGCAGTGTCAACAGAAATACTCTGCTCCATTACGCAGCAGTGATTTCCACTGACAAGTCAAAATGTTTTAGTAGAGATTCAGTTCAGTATTAGCTACACTCCCTGACCTAATACCTGGTTTAGTCCCTGGCTTCCGGTTTGTCTGGGATCTTTAGGTAAGCTGATACAAAAGACATGTGGTTGGGTTAGTTCTAGTGTAAGTGGCTGCACTGGGAGTTGCAGGCACTTGCACAGTTTGAGCTGTAACTGTATAATGCTGCACAAAGCAAGCAGATTCCCGTGCCCTGAGTGAAGAAAATGAAAAGATGATACAGAGATATTCCACGCATAGGAAACTCTGGGATGTACTTCTTTGTGGTCTTAAATATTTACCCTTTGTCTATTGTGTAGGGAACCAAAGTCGCCTTTTCTGTAAATTTGTTAGCTGAACTACAAATTTGCTTTCTTGTGAATGAATCTCTCCCCAGTGGCAGGCTGTATTATGAAATGTTTAGGTAACTGTGCACATACATTGCACTCCTAACAAATGCTAAACCAGCCTGTGAAAACATAAAAGCCGTGCCGGGCAGTGGACTGTATCTTTCCAGCTACATCTCATCTTTCTTCTCATGGTTGAAGATGCTTCCCCAAGCATCCAGTTCAGTATGTTTGGCCGTGTAGCCAAACTACTTAAAGGATTAATAAATACTAATCACTGGGAAAGTTCCAGCTTCTTCTAATGCCATTTCTATTAATCATTGTTCCTGGGATCCTGTTAGAGCTTGGTTGAATGTGATATTGGAGTTTGAATGAACAGCAAGATTGGATGGATATGCAAGTAGGTTATCTGAATTCAGAGTATGCAGCAGGGTCTTTTATTACTTACTTTTCTACACCCATTCACTATTCACATGTGGATGTCTTGGGAGTTCTTCCTGTTCTTTTTCCTTCTCTCCTCATTGTCAGTTGGTGCCATGGAGGAAACACAAGCGCAGCAAGTTATTTCCAAGACAGTGATGAAGCTGTCTGTGACATGCTGGAGAAACATTTCTCAAGCACCTGTTGCTGTTTAGGAATGGCTGGAAACTTAATGAGCCCCTGAATGTGTTCCACCGTGTCACTCGGGAAGCGAGTAAGGCACCTAAACACAGAATATTAACTCATCGCTTTGATATCCCCCAACTTATGCCAAGCAGACACAGAATACTTTCTATGAAACACATACTTCATAGATCTGGTTTATCTCATAACTTTCATGGAATGATACGTACAAAGCAGCGCTCACTGTAATGGAAATCATGCCTACCCTTCTTCGCTGTAACACCAGACATCTCAAATCCATTGTTTGATGGCATTTGCACAGTACCCTCTTCAACCTCACCACTTCATTGGGAAGCCCTCACAGAACACAAACCTCTTCTCAGGAGCAGCACTTTGGGCAGGATCTGACTTTTCTTTAGCATTTCTGGCATTTCTCCCTCTGTTTTTAAAGCAAATACTGAAACAAAGCTCCTGAGCGCAGCTACATTTTTATTCTATCACGTTCAGGAAGACTTCTGTTGAATGATTTGGCACGAGAGAAAGGCTGCCAAGCCCTTCTGCTTTTGGGAGGTAGGGAAAGTTTTCAAATCCAGTGGAACTGGCTTATTCAGTAGACTTGCCAGTAGACAGCATCTTGTGTCTTGTTTATAAAATTACTTTGGATTGACTTCCCTGGGACTGTGCCTGAGCAAGGTTTCAGAAGAACCTGGTTAAGGATCTATGAATTTGATTTGATTTTTTTTTTTTTTCCTTTTTATGAAAGCAAAAAGCAGTTCTAATTCTCATCTGTTCTGTACTGATTTTCATCTTATCCTGTAACTTTCCCAATTCCTTGCAAAGATTGAAAAAAATCACTGCTGCAGAGAACTTACTTTTTTTAACTCTATGGGAGGTGATATTCCTTCACTCCTTTCATCCTCTGAGTCCTGTTACAAAAGAAAACTTGCAGAGAAAATGAGAAACAGAATTTTCAAGCTGGATACGTAGAAGTTAGTCTCCTATTTAAACTCTTTTCTAAGAGAGATCAACGGTTGTGGAAGCTCATGTGTTTAGATGTTGCCCTTGTCCTCTGGTGACAAAATGAAAGGAAATCTGAAGTAAATGGTAATGCCAAGCATTTAGTTTTGGAGTCAACACCATTTACCACCTACAGGAAAGTTGTTCAAACTCCCCTTTTCCCCCAGGCGTTCTTAGGGGCTGAGCACATTCTCCTATCCGTTTTTTCTTTTCCATATTTCCATTCTCCTTCCTGTTGATTGTTTGTTAGTGACTGTCACCAGGAAACCTGCAGGGCCTGTGTCTCTTGCTTTACTTTTTTATCAAAACTCACATTTTTGCCTAAGGTTCAGTTCATCTTTATCCCGTGGGTCACCACATTCAGAACTCTTTCTAGCCCAGGCCCAGGAGGTGGAAGGGACCAGCTGACCTTGTGACAGGCATCTCCAAATCCTGGATACAGAGATGTGCTGAGCAAGTTGATTGCAGCAATTGAAGATTGTGGGAACTCAGCTTCAGACCCTGCCTCATAGAAACCTGGGGTTGTCCCTGATATACCCTTGCCTTAACAGATGCCTATTTTGAAATATTCAAGCATGAACCAATTTGCAACCTTTCATCACTCATAGCTTTCTTAATAGTGGGTCATCTGCTTGGTCTAATACTGAAAAGTAAACTATAAACTTTCATATTCTGTGTGAAAATGGGAACTGATCTAAAAAAACCCAGGGCTTAGAACCTGCATTTGGAGGGCTGTTTTTCAGAAGCAGCCTCTATGCACGGGTAGGTAAAATATAAAATAAAAAATTAACACAACTGTGTAATTAATTTTCAGTATTCAGTTTCCAGAGTGGAAGGATATATACAAACATATTCCTGCATGTCTGCAGTTGCATACCTGGCTTTGTTCGTTCGTTCCTAGCTGTCTGGTTTCCATATGTTATGGCAGTAATCACTTGCATAGGGTAGATGTGTAATTTCCCAGAACTAATTTTCAGAATCAAGGCCAGAAAATGAAATCATCATTAGCATTGGATGGTATGCACATGTCTGGAGTGTTTACTGGGGCATTCTTGGAGATATATGCAGTTCTTATTAATCTGTCAGAAACTATATCCTCCAAATCATGAAAGCTCTCATTTTCTTTCCTGGAAAAGGCTAAAACACAAGTAACTGAAACACAGGATGTTGTTTCCTCTAAAGCTATTACTATTTGGAAGACTGAGCTTATGAGGATTTATTTCACAGCATCTGTTTTATAGCATAGTTTAATTTTTCTTTGTAAATAAAAGGAAAAAAAAAAAATCAATCAATCCATACCCAAAACAGAAGAATAATCTGAGTGTCCAGTATTCTATGATGTCCAGAAATCAAGTGTTCTGTCATCTACAAAGAATACTTGACGTTAGTAATCTGAAAGTACTTCTGTGCCACAAACACGGTTTTAGATGGTCAGAAGTGAGTGCATGCAATGAAATTCTTTATCTTTCAGAGTAGTAACAACAGTTCCTTAGGCTTGTCACCTGTTTTCTGAAGGAAGCCACTTGGGACTAGGCTCTTCATAATTTAGCAGTTCAGTCATGGCAAAGAATTCAAAACAAGGCACTCATTGCAACAAGTGTTTTTATTTTAATCCTCACAAGTAGGTACCATGCTGACTTGAATTATAATTAGTCTGTAAGTAAGAAGTCCTTGATATGACTAATGCATGCAGAATTAATCAGAATTAATACTAGTTCTGTTTGCACCCTTCCAAAGCAGCATGCCTTCTAAGCAGGCAGAACTTAAAAGCAATGAGAAAATTAGGCTTAGTAAAAAGCAATAAATGTTGTACAAAGTAGGGCTCCTTGAGAAGTTTCAGGGGCTTAGCCAGGTTGTAAGGTTTTAATTTGCTGACTAAATGAATCATAAAGGCTAAACATGCATTTGGAAATTCTAAACCAGAATTGTTTTCCTATATTTAGAGGCTGATTAAGGAGTAAAGATATTGTTTCAAATGCGATGAGTGAGCCAGACAACCTGTTTCAACTGGCCATTTCTGGAGCCAATTCTGAACTGGTATGAAAGGACTTAACAAAGACCTTAAAAAACAAGGTTTGGTTTTGTGGTTTTTTTTATCAGATTTCCTTTTACCTTGCTCATTTCCTTCTTATGAGCTGAATACTTGTAGTCCTCTGGAGAGCAAAATTCCCATGGACATAAGGCTCTATGTAAAGTCCCTTTAATGCCCTTCACGGTGAGAAAGGATAAGGTGCTGCTCTCTCTGACTCATATAGTCTAAGGCCAGCTGAGCTGCTGGGAAATTCCATCGCTGCAGACGCAGCACCAGCAAGCACAGCTTCATCTATTGCCATGGATTGCTCTGTTCCAGACTCCTGAGAATCTGGCCCTCACTCCTCTCCAGAGTAGAAATGTCGCAGTTTTGTTTAGATAGCAATCTCAGAAACAATGTCTGGGGGCAGCAGATGGCAATTTCTGGAAAATCAACACAGGCACCACTGAATCAAATCCAATTTATTATAACTTCATAGCTGTTCTCCAAATTGCCTTGCATCTGGGATTTGGTTTTGTTGTTTTGTTTGGTTGGGGGTTTTTTTCTTTTTGCTAGCTGCTCTTCCATGTATCTCTGCTTTTGCAGGATTCATTCTATAAAGTTAGGCAAAGAAAGGGCATCGTGCTTTTTTTTTTTATTTTAAATATGCCTATAAGTGAGTCAGGGTAACAAATAAGACAAGCATGCCTTGGTCTCTTGATGTGAGTATACAGAACTTCTAGGTGCTTCGGCATCATTTGTCAACCCAGAAGCGTGCACGCAGGAGTCCTGGCTTTGGCACTTTCCAACTTGCAAGGGAACACTAGGAAAAGTCCTAGCTCCATGGCAGACCTGCCAGTCAACCCTGGAGGCACAGACCTGCCGTGGTCACAGCACTGGGGCAGACATTGAATAAAATATTTTGGTACCAATGAACTAAGTAATAAAGGTGAGTGCTTGACATTTAAACTTCTCTGGCTAGTTCTAGTGTATAGCAGTGGATAAGGGTAAGGATTGAAATGACGTTGTTGCTTGCAAAATCATGGTCTAAAGTTGGATTAGTCTCGTTATTGGAGTATAGAGAAAATAATGCAGCAATCTGAAGTAAAGGGAAAACAGTAAGGTGGCAATGAGAATTAAAAAGAAATAAAAATATTAAAACCTCTTGCACAGTTTTTATTCATAAAGGAAATAACTGGCTCATGTGATTGGTGGCTTTAGCAACAACAAAATATATTATCAGTGACCTGGAATATTTTTATTTACCAAAGTAGGACAGTAATTTCAGAAACAGAAGCAAATTTGTTAACGTTACAGAAAAGTTGATTGTTTGGGTGCTGTTCTGGTTTGTTTGGCGGATGTTGATCTGGATGGGAAAATGTGTTACATTTATTAGAAGAATAATTATAGAAGGGTCTGCTGTGGGAAAACAGTGCATCCAGCAACTGCTGTTCTCTACTGATTGCCTGTATCAGCTCAGAGCTGTGTATTTCGGGCACTGGAGTTGGAATAGACCCATCCATGAGAACAACGTTTCAAATAATTGAGGTGTGGTGTGTCTTGGGTGGGCAGGGAAGACTGGTTCTACCTGAAAATGGTGTTAGAACTGCATTGTTAATAAACATGTGCCAAATTAGTGGTGTTTAAAACAGCAATTAGCATTGCAAATGGAATTTTGGCTGCTGCACTTTTTTTTTTAAGTGAAAAGTCCCAAGTTTTAGCCAATTACAGGCTCTATTAGAGTTAAGACAGAGACAGTGAACAGTGTGTTTTAGAATTAACCTCTAATATCAAAGCTAGCCTCTGCCTCAGGCCATAAAAGCTTTAATCATCATGAAAAAGAGTTATTAATATGTCTAGATAATCTCATAAAAATTTGACTATCCTCCACAGTAAATTACAAGGTGGCTTTTTTACTATTAAATTGCAATGAAGCTCATATTATGCTAGGTGTACAGCGTGGCCTTAGAGGGCCCTTTCCTGTTCCAGACATTTTATGATAAGAGGTGAAAATGAACGTTAACAAGGTTTGTGAAGAGTAGTATATACCATTTGCTGTCTGACCCACTACTACTTCTACAGGCAACAAACAGTTGAGAGTGAAAATGAGCATGCATAGAGGTGGTCTCTTAAGATATTAATATATTGAGCCATTATTACTCTTACAAAGGTAAAAAAGAAAAAAATCACTGCTGTGAACTGGAAGCAATTCACAATCTTGAGGATTTCTTTTAGAATACCAAGGTGCCTGTGTTGTATGACTGATGCAGATTGCTCCAAGCCCTAACAGCAGGTTGAAGTTCCAATGCTGTAATTCACCCTGTTGACCTCCGGTGCGATGCGGTGGTCTCTAAGCGGTGATTTCATCGGTGTGCCAAAGGGTTAAACTAAAAAGCACAGTCATCACTGGCTGATGGCTTTCTATGCAGCTGCCAAATGGGGGAGTCCCTTATTCTCTTTCAGAACCTTCCTCTGCTACTCCTCTTTCCAGATTGTGTGTTCCCTGCTTTAGCAGGCGAAGAAGCTTGCGGTGGATTCTTACTAGATGGAAACTTCATTTTTATTCTAAGAGGTTGTAGTGAGATGTTTAGAGTAGTCTTGTAAATCTTGGTTACTCTGATTCCTTGTGTTCCTCTCAGTATTCTATGGTTGGTTGGAACAAATTCTGAGCAAGAGACTTAAGCTGAGGAGATGCTTCAGTGAATCCCAGAGCTACAGTGTTGTCAAATCAAATCTCTTCAGAGATTCTGGGGGAAGGAGGGACTTCTTTTTTTGGACTTTGGCCAGAAATTTTCTTGTGGTATGCAACCGATGTAATCCCGAGCAAAGTGCAAGAGTTTGACTCAAAAGCTGTGTATCAATCTCTGAATGACAGTTCCAAGCCTTACCTCTGGAAAGATCATTTGGTCACTGCATATTTCTTCTTCCTGAAGTCATAGAATCATTTCAGTTGGAAAAGATCTTCCAAGATCATTGAGTCCAACGATTAACCCAACATTGCCAGTCCCACCACTAAACCATGTCCCTCAGCACCTCTTCTACATGTCTTGTAAATACCTCCAGGCATGGGGACTCCACCACTTTCCTGGGCAGCCTGTTCCTCTGCTTAGCAATCCTTTCAGTGAAGAAGTTTTTCCTAATGTCCAACCTAAACCTTCCCTGGCACAACTTGAGGTCATTTCCTGTTCTCTTACCGCTTGCTACCTGGGAGAAGAGACCAACAGGTTCATAATTAGCTGGCCAAGAAATTAGCCCTGGTAAAGTCAGTATGAAAACAACTTGGAGCTACTGAGTACCTTCTCATTCTAAAGTAAGCGATTGAAGCCGCGTTGTTCTTTGCTTACTGACATCTGCAGTGACAATCTTATGTTACTTTTCCTGGTGTGCACTGATACAAAGCCTTATATAAACCATAAGGTTATTTTTCTGTGACAGCAAAACCCCCACATTTCTCCTTGACGTGTTTGTCTTGGTTTATTCCTTTGTTATATTTTGAACCACGGGCAGGTAGAACTTCCCATGAGGAAACTCATTATTATTAGTTGTATTTTTTGATCATCTAAACTGAGGTCACTGAGAGCTTGCTATGGCCCTCAGTATATCCACGGGAGAGATTTCTCTGTTTTTAGGTTTGCTAGAGACCTTCATTTCTTTGAACTGTTAGTGATGGATTGCTGATGAGACTGCAAATGAACGTGCAAGAATACTTACTAATTTTCTCACCCTGTGCAGCATACCTGTATTTCTATGGAGGCAAAAAGGTGAAGAGAAATATTATCCAACTGCTTGTATTCACTGTCTCTACAGATTGCCAGTAATTATATCAGTACAGGGTTATGACACATCTGTCTTTTAATTATTTCAAGAGGCATTTGATGGGTAATTTATAGTCAGTAAGTTCAAGGATATTAGTAAAAGACTAATAAGGAAGCATTTTTTAATTTGGTTGCACTCCTGTCTTCAAATTTACAATAGCTTGTCAGTATATTTTTTTGATTCAAATTCATGTGAAAAAAATGCAGTATTAAATAGCAGGAAATCTTACTCGGGAGAGTTTGTGAAGAAAAACATATGGCTTATTAATCTTCCATTATCCCCCTTCAGGCATGGAGATAGGTAATAAAATATGTCCTTACTCCTCTACTTAATGCTGCTTCTGCTGCAACTCAGCTTGATTCCTGCTGTTTGTCTGCTGTGTTTCTGCAAATGAATGGGCAAGAAAAGGGCAGAGCAGAGAGGGAATGAGAAAAGCTGTGGCTCTTTCCCAGCTCTTCCTATCCAGAGAAGTTGTCCAGGTGCAGAAAACTGCAGTATTGTACTGTCAGGATGAGGAGGGGGATTGTCGCTGTTTATGCCGGGAGCGGAGAGACGCAGCAACATATAAGTTCAGCAAGAGCAGGCAAAAGAAGCTACTTTATTAATTTACAACCCCATTTTTATACCCCAGCCCCATAGGGCGATTGGTCAGCAATCACACATCTCCTAGGGTGATTGGTTAAAGTCCTACAGCACCTATTTCAAAATATTTTTACAATGTACCATAAACAAAACTTATCGAAACACCATGTGCTAGTCTAGTTTACAAAACCGTCCTACTGTTTCTCATAACACGTGTGAGAAAGGCAGGGATCTCACAGGATATTGTGAGAACCTAGGAAAATTCCTCTGCTAGCAGCTTTTCAGCATCCACAGGGGATAACCGTGGTGCTGGGAGTCTCTGACTTAAAAGGAGATCACTTTCCATCTCCTTTTTGGCGATGACCTTGTCTGCCCATCTAGTCACGTGCCACAGTAGAGAACTGCCTCCTAACACATGACTGAAACAAACTGTCCTGAGGAATCACTCAGAACTCCCCTCCTGCCTCCAGATGTGCTTTGGTTGTAGTTTGGTATGTTAGGTTACAGTCCAGGTTGCATATTAACGGTCCTTAACCGCATAAGAACTACTTTTGACACCTTCTGCTTCATTTGCATTTCATGTGCTGTGTGATGGCTTTGCAACAAGAGTTTATGCTGATGCAAGGTACACGTGATTTCTGAGTAACTGTTGCATCACAGCTGGAGAGCTGTAAGCAATACAGGGAAAATACTATCCAAAAGAAGCTTGTGTTACTGAATGATAGATATACTGCCAAATAAATAATCTAACATTCCTCTCATATTGTATTTTTCAAGGGTGAACCAGGTTTCATTGGTCCACAAGGAGAACCAGGGTTACCAGGACTACCAGGAACAAAGGTAAGGGCAGTTGGCCAACACTCTGGTGCAAAATCCTTAGAGCCAATGTCAAATTCAACTTGTTCAGAGACAGACTGTGCAAACACAGGAAAATATGGAAGGCCATAGTTGATGCACCAGTGCTGTGTCTTTGTATTGATGCCCTCAAACAATGTGAAGGCAGATGTTCTATCCATTCATAACTGAAGGTTGGCTGTTGCTTTTGTTCATGGTAGCATCCCAAAACTTCCTTGTTCGGGCAGCAGAATGTACGTGACCGAAGGAACTGTATTTTCATCCTTTAGTTTCAGGAAAAAAAAAGCTTGAAAGTGTGTGGAGGTATTGGAACTTGGGTATTACACACCAGGCTCTGAAAATACAGCTCCACTAAATGTGTAGGTTTTTTCTTTCTTCCTATTATTTCAGGTTTTTTAGCCACTGCATGGCAAAGTTAGAATATTATAAATCACAGTCTCACAGTTTGAGAATCTTTATTCCACTCCTTTCAGAACAGGGAAAGAGCCCCCAAACCTTACAAATCCCATTTCCATTTTGAAGCCCTCTTCTTCTGCCTTTGAGAAGACTGCCCTTACTCAGGGGAGAGTTCCCCAACCCGTTACAAGTCACAGATGAACTTGAAAATGTTTTCTTCTGATGGTTTGGGTTTTTTGGTGGTGCTGAGTCGGTGCTGTGGTGAAGACTGCCTGGTATGTTGTGATATATGTGTATCTGTTGCAATAGGGTGACCGAGGAGAGGCAGGCCCCATTGGGAAGGGTGAGCGAGGTGAACCTGGAGTTCCCGGACCAAAGGTCAGTCTGATTTTGCACTGGAAATGTTTTGTTAGTTTTACACCTATGAATACATGTTTTCCTGCTGAAAAATAGAACAAAAAAAAAAAAAAAAATTGGTGGGTGAGCTTTTAAATGAAAATGCTGTCAAATACTTGAGAGCGGTGCAGAAGACAATGGCAGCTCTGTGTTCACAGCTGTGGAACTGTGGTCTGAATGGACTCTTGTTTGGTCTACAAAGTAAAGACACTACCTACATACACTGTCCTGGAGTTGGCCTAATTCATTCCAGCTAAAGTCCTGACCTCCAGGTCCTTAACTTTCACTATCAGAGTTTGAACTCTCTTAACTAGTGTTGTTACTGAATGCAGAGAAAATCCATTTTGCATACTGTTTTCCTACTCTGTAAGAAAGAGATCATTCTAACTACATTTTAGCATTGTCTTAATATTTTCCACTGTGTCAATACCATCAGGTTTTCCTTTCCTAACACACTTTGAAATAACAATAAAGCAGATTCTGTCCTTCTTGGCCAGTTAGTTTTTTGTTCACCTGAACCTCTGGGAAAAGTAGTTGTGGTAACACTTTATTTTAGTCTCCTTATTTGAACTATCTTCTCTATCTCTTAGCTGTCATTTTTCAGGAGCTACGGAATGCCATGGGTCATTCCAGCAACCCAGTGTTAATTATGTCTACTCTTTACTAATGCCACTGCTTTTCCTTTGGAAGGATGGAATCTGTGGCCTTTGCATGCTGGTGTTAAAGAATATTACTCTGGGTACTGTTAAATTTGGTGCCTTTAAAGATTCGTTACCTTGGTCATATAAAATGAAGTATTTCTGCTGTTCCATACTGTAGTTAGTCATTGCTAATTTCTTTTATTCTTTACTCCTATTTCTCTATTGTTTTTCTGCTGTCTGTCTTCCTTCAAACAGGGGAAAACAGGTGAACCTGGATCTAGAGGCCCAAAAGGGTCAAAGGTTAGTAGTAAAGAAATTGTCGTTAGTGGAGTAACTAACATGATCATTTTTAGGATAAATTATTTGCAGAATTCCAGAGAAACTTCACTTACCCCTTTAAAAGAACCTGTAACAGTTTGCAGTGTTCTTTTGAAGGGAAACCACCTGACTTTCAGCTTTAGGTGTTGGAGTCAAATCCTGTGTGTTTTAAACACTGGGATTCTAGTTCTTTTTCTGTTATAACATCTATTCCACTCTGCTCTGTTTTTTTCCATGCAAACTGGTTTCTCTCTGTGTAACTGATGTGGGTTAGTCCTCCTACGTGCCAGGAACTACACTGATTGTATCTGTCCATCCATCCACCTCTATACCATTGTACTTGGCTCACATATATGTAGTGAGATGTAAAATACATGCTTTGCTATTACTTTATCTTCTGTGCCAATACTGTGCTCCCTGGACTCCTTCATGTTCTATTATGGAGTCAAGGCCAAATGAAAATAGATTTGTTTCGGCGGTTACTGAGTCTCATGTCAGAATAAAGATGAGAAGACAACGTAGACTGGTAGGATACTGTTTGCAGCACTTGTAAGGTCCTTAAAGAGTGGCCCATTTACAGTGCTGAAGGGTATGGTTAAGTGCCACTTAACCTCATTCATTCTCACCAGAAAGAACCATTGCAAAGTGGGGGAGCTGATGGGGGGATTAAAGCATCAGCGTCAGAGCAGAAGAATAAATGGAGCTCTTATTTGCCTACAGTACCTGGGCACCTCCAAAATGCACCAAAAAAAAATAAATATATCCCCTTTAATTCCCTTTTTATCAGAAAAGGAGACACAATTTTCATTTCACCCACGTAGCTGTCTTGAAAATCTAGCCCCCAGAAGTCAGTCTAGTGGTTGGGAACTTCATTTTTGAACAGTTCCAGTGATGTGTCCACTCGCTGCTGCCAAGGCAACACTGAAAGGGAAGGCAGATGGCACGGCTGTGATTATGTCCTGCCACCAGCCTGCTCTCTGTATCCCTTCATTAACCCCATGAAAGATTTCTGCTGTTTTCTGTTACCACGGGGGAATTAATCCTTCTTCCCTGACTTGTACCGATGTTTTATAAATCTCAACACGAGCAAAAATAGCAGTTATTACCCAAAATCATTTCGAGTAATATAAAAATATAAGACCTTGCTGTGAAAGTGACTGTGAAATGAAATCAATCCTGGTCACTGGACCTTGGTTTATGAATGCATCTGTGTTTGAAATTCCCTCCATCATTTCAAACCTATTGCTAACAGCCTGGAAGAAAAAGCTGTGTGCAGGAAGGTAAAGATCTGAAGCCTGTCACAGGGAAGGGAGTAAGGGAACTCTTAATGCTGACAGTAATGTGTTTATAGGGGAGGCAGTGACTTGGAGCAGGGAAGTTCAGAAAGTTAGTGGAGTCGTGATCACGGAAAGAAAAGTGGATACACTTTGAAACATAGCTTTGAATAAGTTGTTGAGTGTTTTCAGAATGAGCAATGTCATTTCTCTAGCTTTTTATTAAAGCTTTACATAATAGTGCCTTAAAGAATGGGGAGATTATACAAACTACTTAGTTGGTTATCTGTCCTTTAAGGATTCTTTGGGATTTTTTTTTGTTCCAAATCCATACAGCACTCTGTAACAATTCACACAGAACCAACTGCATCATTGTGAACCCTGCCACTGCACAGATTCTGAAGGAATTTTTCCTTTAATTAATAAAGATCCACATTCTGTTTATGATGAGAGGCCTTTTAATCCAGTTTATTTAAGGTAAACATATTTAAAAGGGAATAACTATGTGATATATCATTAAATGACATCTCTGTTTTCAAATATTTTTTTGTAGGGTGATACAGGTGACAAGGGTGACACAGGATCTGTGGGTCCACGGGTAAGTTGGCTTCACATTTCAGCTGCTTTTTTTTGTACTCTTAGATTGATTCCACGCTATGAACTGAAATTGTAGCAGCAACTCCAGTGAAACCAGTGAAATTAGGCACTTGGCTCTGGTGGAACTTGTGTTGCTAACTGGCATTTAATACGAGTAACAGCCCTTGTTACTATTTGATGCAGTCTCCTGTTTGCAGTTCATGGGCAGGATGTTCCATGCCAGATGTGCTGACATTGTTCACAGCCAGTACAGAACTAAAGTATAGGAACTGCCTAAATATTTGACCTCAGAGGAGTTTAGTGTATTTACTTTCCTGCTGCAGCCCAAGTTATGTGTACTGACTTGCTTGTTTATGTTTCTTTTTAAAATAATGTTTTTTCTTTAAAAACAAGCTGCAGTTTAATGCTAACTTTTGTGGTTTATATTAATATATTGTAAGTACAACAAGATTCCAAGGCCTCACAATCAAATCAAGTCACGTGTCAGTAGTTAAGTGTCTAAAATATTCTTTGGCAGGAGTCTCAAAATGTTTATGGAAAATATATTGCAGGGACCACCTGGACAGAAGGGAGATCAAGGTGCAACAGAGATAATTGATTATAATGGCAATATCCATGAAGCTCTGCAGGTATGCAAACATAACAAGGCTGGAGTGGCTCAGTCTGGTGTGGGGAAAAAGCAATTTGACAGCATTGTATTTCTCTTTTGTGTAGACCTCGAAAACATTTTGTGTGCCAAGATTTGCTGAGCGTATTAACCATGAATCTCTTTCTATATTTGGAAACCAGTTTTTCTGTTTGGTGTTAGACAAGATGTTTCCTTGATACAATTTTGTTGAGTGAATTAGTTTCATTTCCCCTGGAGAGTATTGACATCATCTAATGAGGATAAAGCTGATTCACTGCTGGCTCTGGTGCTTCATGCTGAATTCATGTAATAAACCACATGCATAAGTTCAAGAGATTGTCTGCTTTTCAGTTCACATAGTATAATATTGACATTTCTTTTTTTTTTGTTCTACTTCTTTTCCTCCTCCTCTTCCTATAAAATGCAAAGAGCAGAATACTTAAGATTTGGAAACCACGTAATGTGGTTCCATTAGCAAGCTGTGGATTCAATCAGAAACTTGAGTATGTTAAATAGACCAAGCACTAGTCTTCCCACTTATTCATTTCCAGAAAACTTATTTTGACTGGTGTGCAGAAAAGTGTGGAGGATTAAAGTGGGGTTACAAAAAGAATGAATGAGTGTTTGCATAAAAGCAAAGTACCGAGTTGACATATGTCATTGCAGTCAAGGTGATTTACACTGCAGTGTACTCAGATGCAAATCCTTTGCAGTATAACTCCACCAGAGTGAATGGCTTGCTTATGTGCAACCCAAGACTGAATTTGGCTCATTGTGCAGCTATCATTTTCTCACTGTAGCTGCTGAACTTGTTTTCTTGCATTTACTCAGTGGGAGTGGATAGGTGTCTGGCCAGTCATTTGGTTTTAAAGACTCTTGAAAAATAATTAAAAAAAAACCCCAAACTTCACTGCTTTTACTAAAATCTAAAAGTCTGTATGTTGTAAATGCTAAGTCCACTCTTTCATTGTGAGTAGTGTCCGTGGGGAAGTCTACATAGGCAAGTTGTGAGGCTCTGCATTATATTTGTCTCACGTGGCTTGCTTTTAAAGGAATTCAAATGTACAACGTTGGTCTTTTAAATCACTCTGAGTTAGGTGCCTAAAAGTAGCCTGAAGTTGATCTTGCATATCATCAGAGGACTTAGCCCCTGTTATCTCCTGTATTCTGCCTTTGTACCTTAACTCTGGCATCAGTGCTGCTTTCAAGCTTCCTCAGAACAGCAGCAACACATAAAGAAGTCTCAAAACAGGGACTAAAGCCTGCTGCAGCGGTTGAAACACATTAGGAGGCCCACATCCCATTGTAAATCATTTCAAATGTCATCACCTTCTGATCCAGGGCAAGGAATAATTGATAGTAATGGGAATGGCTGTGCAAGGATGGTGTAAGTAAGATTATACGGGATCAGTTGAAAATATCCTTGCCAACTCCAACTCGGTCTTTTCAGATGGCAAGGACCCATTCCTAAGTCCCCTGGTGCCAAATTCTTAGGGGCTCTGAGATTTGCAGCTCTCCCATAGAAACAGATGAGAACCTGCAGCTCTCAGCACTGAGCTGTGAACTTGCACAGAATTTGGCTGGCTGATTTAAGAAGTTGACAAGAATTTGCAAGATCTGGGCTGCCCGTCTGTCTTTTTTAGTATTTAGTAATAAATCAGCAAGCAGTGTAGAAGCTTCAGAACAATTTAGTTACTTTGCCTTGTGCTTCCTGCTCAATCTCACATGTTAGTAGAGAATAAGATGTTCATTGGCACTGAAAATCGTGATCTTAAAATCATCATCACAGTTCGAGCAAGACCCCTGCCGAGTGTATGTGGCTTTCACTTGGAGGACCAGATGCAAAACTGGTGTGTCTATTGGAAATACTCTTGAGACCTATTCTGCAGAATTTTCTGAGGCAAAAAGCAATAGCTGCAAATGCTTTGCCTTTGTAGGAACTACAGGATCAAATATTAAAATCTGAATTAGGAACCCATTAGTGTGAACACGCAAACATTAATTTGCAAAGCTTATTCTAGGTTTTCATATCTAGATAAAATGAATTTTTCAGCGTTTTTAAGGTTTTGCTATATTTCCACTAATATATTAAAACACAAAGGACACCAGTATATTAAAGCCACGTGTTAGAGAGCTTATTTTTTCAAGCACTTTGTATTGATCAGGTTCCAGATTCTTGACAACAGCATGTATCGTTGCACTGGCACACAAAGATTCTTTTAAAGCTTAAAACAAGATTTGCAACCCTTTGTTTGCACATAGGAAAACAAATAGAAAAGCTAAATATTTCTTGTTCCATGTAGGCCAGTAGGTTCTTCCCAGGCAATTGGAAAGCATGTGCAAGCAGCAGTATTTGGGGGTTTTAGTCTGTTTAAAAACACAGACAAGTTTTCAACACTTTTTTGCTATCTTTTAGATTCTTCTTCAGCAAAAAAAAAAAAAACAGTGGCAGGTCAAGACAGTTTGCCTCCTTCCATGATAAAATGCCTTTTGTCTTTCCAAATATTTAAAGCAGAACTGTAGCATATATAGCTGGGTTTTGGATTTAGGACTTTTATGTACATCTGCCTTTCTACGTGAAAATCCGTGTTACTTCTCCTCTCCAGGAACTGTATTTATTAATTAAACATTGGTGCAAAACCAGCAGAGACTGCAAAGTATAAGGCAAAACTTAAGATGCCAACTCGCCATGTTTTCTTAATTATATTATTTGATTATTTGATTATATATTGATTGATTAAAGCAAAAACTTTGGAAGGCTTCTGCTATGATTTTGCTATTTAGACATCATTTATTTGACCTCTTAAATTGTATGAGAACCTGCAGTCCTCACCTATGTAAAAATCCTGCTTTCCACAGAAGCCAAGCAGCTCATACAGCACTGGGAGCTGAAAATAACATGGTTTTCACTCTTATTTTTTGGAGGCCTGGTGTCTCCCAGCTGCAGCATAGGTTTTGTGGAAACTGTAGCCAGCAGAGTAATTTATATCCGTGTTCAGTTCTGCTAATGGTGTCTCTTGTTAATCCATTCTGCCAACAGAGGATCGCCACCCTGACTGTCACGGTAATTGTTGCATGACTTAATGTGTGTTGCAGAACTTCTCCTTTGTGTTGTGGCATGTTCATAATTCTGCTAGTTCAGGATATACCTTAACTGGATATTGACCTGGTTCATCAGCACGTATGTGTATTTACTGATTTGCTTGGTATTCCAATAACAGAGAACTTCTTGTTGAAAGCCATTCAACAATGGAACCAGTTCAGCCCCTGCTGAATTAATGGCAAAACTTCAGTTTAAATAAGAAATCAGGAAAATACAGAACTGGGTGTTTCTGTAAGTACACATCTAGGCAGACAGCTGCTTTGGTATCTTCGGTGTATCTCCCCATCTGTGTGTGACCATATAGGAGCTGAGTGAAAACATGAAGGATTTGAGTACCAAACAGGTTTTTTTATTATCAACCTTATTTTCAGGGCAGAAACCCAATTCTTGCAAATTGGCTTCTGAAGAAACTTCATTTGGGAATTTTCAGACCAGATGCAAATTAATTATTTTCTGAATAAAAGGCCTGTCTCTTTTAAGTACAAATAAGTAAAGCTGAGTAGAAAGCCCAAGTATGAGGCATTATCTTGTCCTATCTTATCAGAGCTCAGAAATAAACATGAATTTTCTAGCACCTGTCCCTAAACTGTGCAGATGATTCAACAGCCCAGTACTCTTACTGCAGCCAGTTTCTGAGAGTACTGACACCAGCTAAGGGATGCTGAGGGTATTGCAGGCTCAGCCTGCCCTTAAAGCTCCAGACCTGATGGGGGGAAAAAAAGTATTTTATTCTTCTTTTTGTTCCAAGTTCTTTTCTGCAAGACTGCTGTTAGCCCTATTTTCCTATCTGTGCAAACGCTCTCTTTGTGTTAACAGAGGAGGTTTTTAAATCTGGTCTCTTGTTTGGGTTTCTTTTTAAAGCATCCCCACTGTCTGCCTTCCAGACACTATTCAATATGTGATATTGTCCCCAGGCTGAGGTAGAGATGAAAGAAATAGTTCTAACTTATTCCACGGCAATTTCACAAAGCACTGGGTATCCCCAAATGCACTCAGTGTCTTTTAGCAGAGATCCTCTTTGCGATCAGTTGGAGCTTTCTCCTCACCTTGGCTTGTTCTAGATCAGGATGTAAGGGCTGGCAAATGTGGCTGAGGTGAGTTTTGGTCTTCCTGCCATTAAGAGGAGCTTTGCCATTTCATCAGTGGGAGCTGCAGAACTTTATCATAAAATATGAGCCGTCCTGTTATTTTAACACTGCTTTTGTGGTATCCTTCTGGTTGTTGAGAGTTGTCATAGATTTAACAGCTTGTCCATAACTGGCCTTGGTTCCCCCTGTGTTAAACTTCTAACCCATTTGTTAGAGAGGCTGTATTAATATTCATCCTGTGTTTACCTGGTGAGTTCTGCCAGAATGTATTTAAAAGCTGAGAGGTTTATATGTTTCTCTTTAGGGACCACCAGGACCACCAGGACCCCAGGGGTTGCAAGGGCCAAAGGTGATCTTCCTTATTTTACCTGTTGTATCTTAACAGTAGAGGTGTTTTCTGGTTTTTTAACTGATATGTGCACACAGGTTCACAGAGCCCTCCTATACAGCATACTGTGATTTTACAAAACATGGAATGTTTCAAGTTTGGCATCCTAGCCTTTTGAAATGCAGCGTAGAATAGGTGTTTTGTTTAGTTGCCACACATGGGTGCCTGGCTGAGAAGCTGCAAATTAACTTAGTCCTGAAACAGGTCAGAAGCATCTCACCCATGGACCTGCACTGAGGCTGTTCCCTGGAGCTCTGCAAAGTAGCCCCACGACCAGCGGCTCCTACGCAGCACGTCTGGCTGGGTGGGAAGGAGGTAGGCAAAACTGTGTGCAGGGCACCTCTGGCCACAGTTATGAGTGCACGTGAATGCAGCTTCTATATTACAGTGGTGCCCACCCAAAGAAGCACAATATTTTCTAACGTCAGTAAAAATTAAAACACGCACGTGTGGGCAGGAGCCTGGCTGCAAACCCAAGCCTGCTAATCCCACCTGGCTGGTGCTACGTGGGGTGCCAGGGCTGTTAGTGAGCAGCCCACACAGAGACAATGAATGCCATATACTGCACTGTTCTGTGAAATTTAAACAATACATTGGCCTATAGTTTAAAAAAAAATTGGTGCAGCTAGTGGGCCCTCCTTAAACTGGTTTAAATTAGTTGAGATGATTCTTCTGTTTCTTAAATACTACATATATCATGTTTTCTCTCACGGACTCTAAGCTCTTCCAAGAGTAAATATGTGTTTCTTCAATCACAATACTAGACATTTCAATTCTGAGCTTCCTCCAAGATATCATATGGAAATACAACACGTTATACATGTTAATTGTTTTGAGAAATTGTAATAACTCAGGCTCATTCTTTTACATGAAAAGTGATGATAGAATACACAGTTCAGCGTGCAGAAGTGGCTTTCTGCATTAGGGTGCACCCAGCAGTTCTGCATCCTGGAGGTTTTTGTAAAACACAGAAGCTGGAGTGGGGAAGAGATTGTGTTTCTTCATATGGGTGAGAGTTCTCATTCAGAATTAATGGTGTAAAGCAGAATTCATCCTCACAGGAGTTTCTTTCCAATAGGATAGTAATATCATCAATGTAACTTGCTCCCTTGGAGAGTGCTATTAAGGAACTGGTCGTGGGGCAGTGTTGTGAATGTGAACTCCTTCACTGGGTGACTTATATTAGCAAGGGGAAAAAAACCCCAGCAAGTCTCTGTCTACTCTACATACATCAAAAACCATGATTCCATATTTATTCCAGTAACTGATGAAGGTTCCTTTGGATTGGAGTCTTTTCACCAGGCTTCCAGGGTTTCTTCTTCTTTTTCCTTTCTTTTTGTACACTTGTTTGGACTTTGTATGTTTGTGTAATGGCCTAATCAGCAGGGCTATTTATTCAGTATGTTGGATACAGGTATATATATTCAGTATGTTGGATACAGGTATATATATATTCAGTATGTTGGATACAGGTATATATATATTCAGTATGTTGGATACAGGTATATATGCTGTTCTTTTTGCCAGAATATTCTCTGCTTTTGTTGTTGTTAATTAGGGCAATTTGTCTGCCTCTTTCTTGTAACGTCTGGGACAATTGGGATAATCCAATTCCACCTTATCTTTTGCAGGGTGAACCAGGATCCCCAGGAGCTCAAGGAGTTGATGGGGAGCAGGTACATTATGTGTAAATCACGTAGTGAAGGTCATGTGAGTAACCATAGGTTACTTCAGGGGATTATTCCTGTGATCCCAAATTGTAGTTTAGATTTCATAATCTGAATAATAATATAATGATAGTAATTAATAAAGCTTATCATTGTGTTGCTGCATACTCTGAGGTCTAATAATGGCTGCATTTCTACATACTAATAACAAAGGTCAAACTTGTTCTACTTATTAGAATCAAAGCTAGAATTCTGTTGGTGTGTCTGGTTTTTTTTACATGACTTGCTCAATAAGTACATATTTTAGGGTCCAAAAGGCTCAAAAGGAGATACAGGTGATCCTGGAATGCCTGGAGAAAAGGGAGGAATTGGACTGCCTGGCCTGCCAGTGAGTATGAAAAATAAATTCATTTTAGCTCAAACACTTGTATTTGTTCTCTGTTCCACTATCAGGAATTTCCAGCAGGGCTAATAAATTGCAAATAGGACAGAAAGCACTGGGGAGGAAAATCCTGAAAAAAATCCAAAAAATTGTTCTGCAACTAACCTAGGAGGAGGTGTAAAATTGTCAGAACTTTTCTTTCCACTTGCAGTCAAACAAAATACTGCTTAGGGAAGAGAGAGATTAGTTGGCATGCTCATCAGCTTTGGACCTGTCTTGCAAAGTACAACTTGGGCGAGTGTAGCTTGTAGGAGAAAGGAGCTGTGTTTTGAACACTTGTAAGGAATTTCAGGTGACTTAGATTGAGGAGGGAGAGAAATTGCATCAGTATTTGTGGGATGCCTTCTTCCTATCCCTATATACGTGTACACATACAAATGAAATTTCTTAATAAAAATAGAATAATGTGTCCATAGTACAATATATCATGGAGTGCCAACGTAAGGGCTTGTCATAAATACCATGCCACAATGGATAGCCAGCAATATAAAAGCATAGCTTTACATTTGTTAGCAGTTATTAATAAAGTAACACCAAAACGGTAAAAAAAGGAATTCCATTACACATCCTGCCATATTATTCTATTTTTAAAATTACAATTAATTGCATATAAATATTGTCATTTCTAGGCTGATTGCTAATAAGATGAAAGCTGTTTATAAATGCTGTTTTGTAATGATTTTGTAGGGAGCCAATGGTATGAAAGGCGAAAAAGGAGATGTTGGTTTGCCCGGTGCCCAAGGTCCTTCAGTAAGTCTCACTGTGATGTTGCAGTGACTCTAGTAGTGACTCTTGATTCTGAGCAATATTTTTGATCTTTCCTGACATCCTCAATTGTTCCTACACTTCAACTTGCAAAATCTTTTTCTACAGAATAATTATTTGCCCTTTTGAGAATGAACAGACTCCTGGTCCATTTAAGAAATAGTGTTAAAACAATTCTGAAGATATAATCCTATACTGTTTATTCTCTCACTGTGAAAAACAGTCCTGCTCACTTCAGTGAAAGCCTTCTGGCTCTAGAATGAATGGCAGAATTGTTTAAATTGGAAGAGACCTTTTAAGATTATCAAGTCCAACCAATAACCCAGAACTGCCAGGTCACTGCTAAACCATATCCCTAAGCAGAACGTCTACAAGTCTTTTAAATACCTCCGAGGGTGGTGACTCAAACACTTCCTTGGGCAGCCTGTCCAGGGCTTGACAGCCTTTTCAGTGAAGAAATTTTTCCTAATACCCAGCTAAACCTCCCCTGGTACAACCCCCACCTCACTACAAGCTCCTTTCAGGTATTTGGAGAGAACAAGAAGGTCTTTCCCGGGTTCCTTTTTTTCCCAGGCTAAACAACCCCAGTTCCCTCAGCTGCTTTTCATCAAAGTTACTCTCTAGACCCTTCCCCAGCTTCACTGACCTTCTCTGGACATGCTCCAGCACCTCAGTATCCTTCTTGTAGGGAGGGGCCCAAAACTGACCCCAGTATTTGAGGTGCAGCTTCACCAGGGGGACAATCAGTTCCCCACGCTATTTCTGAATCAAAAGATAAATGCTTTGCAAGATAAAATAAAAAGAGATAAAACCGACGGGGAAAAAAAGCCCACGATCCAAATTTCTCTCAAAACCTTGTATTCCAGAGATTTCAGAAAGTCCAGTAAGAACCAGACAAGGCTGACTTCAGCAATGTCAGGAATAGTGACATGGGACTGGGGAGGGAGGCTACTTTTACAAGACCAGACATCCTCCTGTTTTTTCAAAGCATTGGAAACGCATTTAACAAAAAAAACCAAAAAAACAAAAAAACCCACAAACCCAAAAGAAACAAAAATGTGATTAACATTATCAGAGCACAGTAAGTTAGGAAACCCCAGAGCAGAAGTTAACTACCAGTACCTTGGCAGTACTGGCATGCCCTGAATATTTGGAGCCATAGCTCCAAGGAGTCGAAGAGGTTACCCTCTGCCATTGCAGGACTTTGTAGGCACCCTGTATCTCAGAGTCTCTTTCTCTGAAATCAAAATTAATCTGTTACAAACTAATTAACTGACTTAACTCATCTTGTTCTGCTTATTTTCCCACTTGAAATGGGGCTTTGTTTTCAGATTTCACAGCTCAAAGCTCATTTTGTTGCCACTGTTGCCAGCCCCACCAGCTAGTGTGGCAGAGGGGTTGTGCGTAAGGCTGAATACCTGACCTAGCATCCCTGCTGCCACCTTGCAGATGATGGTAATAGCCCTTTGGGATTAAACCCAGGAAGAGAGGTGATATTAAACTGTAACTATCATTATGAAATTCTCTTCCATGGCTTTGCTAGGAACACAGAAAACCAGCACAGAAAAAGTACGTACTAAATGCTGAGCAACCTGATGATGTATTTTAATGACTTTAGAGAACTCTTGTAACAATGGGGCTAAATGAAATATAGAGAGACAAAGGGCAGTTTTGAAATGATGCCAAACCCCAGCTTGAATTTAGTATCTTTTCCATTCATCGGTATTGGGGAGGAATAAAATCACACATCATCTTCTTCTGTTTCTAGAGATTATGCCGTACAGAGACAACCAAGGAGCACATACCATAAAATATTAAAAGTTCATGTAACTCTGGGTTTTTCAGAGAGATTTTTTTTTCCCCCCATAGTGTCTTACAAGTGTATGTTAGACCACAGGAGTGAGAATCAGGAGGCAGGCACACTGACACATGGCACAGGCAAGGTACAATGTAGGTGCCCTGTCTTTTGAATCAAAGTAATTCCCATTCCTGAACCCCTTCCTGGATGTGCTGCCAACGTGCACCGTTGCCTTTTGGTATTTGTGAGGGAGTTCTTCACTCTGCCTGATTTAATGCCATTGTTTTTTATCTATAGATGATAGGACCACCTGGACCACCAGGACCACACGGTCCTCCAGGCCCTATGGTAAGCTTGGGAGGAAGAGTGGGGCTAGAAAGGGCTCTCTTCTCATTTTAATGCCTGCTTAATAGAACTGCTATGAGAGTATGTGACCATTAGAGAGAGACCTAATTTAGGACCTTTTCTGGATGTCTTAAAATTTATAGGAAGTAGAGGAACAAATGGCATCTGCTGATGTGGTTCCTTCTCTGCTTGGGGAGTTTGCAGTTGCTTGATCGGCAGCCACGTTTTGTTTGCGAGGGCAAAAAGAAAGGTGCAGCTCGCACCCCTGAAAAGCAACAAGCTCTTTAAAAATCCGTGGCATCTTTTCATTATCAAAAAGAGTATCTTTATTTTCAGGGACCGCATGGACTGCCTGGCCCAAAGGTAAATTAGTGTCTGTCTTGAATAGTCATGTTCTTGATGTCTGCCAAGTGTCGTGCTTTGTTCGTTAATGCATGCAGCTGTATTTTGAGTTTTGTCTCATTTAATAAATATTTCTGATATTCTTAAACCTTAAAGCAGATTTTAATATTAACAGCTTCAAGGCTTTTTCAAATTTCTGTGATTTTTCTCTTAGTATTTCTCTTGAGCATTGGCTGACTCCATTTTTTTGTATTCATATTTGTGAGCTGGCACTACATTTTTTAGTTTCCTGCTTACAGGCAAGTTGCTCACCATTGCACTTGCAATTGGAATTACTTTTGAACGTAGAAGCATGTTACATACTCAGAAAACAAAGTCAAATAAACTCTTCTTCTTCTCTCTTGCATCTCCTACATCTTCTAGTGTGAACAGCCTTTCACCTTCTTACACGTTAGGCAAGTTGCCCATCACAAACTCACGTGTGTATTTTGATGTTTTCCAAGCTGGAATCCCTGATGAGGCAGGGATACTTGAATATTTTCCACCACACAGTACACGAAGACACACTGTAGGGGACTCTCTAAGACCATGAACAGCTCAGAAGGGGGTAAGGAGGTTTTGGCCAAGTTGGACTATTTCAGTTTGTGCTTCAACTCAGTAAACTAAAATTGAGTGTGACACTGTATAGCGCGGCATTCGTTAGGGCCAGTGGTGTTGCCAGGCATGATCATTTTAATCACTGTGACTCCCTGATAACATGCACCTTTCTCAAAAAAAAAAAAAAAAAAGTGAGAAGGGAGAGTGCTTAGTTTTGGGGGTTTGTTTGGGGTTAAGATATGAGACAGAAAACCACAGGTTCCACTTGTTAGGAGACGGTTTGTGTTACCTTGGCACAAGGAGCCCAAGTCATAAATCATGTTTTGAAGTCAAGTCTGTTCCATTTTAGCACCAGCCCTGCCTTACCTCAGGCTTTTGGCCTGAGACTCGGGCTTTTGTGAGATTTCTCAGGTCTGTTTCCAGAACTTCAGTATTTTCAGTGCTACTGCTCTGCAAGTCACATGGAGTCAAACAGAAGAATAATGAAGAAATGGCTACTTAGGCAGAGCACGGAGCAGGCAGATGATGTCTGGAGTTACTTAAAGCAGCAGACTAGATTATATTGATGGGCTTGGTTTCTTTTTTTTTAAAGATATGAGTATGATATAAAGTAACATCATACATCAAAGGGAAACCTAGGAACACGGCCACGGGGAGCAGCCTGGATGAAATACCCAGGTATTTGTCTTTCCCAAAAGAGGCAGGTGTGGTCAGTGCTCTTTGTGACTGCACAGCCCTCAAGCTGAGGTAGTTTTTCATGATGCAGGAATGATTTATTGGCAACTCTAACCCCACCATCATCCTCTTAGTGATTTTTTTTCATGTAATAGCCAATGCATTAATTGAACAATCACAAGACAAGTTCTGTTTCTTACATTGTCTAAACTTCTCTGTATGAAGAATCTCCCAAATAGCTTGGCATTGCATAACCTGTGCTGCTTCTTTTTGTTCCTCTTTAATTATGTATGCTTAAAGGTTTAAAATATCTTTATGTGAAGATTTTGCTGCAAATTCCAGTTTGCTGTAAGAAAAAAAATACTGCTTCCTTACAAAATGTACTTTTCAGGAGATCCCACTGTGGAATCCTGCAGTTCTGAGGCTTATTTTTCTGAAAGTTTTCTTTCAGTTTGAATTATCTGCATAGGGTGGTTTATGGGATTTGAGGAAATTACAAACACCCCTGAAACTCAAGCTTACTCCAACCTATCTAACTATAGTGATAATTATTAGGAAAAGATTCCAAGGAATCTGTTACTCATAAGTTTCCTGTAGGTTTTTTTTTTTTCACACATTTTAAATCCCCAGCAGACACCTCCCAAGTTCTTTTGCCCAGTAGCATACCAGTATGTAAATTGCTAGTAAGCCAAGAAGGTTGAATTTGTGTCCTTGTTTCAAACTGGAATTTGCAGCCATTTCTGAAACTGGCTTCTTCTGTCCCAGCTTAAACACCCGTTATAGCACCAAAAATATGGCATTTATACTTTTACGTTTAGGGTGAACCAGGGTTAAATGGTCTTAAAGGATTGAAGGGTGAACCAGGTCAAAAGGGTGACAGAGGGCCCCTTGGTCTTCCAGTAAGTAAAAAAAAAAACCCCAACTGTTCAATCTCAGTGCAAATCACAAACTTCTCTTTCTGCTCCTGATGAACAACTCTGGTTTACTCAACAGCATAGATAAAATGTACCATGTTAGAGCAGAGCATCACTCTTGTTTTGTTTTACCCCAAATCTGTGCTGTTTTCCAAAGTAACATCCTGTAACCACCCAGTGCTGTCAGGTTTTTGTTGTTCTGTGTCAGTTGAAAGTGTTGAGTGTCACAGAGATGCCATCACCCCCATTACGTTAGTCATTTTGTTATTTGTCGTATGGTGTTTGCATTAAAAAATGAATCTTCCCTTTCCCCCCCCTGCCTGTCCCAGTATGCTTCTTTTGCACTTCAAATGGAGAGGTCTGACTGGGGACAGTTAAAAATTGGATTTGGGGATATTATTTTTTGTTGTTTCCCTCATTCATTAGGGATGGTGGATTGTTACTTTTGCCTTGTTCTTTAGAAAATTTCCATTGGGCATAAATTTATGTTGGGCATAAATTTTGTCTTGGCAAAGAAGGGACCTTAGAAATAAATTTTCACGTGGAAACTTTTTGGTTCTTAAAATTGAGGTTGACAAAAGAAAAAAAAACCTTTGTGTGCTTTGTGTGTTTGAAAGCACGCTGAAAAAATAGTTTCATTTATTTTCCTCACAAAAGGAGTTATATTTTCCTGTGGCTTTTTTTTGTTGTTATTGTTGGCTGGTTGGGGTTTTTTGGAGTTTTTTTTGAGGTGAGGGATTGCTCTGTCTGATTACATTGTCAATAGTAACATTGAGGAAAAAGACTTTGTTGAACTAGAGGAACCCAGACCCCTCTGATTAATATTATAAAGAATTATGTTCAGGGCTTCTGGATAAGGTCAGCTTCGCTGAGAATTTTAATGTATTTTGGGAAAAAAACCCTATCATTTCCAAGCTGACAGTTACAACTAAGTAAAGAGGGAGCTTTGGAGGTCTGAGACAACCAGCTGAAAATGACTAAAAGAACAAAGAAAGTTTTGGTTCTGCCAGAAACGTTTGTTCTAACCCAGAGCAATAGATTTCATTAGTTTTTCACATTTCTATAGGTCTTGTTTTGCTCTGTGCTACTTTTTCTAAATGTCAGTTTAAAAAGTCCAAGCATTTGACTTTCTAAAATTGCCTCATTTTCGCCCTTAATGTTTTTGGGGTTTGGGGTTTTTTTTTTTTTGGTTGGTTTATTTGTTGGAAGGCTGTTTTGGTTGTTTTGGGGTTTTTTTTGGGTTGGGTTTAGGTTTTGGGCTTTTCTTGGTTGGGTTTTTTGTTTATTTGGTTGGGGGGGGTTTGTTTGTTTTTTGTTGGTTGGTTTGGAGGTTTTTGTGGTTTGGGGTTTTTTTTTGTGTGTGTGTTTGTTTTGGGGGTTTTTTTGTGTGTGTTTTTGTTTTGGTTTGGATTTTCTTTTGTGGTTTTTGGTTTGGTTTGGGTTTTCTTTTGTGGTGTTTGGTTTGGTTTGGGTTTTCTTTTGTGGTGTTTGGTTTGGTTTTGTTTCTGTTTGGTTTTTTTGTTTTGGGGTTGTTTGGTTTGGTTTGGGGTTTGTTTTTTGTTTTGTCCCCAGATTATTCCCGATGTCCCCAGTCGATTTGGTCCCCCTGTCCCCAGCAGTGCTGGGACAGTCGAGCAAATCCCTGTCTTCTGCTGTGTAATTCGCATGGAATCCAGCAGAGGTCAGCCCGTCCCCAAGGATGCTGAAGCAAACAGCTCCAAGTGCGGGGCGCTGCCCAGTTCCAGCCCTTCCAGACTGTGCTCTGAACTTGTACTGGGAAAACAGGAAATGTGATTGTCTCCCGGGCCCTGCCAAATGAATGAGGCCATTGTAGTCAGGACCCAGATTTTGCTGGCTGCATAATGCAGTATTCTTGCATTTAAATACTTCCTATTGCACTTAATGCACATTTTGCTTTCTTTGTGCTGTATTCAGTATTGTCCTTATTTACAAATTAGAAGGCGTGCAAGTAAATGACTAAGTAAATATTGGCACGTTAAGGCTCAAAAACACCCTAACATCTGGTGTTTGTCGCATTCCTATAGCTTGACATTATTTTGGTCTCGTATATTGTGACATGCAGGCAGGGGTGGGTCAGTGATGCTCCACGAATGTGAGAACAGAAGCAGGCTCTTGATGTTTCATGTGAATTTTTAACTAACAAGCTGTAGCAATGTGATCCCCCTTCCAGAACCCTGTCACGACTTGCACTGTACGTTTGAATTATGTTTCTTCGTCAGCACCGCTTACTAATCTGACGTTCTTGTCATTCGTGTTGTACCCATCATCCATGCTTCCACCTAACCACACAGGGAGCATCTGGCTTAGACGGAAAGCCAGGACCCCGGGTGAGTTCCTTGTCTTTCTGTGTTGCTCTTTGTCACCGAGTCCATGTCCTTTCCAGTGGCTTCACTTACCCACGGAGGAAGAAAAGCCAAACACCCCAGGCGTTTCCCATGCTGTGTCAGAGGGGGCTTGAAGCAGAGTCTCAGAGCGATGTTCCTCCTTGCAGGAAGGAGGATGGAATGCTCTGTAGAAGGAGCATTTCAGCATCTTCCCGAAATCCGAATCTCAAAAAGGCAGTTTGGTTTTGATTTTTGGTTGGACAGCTGCCTTGGTTGGGGTGCTTCTTTTCCTGAGTGAGGTTAGGGGTTTAGTTTACATACCTGTGCCATGCTGACATGGAATCGGTGAATGGATGCGGGTGTGCTGAGGTTATAGAATCGGAGAATTATTATGGTTGGAAAGGACCTCTAGGATCCTCAAGTCCAACCTTCATCCCAGCATCTCCCTAACGACTAGACCATAGCCTCAAGTGCTCCATCTGCTCATTTTTTAAGACATCTCAAGGGATGGTGAGTCCACCCCCTCCCTGGGCAGCCTGTTCCATTGCCCAGCCACTCTCTCAGTAAAGAATTTTTTTCTAATATCCAATCTAAACCTCCCCTGACACAACTTGAGGCCATTTCCTCTCATCCTATCATTAGTAATTTGGGAGAAGAGACCAACACCAGCCTCACTACAACCTCCTTTTAGGTTGTTGTAGAGAGCAGTAAGGACCGCTCTCATTTTTCAACAACGGTTGGTCTAAAGAGTCACCTGTCTCTGGTTATGCCTCAAGCATTCTCATAATAAACATAAATATTCAATCGTTTGCTTTTTATAATGATAAAGAATTGGATAAAGTGAAAGATTGGAGTTATGTGTATGAAGGCTTCTATAAGGTCCCTATTGATCACTGCAACAGGTAAGTCCACCTTACAAGTGGATATTTCAATTTAAAAAACAATCAACGATTTAAGAAAACCAAATTTTTGTTTGTCCCTTCCAGTTTTCCTGGCAAAATTGTGTTCCCAAATCTCTGTAAATCCAATGACTTCCATGACTAAACTAAAAGCCAACTAGAAGAAAGATAGGTTACCTGATTACAGAGGAGCTTGTAGGTGAAGTTTTGAATGGATTCATTTGGCCAGGTCCCATCACAATCAAATCTGAATTTTCAAGCAGCGAAGACTGATTCCATGTTAGTTCTTGGCTAAAAGACAACTATTAAAACTGAAGACTTACAAGAACAAGACCTCTCTCTTACCCTCTTTGTTTCCTTTTGTAGGGTGTAGATGGCCCAGTTGGTCCCCATGGGCCTGCAGGTCCCAAAGGAGACAGAGTAAGTAAATGTTCCATGTGCTTCTCTTTACAAAGCGACTGCTGAAAGATCATTTGACTGGTGACAGTGTGCCTAGATGTTACTGAACACCACAGTATCTCATCTGTTGAAAAATCAGCCCAGAATGCGTTGTAGTTACACGTTTATCTACCTAAGGGTTGATTTTGTAACTCCGTTCTCTTCACAGGAACTGGTATTTTATAGTGACTAATAAATTTGGTTCGTTTCATTATATTGTGTAAATGGATCAAGAGAACAAACTAGGACAAAAACAGTGTGTTCTCATACATATGCAATGGCCAAAAAAAAAAAGAGCAGTATTTCTCACCTCTCTGCATTTATATGTTTTTATCTTGAAAAAAATTATCTAAGCTATAAAATTTAAACATCTCATCCTATTTTTTTATGCTTAGAAGATAGGAACCCTCCTATTTAATTTTAAATACTCACAGTAAATATTCTCCAGTGGAAATAGAGTGGGACCTTAATCTTTAAATGTGAGCTCGGCATCATTAACAATACAACCACCAATTTGTACAGCAAAACAGAAGATGCTACTTTATAGTAACTAAAACCTCCAAGGACTTGCCAGCCAAGGATTTTTTCTCTTTGCATTGCTCACTTGAACAAAAGAGCTGTGCTAAAGCAGCTGCAGGCTTGCTGCATTAAGGATGCAACCGTACGGCGCGGGTCCAGTTAGCACTAACAGCAGAGCATCCCAGAAAGGTATTGTGTGGCTTGATGATTTATTCTTACAGAGCTGTGTGTTGAGAAATAAGTACAAGACACGCAGCATAGTCCAAAATAGGAACAGTAGATGGTAGTTACCACTCAGGCTATTGAATTGTCTGAAGGACTTGGGTATTTTTCTCCTAGGGGATTAGAGATTCAGGTATTTTTGGGGGGGCATAATTTTGTTTTCTATCAACCCTGTGAAGAGATGGTTGGACATCATCTCAGGAAATAATTTAGATTTCATACAGATATAGAAGCATATATAAATACCATACATTTTATTCTTGCATTGTGAGCTTTTACCTTGAAGGATAAGCATATGTACTACCGGTTGAAATGTCTTTCAAAACCAATGTGCTTATATATTTATATATATATAAAAACTATTTTTCTACTGTATGGAAGATGACTATAATTGTTTTTTCTTATGGAAGTATCCAAGCCCTGGATCTAGAGCCAGCCCTTGCATGGCCGTTGACAAGGGGTAGTTAAAGAGAGGCTAGGAATGGCTGCAGTGGAAATCCATTCAATAATTACATGAGCACAGAGGGACAGATTTGTAGTAATGCAGTCATGAAAGTGTGTAAGAAATTCCTGCACACCCACCATTTTTTTGTGTAGCTAAATGAATGGGAGGAAATTCCCGAGAAACAAGAAAAATGGAAGTTTGTGGGTTGGTTTGTTTGTTTTTCCCCAAGCAATCAGCTAACAAGATCGCTGCTTTAATTATTCATTTAATTGCTCAATACTGTTTGGAAGGAAAAGTTGTTTGTAACACAGTTATCTTAACAGGTGCCTGGCATTGATAGATGTCTTGTTATCTAAATAACAAACCATGTGTTTTTAATGCAGTTTTACAGCTTGCATTTACAACTGTTGAACACGTCTGTGTGAAAGGAGGAAGAAAACATTTTTGCCTCCAGATTTCAGACTTTGCCTTTTAATTAAAAATGGTGCACAGTGCCACTGCTCACTATCACTCAGCAGGATCACATTTTGTCCATACTGATAAGAAAAACCTCGGGCTAATATTAACCTAGAAGGGCACTAAGGATTCCTAATGTGAAATACAACCACATCCCTAAATCCCCATTATTAAAGTATGGAAAGGCAATCTCACTTTAAAAAAACAACATGTAAGATACTGGTCACTATATATTTAAGTCTCCTTAAAAGTTAAGGAAAGCAAACTGGATAATCAAACTGAAGCCTAGTAATTTCTTCTATATAAATCATGGATTTGTTGCATAGGCTGCATTTGAGGCAAAGCTGAATTACTCTTCTTAGGTAGAAAAGACTGTTGTGCAAGTTAGGGTTGCTTGGTTTGTTTCCAGTTTAGCTATTTAATTCAAATAGAAAATGTCAGGCAGTCTTTATACAGAACTTACGTAGATGATGAGAAAGTAGACTAGGAAAATAGTGCACATCACTAGAAAATAGGAACACATGAATTTTAGAACAAGTGCACTATTAACTCACTGTGTAAACTTCACCGTGGAATTTTCTCTCTAAACTTTAAACTGTTCATTGGTTATTAAAAGCTCAAACAGGCTTTAACACTTCCTGATACTGGTGAACATTCCAGTACTGTGGATTTTTTGTGCATTTCTTTTGGTAGAAACAGAAATGGTAATTCATAGTGTGAATTAATAACATTTATTAGGCTGGTGTCTTAAAAGCCTTAATAAATTCTTCGTCTATTGGAAATACCATTTTGCTAGGTGCTTAGGGAGCTTTTACTGAGACCACCTTCATTAAATGGAGGAGCTGATCATAATAGGCCTCTGAATCTGGCTGTGCACCTCTTAATCTCGAGAGAAAATTCATATTCACCCATGATTCAGGAGACTGAGATGAACTAGGAGTCAAACCAAAGGCACTCTCTTCTTTGGGCACTGACAGATTGTCTTATAAAAAGATATTCAAAACCTTCTTGAAGTTTGCAAATACCAGTTTCCCTGAAGAAAATGCTTTATCATGATGGCTGAGGGCAGTATGCCCTTGGTAGTCCATCAATCTTCTAAAATCTGTAAATATTCGGGACCTTATCTGATATTCCAAACAGATTTCAGCATGTGCTTTGTATTGGAGGTGAAAAAATTGTGAGATCCATTTCTCTAAATACGTTCTTACATAACAGATGATACTATTTCCTAGACTGATACATTCAGTATCTTTATGTCTCCCATATGTTTAGCATCGTTATAGGCCTATCTTGAGAGGACTTTGGACAGTCATCGTTGCTGTTAAAAAAGACACTTAAGCAGTCATGATGTATTTCAAGTGTTGAGCAAAGAGTTTTGCAGGTATTATTGTCCACAGGTCAGCCCATTAGTTTCTCCTCAATAGAAAGTTTTAAAGCTGAAAGGGATTTACTGTTTTGAAAATCAGCTGCTGCTTTCCAATACCTCCTATTGTTCTGCAAGGGCATCCAGCCCAAGAAATGGCTGGAGATGGGCACGATCCAGAAAGATCAGACATTGCACATCAGCACTACTCTAAAGTGAATTCCACCTCTGTGAAATTATGAAGTATTTGGACCTGATCAAATGTTGGTTACTCTGACAAACTCTTCACCGCTGGGATTATTCAACAGCAGGTTCAGATTCAGCTTATTCTGCTGCCTGCTTTTTTGTATTATCCAGTCAATAAAACTGAGACTTAGCAGCCCATTTTCAGAGCTGTGCCAGGGGACTTGGCTGTGCCATGATCACTGGTATTAATTAGGCACACTTCGACATCCCTTTCTTGTGCTCTGAATAATAATGAATTAATAAGGAGTAGTAAATAACCGAGATTTTTAGGGACCTCGTACACCAAATTATCTCAAGAGATTAAGTGCTGCAGTTGCTAGGATGAAACACAGCACTCCTGTACACCAGGAGCCTTGCACACAGCCTCGGTTATGTTAAAAGAAGGAGGTGAAGAAGGGCTCCAAATAACCCTACGTAACAAATCCAGAGTAGGAGCTTTGAAAATAGCAGGTGCTCAGGTCTCTTCTTTTTTACCAATCTCATCAACGCTTTGAGTCGTTCAGTTCTCTCAAGAGACTGTGGCTTCTCTGCTGGATTTTAGTCCGAAGAAAAAGCACCACAGAGTCTGAAGCAAAACTGTTGCCCTCAATTCTCACCAGCCCTGCCTCCCTAACAAGCTCACGGAAGGCTCTGCTCACAGTTAGATGGGCTGGTGTTGGCTGATGCAGGAAGTTTAACTCCATATCCATCTTGATGAACATCTGGAGAGCAAAGATGATTACTACCATTAGCCTGAAACTTGGCACCTTGAAATTTCATTTCATTTGGAAACGTTTGTTCTATGTGAAGCTTGCAGAATGATTTTGGTAGCATCCCTCCGGAAACTGGTAATTTTTCAGGGGATTTTAGTGCAGAATGAGGTGAAACTTCTGGAGTAATCTCTCTCTTGCACCTTAATACAGTTTTGATTTAATAAACCAGGGTATTTACATTACTAATCTAGAATCCTGTAAAGCATTTAGCAACACGGTGCAGTGCAAGGGATAAGCTTCACTGTCAATACCGTTGCCTGCTAAAACACAAACCTCGATCCACACATCATTTTTGCCTGTCACTGTGTTGCATTTCAGCTGCTGTGCTGGAGGATGTCCTCAGTTGTCTTTAAAACATCACATTTTCACTGAGGGCAACGTTGCTGCCGTTACGAGCTTAAAACAGAAACCTGTGCAAAGTCAGTTTGAAAAATATTTTCAGTTGCTGATGGATTTAAAACCATTGGATTTAAAACCATTGGATTTAAAACCATTGTATTTAAAATCATTGGATTTAAAACCATTGGATTTAAAACCAGATGTAATATCATATGCCCAAAAAGTCATTTTGCCTAGAAATCAATACATGCTTTCACTCCCTTAATTGAAGTACTTTAATTGAAATAAATGAGCTTGGATATTTTGCACTCGAAAGATTTAGGAATGCATAAACTTCAACCTATGGAATTTGGCAGAGATCGTTTCTATCCAAGATAGACAATGTTTTTGCTTGCTTGTTCTGCAATCTTTTCTTAGGGTGAAAAGGGAACTGTAGGTGACCCTGGACCCAGAGGACCGTACGGCTTGCCTGTAAGTTGCGCGTCGCTGGTACACGTTGAGCTTTTCATCGCTCCTTGATTAAACTTTCTGTGCTCTATGATTGCTTTTCACCTAGCGATACAATGATTTGGAAATGGCAAAGATAGATTAAAAATCCCTGACAGTGCAAGGTCACAGACTTAGATGCACACGGGCATGCAAAAGTAACGCAAGGGTCCCGACGTGAAACAGCAGGAGAGAGGAAACCCAGAATGGGAGTGCTCCTGTTTCTGCAGCCCGTGGCCATCAGCTGCCTGAGGACCATGGAAGGGTAGCAAGAGTTTAGGATGAACTGAGGAAAGCTGTGATTTTCTTACTGTCAATAAGCTGCTTGGATTTCCACGCTACAAAGCTGCTTTGCCATTGTATTTTTGTTTTGTTTGGCACTTCAGAGATCAGGTTTGTTTTCTTTTCTGTGTCGTGTGCTCAGAAGCAATTTGAGAAGTTCACTGTTGGTCATTCACAGGTGGAGATGGTATGTTTTTTAAATCAACCATTTAAATGATATTATCCATTTCTAAACTACGAGTGAGAACTTCCTTCGGGCTAACGAGGATAGCCCCAATAAAACCAGCTGACTTACTCTGTTTACTTTGCTGATAACTGGGTCAGGTGTGCACATATACACATGTCTCTTCTGTACTTTGACACAAGAAAAGCCATACCCTCTCCAGTCTAATCTGTTTGGTTAATTTAAGATGGAATACAGACTCGTGGTTTAATGGGATCCATTTAATTGGATCAGGAGTCGGTGAGTACCGACAGTTTTCAGGCTCCGTGGAGTGCTAAATTAGCTTGCAGTGCATGCTTATCTGAGGGTCACTTCTCTGAGTTACATTCAAATTCAAAAAATATCTAAACCACTTAAAAAATCCGATTTCTGCTTCCCTTTCCTGTGAACTAAAAACGAAAAGTGCTAAGTTTTCTTCTGTATTTTTAGCTTGCTCCTGGAAGCTGCATACAAATGAAATTTTACAGGCGAAATTTTACAGTCAAGCAAAATTTTACAGTCAAGTTATCAGTTCCTGGAAATGTTAAACACTGACAGAACTACCCTTCACTAGCAGCAATGCTGTGTCTGTGTGTCCAGCCTTAGCAACAGGGGGTTCCCCTGTACGGAGGGAGCACAGAAGTCGGGCATCAAGGCGGTCATTGGTGCCACAGCTTAGGGACACTAATGTAGTTTATATGGTTCTTTGGCAGGGCAAAGATGGCGAGCCTGGCCTTGATGTAAGTAATATGTATGTTCAATGCACTCGTAATGGTAGGTAAGCATCTTTCAAGAATTGGTCCATTGAGTGGACCCGCTTTGTTTCCATGTAGCGTGCATGCAGGACAGGCAGAGTGTGTCAAATGCTGCATTTGCGCTTTCCCTGCGATAAAGAGGACAAAGATTATGCAATAATAACAAAGATTATGCAATAAACAGCCTTTATCAATAGACCCCACCAGATATAGTGCTTAGTAATAAAAGTAGTTGCTCCTTTGGAAGCCAGTGGGCTGAAAAACTGGGCGCGGTAAGAAACTCTTCAGGTTTGTGACTCAGTTGTAAAAGAACAAGGAGTTGATGACTTTTGGTTGAGTAAATTTAACCTAATTAAAGAGAGTAATTCCATAACCTGCAAGGGAATACATTTCAAAACATAAGCCCTTTCTTTGGCATGCTAAAAGGACTTGCTGAAAGCCTTTTCCTCTAGTTCTGCACTGGAATCTCTACCTTGGAGCAGTCTTTCCCAAAATGCCTATGCTGCAGAGCATGAGCTATTGACATTTTGAGTGATATGATTTCTTCCCACTGCTGGCAAAATGACTGTACCAAACACCATCACTTGTCTCACACGCTCTTGTGTGCATGCGTGTGTGCACGTAACACACTTGGACATACAAAGCATGTAGTGAAATTGTCTCGTTTTGTTTTGTTTTCCAAGAGTATTTGAAAGCTTAAGCTGCATGTGGATAAAAGTCGACCTGTCTTTGTCCATTTTGTTTTTATAGGGTTTCCCTGGTCCTCGAGGAGAAAAGGGTGATATAGGAGAAAAGGGAGAAAAGGTGACCACAGTGTTGTTAACTGTTGCTTGATTCCGCAGCCTCTAGTCAGTTCTGCTGTCTCTATGCTATAAATCGTCCCATTCCAGCTTATCTTTGTTTTTGCTGTGTGCTAAAAGGCAGGACAGATACGTGCAAAGTGAAATCATGAAGAAAAAAAAACCCCAAATTTCTCCACAGAACCAGAAGTATCAACGTGTCCGAAAGCACAGCTTGGTTTTAGGCCCATTTTATCTGATCCATCCTACACTTGCTGGAAATCCTTGTCAGCCTAAATTTTTTTTATGCAGACGTCACTGAGATATGTCCTTGTGGTAATAATTTTATACTGAAGACCTCAGCTCTCTTCCTTGGCAGTATTTGCAGTATAACTGTTCATCCTAGTGTATCATACCTGTCCCTCACCAAATGAAGAAGGACAGGAACTGTTTATGTTTTCCTTTTTGGCAATATCTTATTTACTTAGTGGTATTTTTGGATTGAAATTCAATCAAGTACTCTACAGTTCTGGTAAGCCAACCAGAGAGTGAAGTTAACAAAAACAGCCTAACTTCATTTTCACTGTTCAGACACAATGACTTGGAAATACATTTAGTAAAAAAGCAATTTAGGACTAAATACATGCCGAGAAAGCTCGTGAGCAATCTCCCGTTTCCAATTAGCACAGAACCCAGTTGCTACAACGGCTGAATTAGCACTCGCACCACGCCACTTCATATAAGAGCCCATACATACAGCAGGTGATTGTTCTCGTTCAGGCAACTGGTTTTGCCTAGCAGACACGTACAGGGTTATACTAGGTCCACTTCCCATCGTGGTATCTTAAGAAGCAGGGTTAAAGAGTCACCGTGGCTATTTGAGTTCATCTCCTTTGTGCTGTGAGGCAAAAAAAACCAACTTGCCAGGAATGTGTTGATAAAGGTACTGTGAAATGTATCCTTCCCTTCTGTTATATGGCTTGTTTTGAGCTCAGAGATCACTGGTGAGCTGCTGATTCTGCAGAACAACAGTTGCCTAAGGAGGTGCTCTTTGAATATTACAAAGGCAGTGTCTGCCCTGGCCAAGTAACCACAGGGCTCCATGGATGGAGCACAACTCTTCTAGATGGTGGCAAATGGGAAAACACGGGACCATGAGCGGCTCCTGAGAGGTTCACAGTGACTATCAGGAAAACCTTGTGCACTACGAGAGTAGCACAGCACTGGGACAGATCACCCAGGGAGGTGGCTGAGCCACTGTCCACGGAGGGCTGCAGGACCTGCTTTCACAGAACCACAGAACGTTCAGGGTTGGAAGGGACCTCTGGAGATCATTGAGTCCAACCCCCCTGCCAGAGCAGAACCACTTAGAGCAGGTCACACAGGAACAGATCCAGGGGGGTTTTAAATGTCTCCAGAGAAGACTCCACAACCCCTCTGGGCAGCCTGGTCCAGAGCTCCATGACCCTCACCGTGAGAAAGTTTTTCCTTATGTTTCTGTGGAACCTCTTGTGCTCCAGCTTGCACCCGTTGCCCCTTGCCCTGTCACTGGACATCATTTCATCTACCTGACCGTCAGTCAGGAATCATCCTGCTCTGGATGAGTGGTTAGACTAGGTGACCACCAGAATTCTCTTCCAACCAGACCTTCTGAGCCTGTATTTCCATGTACCCCTGGAGATAGGCAGGCAAAATACAGCCATCAGAGCCCCAGAAGATCTCTGGCAGAAAAGCTGGAAGGCTGGTAGAACAGTTGGCCTAGAGAAATAGGACATAATGTGGAAGTGGAACAGCTGAGATTCTTGTGCTTAGGATGTAAAAATATTTTTACATCCTAGAGTCCAGCATGCTGCTTTTGGGTGCTGGCTCTTTATTCTCAGAGGCTCAAACACAGGACCTCCAGTTTCAAGAGGGTGAGGGAATTGTCTGGTGGCCACAAGGCACAATTAGGCCCTTTTTCGGGTTCAGTTGCCATTCGGGCTGCCTCTGTAGCTTTGTTCTCTTGAGCTGCGGGACGCATCTCCTAAGAAGTCTAGTCCTCCATCCTCCTAAAAATTCAGGAAAAGGTCAAACCTGTTTCTTGAGGAGAATGCATGGGATAAAGTGCTTAGGAGGTCTGACAGTTCAGAAATCATATTTTCTCATGGACTTTCAGGTTAAGAGGATTATCAGGAAGTCTGTAGACTGAAAAAGGAGATGGAATCTCTGCCTTAAAGATTCTCAAAGTATTCAAAGAAAATTAGAAGGCAAAGGGAAGTCTTTCTCGGTGAAAAATGAGGGAAGACACAGCTGAGACCTCTGTGAGCGAGGCTGCTTCTGCACAGCTTTGACACTTTTTTTTCAGAAATGAGGGAATATTTGTGTCTTGCGAGTGAAGTGGTTTCACCAGAAACACCTTAGTTGCATCAGTAGTTGCTTTTCCAAGTGGAAGGCTGACTCTCAAAGGATGCAAAGTAGTGCAATTAACAGAGGCTTTCATTACAACAAGCTTTCTCACTTCTGATGCTTTTCCTTATTTAAATTACCAGTTATCTGTGATCAAACTGGTGTAACAGCACCCCTTGCAACAGAGACAAACCAGCTTACAAGTTGAGGGTCCAACTCAGGATTTCTTGGGTTTTAGATATTACTATTATTACAAGTGCTGTTGCTATTATTATTTAAATGTTACTAATATTCCAGCATTGGCTGTTCGACTGATGTCACACAAGTTGAGATTAGTGAGTTTTTAGTTAAGAACCTTAAATTGCATTGCAAAAGTATGTATGGTTACTAACATTCCACTGAGAACCATAGACAGGGCAGGGAATAAATCTTTATTTCTTCAATTTCTTTCATAGACAGGGCAGGGAATAAATATTTCTTCAATTTGAATTGAGTCCTAGACTGCTGATTTTTACTTCAGCCTGTCAGTAGTGCTTCTATAGTGAAAACAAGTCAGTGTTTGCATTATAATGCCTGCTTAACTTGGCTGTAAAAATCTTTTGTAAAAGTGTTCTAGCTGTAATTACTCCTATAAAACTAGAGTCCAGGAGCACTCGGCATGAGAAAGGTTTGTACAATTGGTTTTGTGTTTTTTGAGTTGTATGAACAGAAGAAAAAAAATTCATTTTAAAAATTAATAATCTTTAACAGTGTTTTGGAGAGAGGGAGGGAAGGGAGGCCTGATCCCAAATGGGCAGTTGTGTCTCTTGTTGTATGTATTGATAGAGATTTAATACAATAGTGGCTGGAAGGGCATCATCCTTTTCCCCCTGCTCTCTGCATCGATGGAAATACGTGCATGTGAGGGCTGGGGATAGTTCCAACCAGAACAGTGTTATGGAAGTGCCACAAATTTGTATTTCCCTAGCCACTAAGGAAGGGCAGGAATTAATTTTTTTTAAATCTTCATCACTTGTGTCGTCACCTGTGGATCTCTGTAGTTCAGGGTAAGAAAGAGAAGGTGAAAATATAAGAATCAGTCTGTGGAAAAAGTAGTGAAGCACTCAGGAAATCCAGAGAAGTCTCTACACAAATGACTGCTGCCTTGGTTTGAATAAGATCATAGCTTTGCCCTGCAAAGCTGGAAGTTTCAATAGTCATCTGCTGACTCGTAACACAAGTTCCAGAACTACAAGTCCTAAGGATATAAAAAAAAAAAGGGGGTCAGAAACAAAATAGCAGTGTCCATTTTCAGAATCATTTTTGGAGTAGGTCCCCGCTCCGTGCTCCCAGCAAATGCCCTGGTGCTACATCCAGCACAAAGAACAGAGCTGGTCCTGAAACTGTTCTGTGCTGAGCTTTTGTGGTTGTAGGTTTGAGATGAAAACTTGGGTAACTGACAGCTCCTGACTCGTGGGGGGGGATTTATTTTTTTTGACTTCAGCCTTAATGATTTGGTAATGTTTGGGTTGCTGCTTTCCTGAATAATACCCTGCAGCTTTTTGGCACACAGAAAAGATAGACAAGGAACTTTGCACTTACAGTGTCATGAATGCAGTATGTTTTGTTCGTGGAAAGGATTTTTTCCTTTGAGTGTGTTGAGTATGCTATGGTATTAAATGAATAACCTGCTTTCCTTCCTTTTTTAAATATGATATAGCTAATTATTTTTTTTTAATTCTGTAAAAATGGTTTTCCTCTCTTGTTAATGAATTAAGTCTTTCTGTACCAGTGTGGAACTAGTTAAATGTCTGTTTACTATGCTTCACCAAAATCCGTCTGTCTTTCCCAATGGGCATTCCTTCCTTCTCCTCTACCTTCATTCCTTACAATTCCTCTGTCTTTTTTACCCTTTTCCTCACGAATTAAATCCTCCCAATTGCCACAACCTCGCTTGCTGGTTCTCCAATGTCATACTAATTTTCCTATGACTATTTTTCCCCATTTCTTTGTGATATTCCCGATTCACACATCCTTCCTGTCCCATTTTTTTACAATCCTAGTCCAATTAGTTTCCTTTTTTTTTTTTTTAACCTTTTTTGATTTTTGTGAAATTGAGAGCAAACCTGAAACTCATTTACCATTGTGATCAACTGGTGTGAAATCAATTATAAAATGAACTCTCTAAACATCTGATACTGCTTGAAGGTGAGGTCATCTTTGCAGGTAGCTTTCTTGAGAGGAGTCAGCTCATTTCTGTGAGTAATTAAAGCACTGGAAGTTTTACCTTTAAAAAGAAAACTCGCTGTGAAATCAAAGGACTGAATTTCATCAAGATAAGTAGATGAAATCTTGTCTACAGTAGAGAGAACATTTAAATGTCGGAATATTTAAATGAAAAATCTAATTATCGTTACTTAATGATACCAAGACATTATGAATTCATTGAAAGTGTCATAGCACCTCTCCATCAAGCAGTGCAAATGTTTTGATTCCTGTAACAGGGTTCGAAATGGTCACGTTGTATTTGCAGTGGTAGGAGTGCCACCCTCAGTGATGTCTGTGGGTTTTTGTGGACACCTCTGAGAACAGGATTTGTCCCAAACTCTCAGAGTGCAAAGGGTCAGTTCAGCAAAGGATGCTCCAAGCCAAGTTCACCCTTGGTGAGACACCGTGGAAGCTGGCAGAACTTAGCCAGAGACCAGTTGGCCATGAGATGGTCTTTTCTGGAGAGTCCATGCTGATGTACTCTGCTCTTGCAAAGTTGCTTCTGACTACTCACAGACCTTCTAGGGAAGCTGACAAACTCAGCCGAGTGTCCACGTGCACTTCAGCGTGAGCACTTAGAACAAATAGGAGACCTCTTATTTTGGACTGTGGATTGGGGGGGATTTGCAGATTTGCCTCCGTCTCAAGCAATCAATGATTTCAAGCCCTGTTCTAGGATTCAAAACATTCTGTAATACTGATGTGAAATATCAGCACAAACTAATACCAACTGATTGCAGTTCTTGCTTGTGATCATATAATTTATTTTTCCACATAATGCACCATCCAAACCAGAACACAGTGGTAAGTGTCCTTTCAGCTCTCCATTGGCTTAAAAAGCAAAAGACCAAACTTTTAAACCAATCTTTCTTTAATCTTTTTTTCCAAAAGAATGAACCTTGTTTTTATCCAAACCATTGTATCCACAGGGGGAAAAGGGAAAGAAAGGCAAAAAGGGGCCTAAAGGGGAGAAAGGAGAACAGGGTGCTCCTGGATTAGATGCACCTTGCCCATTGGTACGTCTCACTGTGTATCGGACAATCGATCGTTCTGCTGTACGCTGATGGAATAAGAAAAGAAGGGAGAGGAACAAGCTCCATCTGCTTGGGTGTTAACTCACACTTACCTCAAATTCTGGTGACTTCTGGAGCAGACTTTGTCAACCTCCTGTTTTGATTTAAAGCACCAGACTTAAGATGTTCAGGCTAAATTTCCAGGGTTTGGTGTTGGTTTTCTTTTTCGTTACTTTTTGCCAGGTATCTCAGAAAGGAACCAAATTTGGGATGTGGCAGAGCCAGTGCCCCACGGGTTGATATCACACCATGGTGCTCAGCTTGCTCCTCTCGCCTGTCTGTTGTTATTTGTTCACTCCAGCTAAGTCAATACTGAAGGCATTTCCTTGACAGTAACATTGCAAGTTAATCTTTACAAACAGGGATTCCGTGGAATTAAGGGGGAAAAAGGGGAGCCAGGCCAGCCTGGCCTGGATGGGCTGGATGCCCCTTGCCAATTGGTACAGTATTTCTCTTTCCTACCAACCCTGCATGCGGTTCCTTTGTTTGTAGTCAGCCATTCTCAATGTAAAGTAATGCTTTTCTGAGCTGACTTTACGTTGTTCACGTAACACGTGCATGTGCATGAACAAACCAGCTGCTTCAGTGATCATAACCACAGTGAGAGAACACACCTTTCTGTTGACACCTCAAGCCTAACTCTCAGCAGTTTGCTCCCACATCACATGGCAGTTTATAAGTTTGTGTCCTTCCTACGTTTTTCCCTGAGAATCGTTGGTTTGTTATTTTCCTCACAAAAATACCTATTGCCTTACTCACCCCTCCGAGCGCAAGTCGTTGTAGAAATCCAGCACAATGTCCACTTCTAATCAAGTCTGATGACTTCTGCCTGCACTGGCTCACTTCTTCACCCTAGCCTCTCCCAGAGCTACTCTCTACCCTGGACTTCCCCTCCAATCCATGGAGTCTTAGGTGCATGTTCTCAGGATGTGGCCAAAACGGGAGTCGTGTACAGAACGATGTAAAGATTATTTCCAAAGATCAAATCATAGGCTTCCAGTAAGCCAAGCTGGAGCCTGATCTCGCAGACCTTACACAAGTAATATTTTGTGGTGTCTGGCCTGTTCATCAAATAGTTTTCAAACAGATCTGGAAATGGAAAACTTACCTGAGGTTTGTAAGAAGATAACGGTCTGCAGCCCAAACCCTCACTGTCTCTGTTTAACGTCTTCAATTTAATGGTCTTACCCTTGGAACTTACCTTCCTGGAATACACACAACACTCCCCACCCTATCTTAGCATGAATTCAAGTTCCCACCTATACTAAAATGCTACTTGCTGACCCTCTCCCTTGTACCAATCTGGCAACAGTGATTTTTATTTAATGGCAGAGTAAGTTTAAATTCTTTTCTATTTAAAAAACCCAAAAAGCATCAAAGCAAAACACCACAAAACAGTACATACATATTTCCTAAAGAGACAAGGTAGATTTTAATTGTTGACAGTAAAATTTGATCTGCATGTTCTGATACTGTTTGGTGGCTAAGCACGGTTCTCTACGATGAATGTTAAATTAAGTAGATTTTCTCTGAGCTATAGCACTTCTAATTTGAATTCAGTGAATATTAATCTTAAATACATAGCCCATTAAGATTATTCCATAGTCCATTTTGTTTGCTTCCAATTAATGGTAACCATAGCTCATATTTTGTTGGGGATAATCAAGCATGCTCTTGTAATTTAAAAGATATTTCTCTGTATTATCACTTTTATCTGGAGATTCTCTAACAGTCATTGATGGATGAAAACTATTCTGCTGATAGGCAATTAGCTGAATGAACTGCTAAGAGAACAGCACCCTTTCTTGCTTTCAGCAGCAAGCTGTTCAGTGTACAAGCACGTTCAAAAATTCTCATTAACCACTATCTTCACACGTAAATTCACATAATAAATATTGTTTATTCTATATTCTAAAAACTGTTAAGGCCTTATCTTTTCTTTTTGCTCATCTATAGTCCAGTTACATGATTCATGCTCCTAATTCTGAGCATATATCTCTCTGGATAAGCTCAGTATAGCTGTGTCAGTTGAAAATCAGTGTGACTGTAGTCAGAAGTTGTCTCTGATCTTAGTGGACACATGAAGATCTGTGAAAGTAAGGTGGTGACAGAAAAGAAATGGAGTGATTCTCTCTAACATAAGCAATTAGATGGCCATGTTGTCCAAGCAGTGAGATAGAGCTGCTGTGCTGCCCTGCTCCCAACACTGGTCTTTTCTTCTACTTTTTGTAACTGGTCTTTTCTTCTACTTTTTCTACTATTTGTAATGATGGCATTGAAGAAAATCCTTCAAGCCTTACCTGAGGTATGTTCAGGCCTTAAGATTGTGCTGCTTTGTTCAAAAGCTAAGAATGAAAGCGAGCAGAAAAGATCCTACCCAAATTTGACTCTTACTATCTTATCGTTGGGTTAACTTTGTACTAGGGGCCCATAAAACACAACGCCCTCCCTCCAGATAAAAGTAATAATATTTTTTTGCTCATTGATCTTGTACATTCAGCTACAGATTGTTGTGTATAACAGACTATATTTAAAATAATATGCAGCCTGAGCTCTAACTGCAGTAAGAAACTGATGGAGATGTAATGATTTAGGGGAAAACAAATTTTTATGGCAGAGAGGTGCACGTGTGTATTTAGAATGTAAACCTTCTCTCCTTTGGCTTTTCCTTCACCTGCAGAGTGAGAGAGGAAATAAGTTAGGAGCTAGTAGCTACTTACTAGATAGAAACTCAGAGCTGCTTCAGCTGTTCTAAGAGATACTGATGGAGTATCTATTCTATCAAAATTAATTATGCCTTTTTTTTTCCCCCCCCCCCCTCCCTTTGAAACAGGGTCCTGATGGATTACCAATGCCTGGCTGTTGGCAGAAGGTAGGATGGGCAGAGCTTCTTTTCAGGGGCAGTACATCCTTGGCACACAGAAAAGCCTTTCACAGTCATACTGAGCAGTATCAGGATATACTTCAGAGCCTTTTAGACAGATGTATGCAGCAATGCAAAAGAGGATCTCTCCACGACAGTAATTGGTGTGATGAGGTCGTAAGATGTGTAGAAATAACAGCTCATTGAGGCAGTATTGTCGAAACAGTCGGCATTAGATTTCTACAAAGTCCAAGACTTTTCTCTTTCGTGTGAAGACTCACACATCCTTTGGTTTCTGCACGTGATTACTGCTTCCCATTCTTTATAAAAGCTCCTGGATATGGCATTTTTATCAGATACATATGCTGGTCTATTATGATGTTGTTTTTCTGGGATGCCTAGAAGAACAGTGCATCCTGCCTTACCTTTTTATTCTTCAATACAGTCTCCTGCTTGTCATGTTATATGCCAATATTAACTAGCATCATTATTTGCAGACAAGATTTAACCTAGACAGTGCTAGATTTCAAAACATGGCATTCAGAGTAATGCAGGTGGAGGGATGCTGCTGTATAACACATTAGACAACATAAAGCAGAAATTAAATCCTGAGTGCATTTACCTCTGAAGAATAGCTGGTGCTGAGGAAATAACAATCCATGTTTACAACTCTGCCCTATTTATGTATTTGGAATAGGAATCTGAAATATGAATGTACTAATTTGATTAATCTGTATCTCTTTTTGTCTCTGCAGTGATGAATCTAACCTTACGAGCATGAAGTTGTGTATATACTGCTCCACTTTTTGTATTTATAGTTGAAAACTGAAAATCTGATTTTACAAGTCTGAGATATGTTTACATGTAGCTGCTTCTACTTGTTTGCAATAGTCCATGTGTACATCTTTTTTTTTTTTTTTTTTTTTTCCACTTACATCTGCAGTTAGATGATATATAACCGCAGGGTAAACCTGCAAAGATTCTCTCTCTCCTGAGAGAGAGAACTCGATACAACGATCAGTAATAGAGATCTGATTATTTCTGTCAATTCCTCTATTTTGGCTTGTGGACCTGCATGGACAACGAGTGCCATGAACTAGTTTACAAGAAATTGTGACCAAATAAGAGCAGAATGCTATGAAATGTACTGTACCAGGTGCCGTTGGAGTTTACTGACTTGGCTTCCATGTCCATCCTAAACACTTCACTGATTTGTGCCACCGCGTCTGCTTGTACGGACTAAAAGCATGAGTTTGTGTGCCAGACCTCCTCGTTGTGTCGCGTGCTAAATGCCTGCTTGACGTTTGATCCCACTTTCTGAATCCTTTCCTTTTGTCATCTCAAGGGAGTCACGCCATGGCTTATTGCTAAAAAGAGATAAACCAGAGGAGGATAGAAAAGAGGCCTTGAATTTTTGGGGAATGGAGTTCCAGCTGCAGGTGGATGGCTTCCAGTCTTTGACCAACGAGGGTCCCGCCTGTTAAGCAGCATCGGTTTGCCTTGCACTGCTCGCCGTCGTGAAGACATTCACGACTGGCCCTGTCGAGTCCTTCACCGAGAAGGAAAGGAGGTTGAAGAAGAAACCACCAGACTTCTCTGTGGGTTGTTTGAAAAGGTTACAGAGGTGCTGCAGGGATCGTTTCATGGCAGACACCGCCTGAGACCAGAAGCTTCTCAACCTTAACCGAGGATGGACAGAGTACGTGCTCTGCGGATTGTATTTTGGGACTGCTGGAGGATAAAGAATTATCGAGGCGGGGATGAATCGGAATGTCCTCCAGAGGAGGAGGATAATGGAACTGACCAGAGATGTATGTACCATGGTGTGGTTTTCAGGTGATTCAGTTTAAATTACAGAAAACTAGCCGAACTTCTCTGCAGAATTTTGGAAGCTATGGTTGATTTTGATTCCTTATCCCATAACTGTTGCCATAAAGGATGCATTTCAATAACCTCTTCGACATTTCTAATGATGGCATTGAAGAAAATCCTTCAAGCCACACATTCATCTTGTTTCAGTATTAACAGTTTTTATTTCAGAGTCTTTGAAGCCTTGGAAGTCTAAAAAAGAAAATAGTTTATTTTTGTGTTTCACAGACTGATTTATTCATCTTGTTCTTTTTCTGCTGTTACAGTGACCTTAGTGGATGTTAGTACTCAAAACACATTGGAGAGAAATAAGTCGGTGTGGTTACCACTGCACGCTTGTCCTCACACTACACTGTTAAAGATGTCAATATTGCTCCATTTCTGTTCAGCTGACTACCTTTCTAGAGAAATATTAGCAAAGTTTTGCTTCTCTGTTTTGTTTTTTTATATATATATATATATTTAATGCTAGAAATACTTAATTTGTGCACATTTGTAGTTTTTTTGCCACAAGGTCTTTTTTCCAGTGTTGAGTCTTCATATGGTGCACTATAGTTAGTCTGGGAGACTAGTTTATGAGAAATGGTGCCATATTTGGCAGATGGAAGTTCTTTTTATATCACTTCCGTTCCTAGTGTATAGCAGGGTGATCACAAACTGTTTTAGTTCCTTTTCTGAGAGTTGTCTTTCATATGTAGACCAAAACTGAAGTTGAGGAAGACAGCCTCTCCATCCATGCCTGGGCACGTTGCCCTTCTTGGAATGCACGCTTCTCCTTGCCCCATCATTTCTATAGCATGCGAAGATGGGGACCTGCTGTGGTTGCACTTTTCATATAGCTTCACAATCTCAGATCGATGGAAACACCACTAGAATGTGATACTTCACTTTGCTAGACCTTTACTGGCGTTTTGGTGTATCAGAGACAAAGCCAGCTTTTCATGGGGGAAAATCTTCCACGGATTTTTTTTGAAAACTAAATTTAGTGGTCTCTGCCTAGTAATAACCCACTAATAAAAGCAAAATCCCAACACTACACAGATATATATATACTGAATATATGGGGTTTTTTTACCGCTCAGTTCAGTCTTTGCAATCGTAAGAAATAAACCAGTGTTCACAGATAGGAGGAAAAATGTTTTTCTTTGCTTAAATTTTCAGAGATGCAAGTATCAACCTGTTTGAATCATCATGATTACACTAGTCAAAGCCTTCGCATGGCATGGACTGAGTATGGAGTGTTCATAATCAGGGTGCTACAGCAGTAGTGTGAACGGGGGACTTCCCAGAAGGGACGAGAGGAGCACCACGTGAGCCCTCCGACTTGACCAGGTTTAGTCTGCTTGTGTAAGAAGCACTATCTCAAAAAACAAGAGGCTGCCCACCTAACAGAAAAGGGTCTCGTATGCCTGTGTCCTCACTTGGCACGTTTGGCTACCTGTGTTGTAGATGTGAGGACTAGAAGTTGAGTGTTTTGATAAAAATAATCATACAGTGAGAT
>JANVCC010000059.1:5205115-5409825 GCA_025345505.1 Todiramphus chloris collaris | reverse complement strand
TCCTTTTCTTTTTTTTTCCTTTTCTTTTTTTTTCCTTTTCTTTTTTTTTTTCCTTTTCTTTTTTTTTCTTTCTGTCTGCTTTAGCAGTTAGAAGTTGTGCAGGTGATTCAGCTAAGATCTGCAATCACATTCCCAAGAGCTCAAGTCAACAGCAGTCTAGTATCTAGAAGCAAGTGGAGAGGCTTTGAAGTATGCTCTGTACCAAGTTGTATGTGTTAATATGGACCAGCACTACCTCTCTGGCAACTCCTGCATCTTGGCTCACATCCATAGAGATAAATTCTTCCTAACTTCTCTTGCCCTCCTTTCTGAAATGTTGACCATGTAAAATTCCTTTTTGTAGGATAGACTCTGTGCTGGTGGGGGTCAGACCTGGCAGACCTTGCTCTGCAGTTGGGACCTAACAATGACCTTTTCTTGGGAAACATTTGAGCAGCATACGTGACACAGAGAGGCAGATGTCTTCTTTTTTTCTGAGTCCTCCTTATGCTCCTGTGACTGAGCCTTCTTCCCAGCTACCATAAATCCCCCAGCTTGCAGTGGAGTTAATACCCTCTGGTTCAAAAAGTATCAGCTCTATCACCACTGGTCTTCAAAGGAGCATTTTGCCTGTAGATGCAAACAGCAAACCATGAGAGAAGCTTGAACTCTTCAGCTGTGAAAAATCTTCAGATTACTGAAACCTGAAGCATAGGAAGAGGGAGCTTCTCCTGGGGACCTTTTACACTGCCCAAAGTTGGGGGTATGAGGCTCCACAGCCTTCATGGCACAAAATCCCCACCTCTGAGCTTTCTTCACAACATGCCAAGCAGGGGAGGGCAAGTGCAAAGTACATGGATAGCCACAGATGAATGTTTCTGATGGGTTTTGTTTTCCTGTTTGTCTTCACTATCAGTTTGGAGGCAATCCAGTGTCTTGTGCTATCGGTCTGGCGGTGCTGGAGGTAATAGAGAAAGAAGATCTCCAAGGAAATGCTACACGTGTAGGAAATTATCTCCTGGAATTGCTGGCTGAGCAAAAGGAGAAGCATCCATTAGTGGGAGATATCAGGTGGGTGCCTTGCAGCAAAGTCAGGAAAAAAATAACTGTTGGAAAAATCAACAAGTTTGGGGTGAGGAGAACACAGAAACAAGATATCATGATGCTGCTACACCCAAAACTGATACTGCAAGGCAATGTCTTTTTCAAAAGTGCTGTACTTCCATCTGCTTAGTTAAGCATAGCCACGAGAAGAGCTCTGAGAGAGGGGGAGAAAGAACCATCCATGTACAGTAGCCCAGCTGTCGACACACTTTTGGGATCATGGAGACCTTGTTCAAATCTCTGGTCCATTTAATTTGGAGGCATTAGTGTGGGTTTTCCTCAGCTCCTGTTACTACCATGATCACTGCCTTCAGTTTTTGGGGGGGGGGGGGGGGCAGGGGTGGTGGGTTGTGGAGATGAGGGTCTTTTGTAGCTTTTCGTTTGGGTTTTTTGTCTTCCACAGGTCACTGGCTCTAAGGTTTGCAGGATGAGAGGGAAAGAAAATTATGCCAACATTCTTAACTGGCCACATAACCCTAATGAGCCAGCTACATTTATTTATCCAGAAATATTTGTTATCCCACTTGATTGTCTGAAGTAGCCAGTGCCAAAAGACAACCAAAGCCTCCTGCTCCTTCCCCACTTGTACCCTAGGGAAGGGAATTGCAGTTGTTAGAAAGAGGGTGTGAATTTTCAGCAGAAGGCTTGGGTTGCTGACGCTGGATTTCACTTGGCTGTATGTTTGGGTTTTTTTCTTCTCTGCTGCAGGGGTGTTGGATTGTTCGTTGGAGTGGATCTGGTGAAAGATCAACAGAAGCGAACACCAGCCACAGCTGAAGCCCTTCACCTTATTTACAAGTAAATGTTTGGGGTATTTTAAAGACTACATGCAGTGCTCAAACCCTCCTTACGTTCCCCAGCAGTCAGTCATCAATTGCAGTTTAAATTTAGGTGGCTTTTCATAACGTAGTACTAGAAAAAGAAAAGTTTCAATATATAACTCAGCCTGAAGGGTCTGACAGGACACAAAAGACTTTTCTACCTGTATCTAACACAGGTGTTTCCTCTTTCCACAGGCTGAAAGAGCATCAAATCCTTCTCAGTGCAGATGGACCCCACAGAAACATCCTAAAATTTAAGCCACCGATGTGTTTCACAATGGAAGATGCAAAGCACGTGGTGGAGACAATCGATGCACTTCTCACAGGTATGTATAGATTAGTGCTCAAATGAACACTCCTCTTTGTCCATTTCCAGATGACCTGCTAGAAACACCAGCCACCATGAGCTGGGCCATTACATGCAAGGGAAAGTAATCAATTAATTTTCTTGCCAAACTGCTGCTCTTAATGCCAATGATTATAAATAAATAAATAAATAACCCTTAAGTACTTTATCCAAACGTTTAGGCAAGATCCTGCTCTTGATCTGCTCTCCCACAGACTCAGTGTTACTGCTCACTTCTGGTTAATATGTTATATTAACATATAATAGTATGCATTGTGTTAATATATATTTCAATATGTTATATTAACATATAATGGTATGCATTATATTAATATATATCAATATGTTATATTAACATATAATGGTATGCATTATATTAATATATATCAATATGTTATATTAACATGCAATCATATGTATTATATTAACATGTGTTATATATTCTGTCATATGTTAAGGAGTGATATATTAATTCAGGACGGGCCTGAAAGACAGTACAAAAACACTGGTGGAACTTTCCATCATGTGCTCTACCTTTTTTTTTCTTGTTTACCTTTTTTTTTTTTAATGTTTAACTGGCATACTGAAATGTGAGTGTCTCAAAGAGAGCCTGAAGATTTTTAGACTCTCTTTAACTTCTACCTGGGGACCAATCCAGGGGTAAATAACATCAGGTATACTTACTAGCATAAGAACTCTCCAAGCCCATTCTACAACAAATTGCTCCCACATCCTGAGATTATGAAAACTGGAGTTAGACTGGCACAAACCTGCTGGACAAAGGCAGAATCCAGCTTTAAAAGGTCTGTCTGAACCACCATGCTGCAGTCAAGCTTCATTCTTTTCTCTCCACACCCCTGGGCTACACAGTCCTGATACATTAATCACATTTCCTCGGAAAAATGTTTTCGGAAGTACTCATCATTCTCCAGTTGTTGTTGTGTGTGGTAGATGCCCAGAGGAATAGCTCATGTTTTACATCAGCCAGCTGTTGAATGGACTGTATGTGTACTTACCCCTGCTTGGTTTTAACCCAGTTATTTTATGACTTCTTTTTAGAAATAGAAGAGGCGACTGGAATGAAGACTGACAATAACTCCTCTACAAATGCACAGTGTAAAAGAAAAGTATGCTTTAGATTTATATATTTTCTTGACCCCTTATTCAGATGGGTGTTTGGTGAAGCAAATATAAATTACTTTGGTAGAGCAAACCTTCGTTTTTGGTGGTGTGAGTGGTTCTGGAGCTTGAAACTGAGCTCAGAACATAACTCGGGACTAGAAACCTGAGAGTATTGTGTTACTAAGGCCAAAGCTAAAAAGGGCTGAGTAACACAGACCTACAACCAGAAACGTGTTATAGACAAGCCCCTTGCCTTGCTGCCTTGTGCGCAAACAAGACCAACCAGACTTTGGGCTGCAGAGAATTGTGAGCTCAGCAGTCAACAGTTGTACTAGTTCTAGGTAGTGCATGCAACTGGTGAGTATTTAGCTTTCTAAGCAAACCTTCAGCCTGGAAGGTGTCCAAGTTTTTGAAGACTTCCAAGGATTTCACTTCTAGCATAGCTCTTTGAGTATGAATAGCTGATGTACATCCAAATTGGGACTTCTTAGGTTGCAACCCAAGCTTTGGATAAACCATATATGACTTCTCACACCTTTAAAAACACAGCACCCACTGTGTCGTAGGAAAGCTCTCTGAGCTGTCCCTTGATGAGGTTTCCAGTGATGCTGTGAATGGTGGGAAGTCAACAGCTCAGCTATCTGGAGATGCAGTAATTAAGGCAGAGACCTGTTGCATTATTGGCTAGCTAGATTATACTAGATTTGGGATGCTGGCCTCCTCTTACTGACATTTGTATGCATTCGGTTCGATTTCTTTCAAAGACAAGAAGTTCTGCACCTAAAAGAGAGACAGGGGAATCAAGTCCAGTGGCTGCCTGTTGGAAGACATATAGGTGCCTTCACTGACACTTTATTTCTGTTTCAGACAACTGAAGGGAGTTCTCAGCCAGAAGGTGCAAATGAAAGCATCGGCCATATGAATGGAGCTGCCTGCAGACAAGAAGATGGGCTTTACTCTAAAAAATGCACCATGCCAAGTAAAAGAATAACAACATGAAATAGGAAAGTTTCCTCATTCCATTTGAATTTGTGTCCAGCTTGCTTTGGAGATGACGAGTGCAATAGTCCTTGGATCTGTTTGAAGCCTAGTCCTACCTTCCATAAACTGGCTAAATTCTTATTAGCTTCAGTAGGAGTTTAAAATACCTTTTCAGATACATGAGAACTGCACCACATGGCTTGAAATCTAGATGTGACAGACTGGACAAATGATACACAAATACCTTGGTGCTGATCACAGGCTTGACATAAGTACACACTCAGTGAAATCTCTGGATTTACCTGTAAGATACAGAATCTGAATTGCTTATCCACCCTACAAGCAGCTGCTAATCCTATTAAGTTTAAAATTATATGCCTAACATGCTATTTTTTATGGTATTTTAAATTTCAATATATAATATTGAGATGTTAATTGCTTCCCATGTTTTAATGGCTGTATTCACAAGACAATGCTTGAGAGAGAAAAATCGTTTTCATCTTCCACTGTAACTTAGGTCCTGTGGACCATATTCCCAGCTGATGTAAATTTATGAAGCTTTTTTTTTTTTTTTATGTTAATGATGCTCTACCACGAGTCTACCACTGTGTGGGTAGAGACACCGTGTTTATGCAGGGCATTTTCATGTCATGTTGAAAGAAAATTAAGAATCTGGATCCTAATTTTCTATAGATAAAGCAACTTTTATAGATAACTATTTATATAGAGTCAAATTTTATGATCCCCCCCAAGCTTTATATATATATCTATATAAAAAAACCCTCTCAGTACAAAAAATATGCAAGTAGTGTATGTATATCATTTCAGATGTGCTGGCTGAATTTAACTTGAGGGTTTCTCCCAGTGAGATTCCCAGGGACAGCCCAGCTTGCGTTCCGATGGATTTTTAGTTGTTTTGACAGTCATGGGAATGGCTGCCTGATCCTGTTGTAGAGCTGCTGTTACTTTTTGTCAGTGATGATGAAGAGTCACGTCCCAGTTGCACGGGATCCTGCCACACGGGTGTCTGTGGTAATGTTTGATAGCTTACTAAAAGGAGAGGACCACTGCATAAAAGGTGTATGCAACCACTTTGCATCCTCTGTGCTGAGGATAATTCAGCCTGACTTGCCTCCTTGGCAGTGTTAAATGTCAACAAGAGCACACAAGCCCTGCCTTCTCTTTTTTTTTTAATACATGCACACTTCCATGCAATGGAAGACACTTTGTACTTCAGGAAAAAGGAAAACAAAGACAAAAAGTGTTTCCACTTCAGTTTCAATACCCTCAGTTCTGTCGGTTTGTAATTGCTGCTAATGACCCTACTGAAAATTGAGCACCTTATCTAATTTCATGTTTCCCACAATTTGGTATATTAATATTGATGGTTCTGGTGTAACGTCTTCCAACGTCCTCAAGCTGGTTTATTTTCTGTTTCATGATCCTTGAATAAGTCTTCCATAAAAATAAATCTCTTATTTGTAAGTATGATGTCCTCCACAGAGACTCTTTTATTTTTTCTGTTGTTTAAATTTTATTCTTCACCTATTTGATGAGGGAAGTGAGTTCAGTTCTGGCTGGGTGTTGTCCCCATGCTGAAGCAGAAGTGTCTAGGCTGTGTTTCCCTGGGGATCTACATGGCATTGGGCTGGTGGCAGCTCTTGCCCTCCAAGCCAGAGGTTAGCTCAGCTGCCACAATTCAGCCCCTGCTAACCCTGCACCAGAAAGGGCACCACAAATTTTTTTCTCCAACATGAAACTACACAAAGACCTAAGTCGACTTCGGTTGGTATGTGTCCAAAGACACAGTTTAGGTCACTCCCTGTATGGGGTGGGGCTACTTAAATTATATTTATCTACTGCATGCAGCAGCAGCAGCCTGTGCTTCTCAGTAAGCAAATGCTTGTGTGATTTATTGGAATAATAAGTGGATTTATTGTGCTCAAAGCATACATTCCACCAGTCTATACTATGGCACTGACTGTTGTGGCAGGTCATAGAATCATAGCATTGTCAGGGTTGGAAGGGACCTTAAAGCTCATCCAGTTCCAACCCCCCTGCCATGGCAGGGACACCTCCCACTAGAGCAGGTTGCTCACAGCCCCAGCCAGCCTGGGCTTAAACACTGCCAAGGATGGGGCTTCCACCAGCTCTCTGAGCAACCTGTGCCAGTGTCTCACCACCCTCATGGGGAAGAACTTCTTCCTAATGTCTAATCTGAATCAACCTATTTCCAGTTTTAATTCTAAAAATTATGTCAAAAAAGGAAAAAAAAAACCCCAATCAGCCTAAATCTGAGGGGAGATGCAGATTACAACTTCATAAACACAAGGGGCTTGTCTCTCTACCCTACCCATGTCTTGCTTCTGCACATTTACTGGTGTTTTTCACCCAGTTTCTGCTGCACAAGTCAGGAAGATCTCTACTTATTGGTTCTGCTTCTTATGTAAGGTGTGAGTAACTGAGAACAACTGAGTCTTCATTTTTCTTTAAACAACTGAGGCTGTGCCTTCTATGACACATAATGGAAAAAAACCCACTGAGGAACCAATCCAACAGTTACCAGCAGAGCTGGTACTACTAGAATTACTAGTACTAGGTCATTGGTCATCTACCCACAGTATCTCAGAGTCCACACACAAGATTATGCACAATTCCTACTGTAAAGGGATTACTAATTAGAAGAGACCAGTTAAAGGCTCATCATCCACACTGGAAGCTGAATGAAGGTAATTTTATTGCATTCTCATGGTTTACCACTTCAATCCCAGAAGAAGCAAGCTCTGATAATAGCTGGTAAAAAAAAAGGTAGATGAATAAAGGGGACCAAGGAACAAGCCCCAAACACTTATTTTACATGTGTCATTGCAATGCACAAGGTGTTTCTGTTCCACGAAAAACCCCAAAAGCACAGACAAAATTACATTGTTAATGTGTTAAAAGTCTGGGTCAAATGTCTGACTGGGCATGGGAAGCCTTCAGCGAAAAACCACAGCTCTCAGCACCAGCTTGCAAAAAATAGAGCCTAGAAAAGCACTCATCAGAGAAATAGTTCAAAGTGGAGAAGGCTGGTTAAATGGCTCTTGAGAAATGGGAGCTGTGAGTTTGCACAGGCATTTCTTGGGCTGTAAATTCCCAGTGCTGCAGAGCAGCTGAGAGATGAAGAACCAGAAAGTGTTAAAAACCAACTGGGATGTCAGTGACAGGGTATTCATGATACCATTGGGTTATGCACTGTGCATATGTATACACTGTAGACAAGCAAGTTTGATTTACCTTGCTGGGAGCATTTTTTGTATGTTGTTTTTTGGGTTGTTTTGGGGTTTTGTTTTTTTTTTCTCCATTTAATATTATCAGTTAGAAAAATCAAGCAGCTAATGTTTGCAAGCAGAGCAAATTAGCTCATAGTGGCAGAAAGGTTAGTTTAGGTTTCTCAGTGATGACTTCAGCAGGTTCTCTAGCAGGGTCCCTTTGCAACCAGACCTGGATTGCAAGCCCTGGCAGAAGGATTATGCCAGGGAAGACAAGGCCAAATGTGTGTGATGGGATTGCCCTACCTCTGCTATCCATATGCATTTGGATTCTCCCACCTGGAACATTTGATTTTGTTGGTGCCTGTGGCTCAGCAAGAAAAGATGCACTGGAAAAGGCAAATTAAATTTTGCATTTCCCAGTGACTTGTGGTGTGACTGGACCATGCCACGTTGTCTCTGCAAGCTTCAACTTTCAGAGCTACCAGGTATCTTACAAAGGCCATGGGAGACTGCATGTTGGTATTTAATGAAGCAACAGATTTTGGTCTAAACGAAGACCCTTGATACAAAGCAACAAAGGTTTGAAGTCTTCATTGAGCCCCACAGCTCAAGAGCACTAAGCAAAACATCCAGTTTCTCCCACCTCTGCTCACAGCCATTCATGGGCGTTAGGGTAAACACTGTCCCAGGATCACAATAACTTACATTTACAACAATATAAACTAAAAAAAAAATAAATTAAAGGAAGAGGAAGGGGAAGAACATGAAAAAAAATGTTTTGGTGCAGCACTGAAGGTTGCTGCGAGACTTCAGTAGTCAACATGGCAGAAATTCTTATGGTCCCATGAAAGCCTGGAAAAGGATTCCTGGCTTCAGCTTAGCTATTGATTCATTCCACGGCTCAGCGAGTGACTTAACATCTTTGTCTCTGTTTTCTTCCATGTATAAAAGCAGCTGCAATAACCTTTGTTATGGTTTGTAAAGGTTAATCACCTTATCAGGCACAATCTCGATTGCATCGGACTGCGAGTCACAAAGTACAGTTAGGTCTATTTACTTGTTTGCTGTTACCTCATTTCATTCCCTACCTTGCATTTGTTTTTGTCAGGGAATAAAGCCCTGTGATGTGCACTCCAAAGTCAGAGCCTGATTATGTGAAGGAATGGAGAGACACAACCACAGAACAACAGAGAAGAAAGCAGTGTGTCCACCATCTCCCAGGAACCTTAAAGATCTGTAAATACATTTTCTGCTGGTAAAGGGCACTTTTATTTGAAACAAGAAGAAAGCTTTTGGTCTCCATTCCTTAGTTTCTTCATTCTAGTCACAAAACAAGTCACAGAAGGAGTTCAAATGCACTCCTGACACACTCCAGTGGCTTGCTCTTCAGAACAAAGATTTCTGTTCACAACACTTACAATCAGCTCTCAATTCAGTTAACTTTATTAGGTTTATTAGCTACTCTCTATTAGGCAAGACACAGATTGTACAAATCTTAAATAAATTAGGCTATAAAACGAGACTGCATTTGGCACCTTCACCTTTGAAGAACGTCATTATAGTACAGATGAGACCTGTGAGTCTCTGTGACACAGGGCCAGATTTCTTCCCAAGTTATGCATCTATACAAAAAATAATCACAGCACTTAATGATGCTTTCTGAACTCACAGCTAAATAAAGACACTGTTAGAGGTGGTGAAATTCCAGTGAAAAATTAGAGTTCTGGCGTAAGCTGGATTTGATGGTAGAAAACTGGGGGTTTTCTGACCTGGATGTGTCAATATAACAAAAGGTATCTTCAGTCTTTTGTCTAAAGGGCCCTTCCTGATTCACAAGAGAGGTTGGAGGGTTACCTTTGAGCACTGTATGAAAATATTTGCCTGCAAATGCACATGGCTTCATATGGAATTCAGAAGACTTTTCCTTTACATCCCCCTTTGCTTATTCCCTGCAACCCCATGAGAGTCCTGGGGTTTTTTTTTGCCACATCCAACCTACATCAGAAATCTTTCCACTGTTTGGATTTGAGAGCAGGGGGATGGGGCACACTGGGAAGCTTCTTAATGCAAGGATTCCCTCTTTCCATAGTACAGCTTTCAGGTGCTGCTGGGTACCCACCTCCAGATACAGTTTCTGCTCACTTTATTTTGTCTTCCAGCACTCATAAAGTTACCAACCATCTTCTTCCTCCTCCTTGTCCCTCAAAAGTTTGCCAGCTGCTGACAATGGGGCATTCTGTGTAAACTTGCTATTTCACATTCCAGAAGAACAGTCTAGAAGAACAAATAGCAGCTGTTTATACAGGCATTTATTCTATAAATAATAGGTGTGTATGTGCATTATGCATATACAGGCATGGGTATATGTATATTTATATACCTATCTTTTTCTTTATATATGCAGACACATATATATATTTCTTTATATATATAGACACATGTGTACAAGCTCACTCCAAAGCAATTTATCTATGAAGCAATGTTTTTATGTTCAATAAACATAATATGTAACAGAGGGAAACACCATTTGACATATTTTTCAGATGAAAAAAAAAGTCAATTTTATGAAGGGGGGGTCCTAGTAATTGCAGGTGAATGCTTTAAAACTATTTCAGTGACTGCTGTCATGGGCAAAGGTATTTCCACAGGCAGCAAGGAAAAGGAAAAGGCAGTGAGGTGCCTGTAGGCTACTGCTGGAAAAGAAAAGCAACACCATCTACCTACAAATCCTGAAAAATGCAGAGTTTTAAGAGTGTGGCTGACAAATTAGATTACATTGACAAAAATAATAATCTCACTTACAAGCCCAGGTCTTCACCGCATGCTGTCCTCCAAATGCACTAAACACTTGCACCAAAACATATGTCTCATGAGGTTTACCTATAGGTTTAACCTCATGTCTGAAATGAGCTTTTTGTGGAAAACCTTGCAACCAAAAACGCCTTAGAGACCCTTGAAGCCTTAAATGCCTAGAAAATGCCTGTAAGCAAAAAATGCCAGGCTTCTTGAAGGAGTCCAGCACAGAGCCACAAAGATGATGAAAGGAGTGGAACCTGCTGAGGAAAGGCTGAGGGAGCTGGGGCTCTTGAGCTTGAAGGAGGCTGAGAGGTGACCTTGTTATCGTTGATATGTAAAGGGTGAGTGTCAGGAGGATGGAGCCAGGCTCTGCTCAGTGACATCCAATGATAGGACAAGGGGCAGTGGGTGCAAGCTGGAACACAGGAGGTTCCATGTAAACATAAGGAGAAACTTCTTCATGGGGAGGGTGACAGAGCCTGGCCCAGGCTGCCCAGGGAGGCTGTGGAGTCTCCTTCTCTGGAGACTTTCATTCTTTCCTGGTTTTCCAGACTGGGTTCTATTCAGTTACGTGCTTTATGGTTACACAACAGAGAACCCAAAGGCTTGCCCAAATACAGTGGTAAGAGAACACCACTTCATTTGCAACGTCTCCTTAGCAAGCAAACATTGCTTTTGGCTCCTGCTGAAGACAGCTTGCAGCGGGCTGCTCGCAGGGGAAGGTTCATGGCAACTGAACCGTAGGCACGAAGAGCTGATCAAGTGGGGATAAAGTGGTTACACGTTTCAGCCCATTGGCACCAGGTTGTCTTAAGCAAGAGGCAGCCAGGAAACAAAAGCAAGGAAGTAGAAGAATCGCAGGACTTTAAGCACCTTTCTAAGTGCACAACACAGGGGCAGGCGGGAGAACTCTCTGCCAACAAAGCACATAGCAGTGCCAGTGTATTTCCATATGTCTCTCCTGCTAATGCCTGTCTAGAGGGTATTACAGTCTTATTATGTACTTGCTGAGGGCCTTAGAGCAGCAGCATTGCCTTTCCCAGTGGGAAACGATGGCTTTCTTGACCTGCTTGAAGCTTTTTTGGCAGAACACAAGTGTTTCCTCCTGGCTAGGTTTCATTAAAGCCTATGCAGCTTCCAGTGGTGCATCACATCTGCCTCACCCTGCCTGTTACTGAACCAAAGAACAGACACCAATCCTTCAGTACCTGGCTTTTCCAAAAGACGATGTACCTGGGAAGAGGCACACTAGTGATTTAAGGAGATCTAATTCCACCATTCCAAAAAAAAATAATTAAATAAAGTCTTGTTTCTCACAGCAGCAGCAAATTTAATTTTGCACTGTCTAGCTATCCAAATTTTTTCAAGTCTCATCAGTTGTACAATGCCAGTGGAAAAAAAGAGTCTTGTGACTGTGTTATCAGCCCATTTTATGTAACGTGTTTGCAGTGAATGATTAAACAAAAAGATTATTGCTTCGTAAGTTTTGAGTAGTTGCCCAGAAATCATGCATGCAGAGCCAAATACTACCACTGATGCTGAAGCACTTTTAAAAGGATTAACTAACGGAGCCGGCGCCAGATTTCATCCTTTGAACAGGGAGGTGTGCTTGCCATGGAAATGGCAATGACAAACTCAACACAGGTATGAAACTTGCTGCAGAATGCCCAGGGAACTCCATTCTCCTGTTGCTTTAGCTATCAGTACCAATGGACACTTGCAGGACCAATCTGTGGCAGTGGAGCCAGTGATGGGCATGGTTTGGGCACATGGGGATGTGTAGGCTTATGTCTTTGGCAGGTCTCTTTGTGCTCGTTCCCTGTCTGAAAGCTTAAATATTCACGTGTCCCAGTAGGCTGTTTACACACCTAGACCCATGGCATCTGTGATGCTGTGAGTACCGTTCACAGAGGTTTCGTTATTTAAGCATCAAGTGCTCCCTGAGTTGCTGATTCCATAACAATTTTCAGATCTGGTATATCAAAAGTTCTGGTGTAAATACTCGGGTAAATAGTGACACAGAAGAACTGACAAGGTTCCCTGCTGCCTGGAAAATACAGGGGGTTTAGTGCCAGCTCACAAAGTATTTGTGAAAAGAACAGGTTTTGTAACTAATTACCTTTATTAAATGGTTTTCACAATTCACTTAAGTCTAATGGAAGGGCTTGTCTCTACTTGGACGTTAATTCTGACCAGGACAGAGTACACGTACATTGCAGTAACTATTGCAGAATAACTCGTGTGTGAAAACCTGTTCTGGAATCAGTCTGCCTCATTCCACTTTAGATTAATCTGCTCTGAAAGAAAGAATCTGGGATCTGACACATAGCAGAGTTGAGAGCTCTTTTTTTAGAAGTACTTGAAGTTGATACTGTCTCTCACAGTTCTCTTCTTCCCTTTTCAGTAGGCTTTCTGGCATACATTTAATTCAGCTCTGCAGTAAGGATAAGGGGGATAGCAGCAAAAAAAGGAGTCCTTCTGAACCCTTTCATTGATTCCTGCCAACGTCCTTGAATTCTGCAGCAAATGTTGTAACTAATGGTCTCTGGGTACCTGAGGCCTTGAGTCCCTTAGGGTCAGACCTTCAGGACTGTTCAGGAAACACAGCAATGATGACATTAGCAATCAGTAGCTCTTTAGACCCCCTCCCCCCCCCCCCCCTCCTTTTTCCTGCAAGAAGGAGAGCCAACATCCTCATTTCCAGCACTACATGGCAGGCCAGGGGTGCTTATATGATGCCTTCTAACCCTCATAGAATGGGACCATCAATCTCCTCTGAGGGGGCTCAGAAAGTCAAACATTAAATACTCTCTCCTCTGCATAATGCAGTCACTCTAATGGGAGTGCCTGGAACAACTGTTGAACTATATATATATATATATATGTATATATATATATACAATAAAAATAAAATTAAAGCAGTGGCAATAGACGACTCCAGCTCATTCAAGGCACTCTATTTCTTTTCCTTGTCTGTGATTCTGCCTGCCCTAAAAGATGATGCTCTGAACAAGCCTGGTGTTTGTATCCCAGCCTTCAGCTAACTAGGCAGGAAGCCCAGTGTTCAGTACTGAGCTCCTGGTCACAAAGCACACACCTGGGGCCAGGATTTGATGTGACAGTTTTCAGCTGACTACTACCAGATCAAAACCACCGTGGCCACAAGCTACACAGAGCTGATTCAGTATTGGAGAGTCTATAAACTCTAGATGATGTGCTTTGGTGAATTTGATAGAAATTAAATCATGGAGTGTATTCATTTTGTCTGTGTCAAATCATGGCTCTAGGATGCTTCAGAGGTGAACAGAGCCAGTAGCTGTGCACCCTGAGGCTGGGGAGTTTGGTACCAGTCTCATACAGATGCTCACCAGAGGCACTGCAACTCTAAATCAGCACATCAGGACCTGAGCGACGCTCAGATTCTGCTGATGAAGAGTGCTGCTGGGGATGATGCCCAAAGAGCCCCCGAATATGCCAATTATGGTGATTTTCAGTTTAAGGAAAACCAAATGAGAACAAAAAGAGAAGCGGTGTCTCTAGCAGGAGTGGCTCTGGGCTTCAGCAGGGTAAAAATAGCTGTCAGCCAAACAATGCATTTTAAGATACATAAAATCTCCGTTTGTTACAACATTTAACTGGGCTCATCAACCCTGCGTGGCTCGGATAGTGAGCCACTGGAATAAATTTCAAGCAACCTATCTGTGCTGTCTTTTATTTCAGTTAACAGTAGCCAGTCAGAGCACAATGCAGACTGAGCTCAGGGACATGGAATAACAGCAGAAGGTCTTCCACTAATTTGGAACCTAGAGCAGGAGCAGTCTAAAAGAGTCAAGGCATTTCAGATTAGCAGAGACTATCTATCTTGCTGCAGGGAAATGTCTTGCTTCCTATCCTGCACTAAGTCCTCGCCTCCTAGTGCTATTTTAAATTACCTGGGAAGCACATTTCCTTGAGAATCTGAGCATTTCAAAGGTCTGGAGCAATCTTACAGAGTAAGAGAGATGGAGAGAAGAGCATGCACGTCCATCCTGAAACATTCATGTAAATATTTGAGCACCACAGAGCTTTCCACATGAAAGGAAGTACCGAGTTTCTGCTTCCTCATCAGCTCTACTAAGCAAAACAGCTCTTAAATTTGTCAGAATGGATCCTACTCGAGCTGGTATAAATTACTGTGGCACTTCTGGCTTCAGTGGAGTTACGCAAGACACAACACAGACTTGGACCAGTATCTTTATTCATTCACCTGCCTCCCCAGTCTCATGCATTCAAGCTACTGCATGAAACACAAAGTGTGAATTTAGAGACTGCTTTTCCCCTCGAAGTGTACAGAGAGCCTGAAGTACAAACCTCTACTCCATAGGTCTCCATGAGCTCACATATCCTTCATGTTATGCTACCTTGTACTAATACATCATAAACAGGAGGTACCAATGCAAATTGAACAGGCTGGTTGAAAGAGTTATCAGGTTGGCCTATAAACAAGCACCATACTGATTCCACTTCATTCCTAGCATCAATTTCTAGTTAAATAAGCCGTTCTATGTGTCTGAGAAATTGTATTTACTGCTTGGTCAGAGGATTATGCTTTGCTGTACATCATGCTTCAGCTTTGTGTTGGTACAGGGGAGATTGAGAGAGGCAGCCCTGATAAGCAGTGCCCGAACCACTTTCCTGATCTGCAGTCAAGCAGCCAGCCACAAAGCTTCTGGGCAATGAAGCTCCAGTAATTGATCCCTGCAATTCTCCTGCTGCCCACAGCAGAATTTCCAAACTGTTGGAGTTGGTGCAGGTAGGAGATCATTCCCAACAGGCAGATTGAATGCAGGCATCCTGCTCTGGAGGTGAACACCAATGAGAGTCATTCTAGGTCACGGGAGTAGGTGACAAACGATTAGGACTTTTTATATTTCAGTACAAAAGGATTGGGTTCTTTGCTCCCTTACATCTTTTGCTACTTTTATTTCTACTTCTAAGATTGAAAAGATGAGCCTTAAGTCCTTCTGCAGTTGTTGGTCTAACTTTACATGGACATTTATAAGTCCAGGAACAATTTTATTTACCTAAGTGAATCTGAGCCTCAGAAAAACATGTGGATGTCCGTGCAAACTTTGTTGGTTGAGTCCATGTCTAATTTTATTATGAAGCAAATTATGCAATAGGATAACCCGCTTACTGTGTTAGTTAAGTCACCTTCATCAAAGGCTTTCATAGGAGGTGATATAACACCCTAGTAGGCTTACACAATTAGTGACTGTGCATTGACTTTGTGACAGGAATGATGCTGGGCTGGAAGGTAGAGAGGATCTTTTCTAAGCTCTTTGCACTTCAGTTTTTATACCGCAAAGGCCCCAGGCATGGGGAAAACAAACATAAAAGGATGTGCAAGAAACGCTACACATCACCTGAATTCTCCAAAATAACACAGGAATTATTGGGGGGGGGTTTGAACATGTATTACACAGCTAGTAAAATCTGAACCAAGCAGTCCAGAGTGACTGACATTGCTCTTTGTATTTCCTTTCTCCAGTTCAGATTTCACTGAACCATCTCCAGACTGCAAGGGTTCAGTGACTTGCCTGTTTTGACCCTACTCATTCGTTTGTAAGAATTTCAGGGAATCTGTATTCACAAAAGTTGGCTCTTGTCCTGGGTTATGTATGATTCAGGCTAACCAGAGGGCAGAGGGAGCAGTGGCCAGGCAGATGTACTCTTTAGAGGTGGTGAGAGCGTGACATAAACAGAATCCACATAAACAGAATCCCCATAAACGATCATTTAGTTGGCTCACTGCTCTTAACTATTGCAGGGGTTTTTGTTTGATGTTTAATTTCTCACTGAACCTTGAGCAACCCAGTAGGACATATGACATCAACTATGAATAATGATTTATTTGTAGTTAGTTACTATTAACACTACCAGGTAGCTTAGGCAATAATAAAAAAGGCAAAAGTGCTCAATAAAAACCCTTTTTCAAAGGGTCTCACTTTTTGTGCCTCTGGTGACTGAGGAAATTAATAAGCAGTGCTAAAATATATATAAATAAATTACTGTATATGTGTTTCTATTAGGACATGTTTTGTACTGACTGTCTCTCTGCAAAGTTGCCCCTCTTTTTTCAGACCTATTCCAGAATTGCCCTGCTGCAATTTTTTGGTTTTGATCTCTCTCTCTTTCTCCTTCCTCTTTTAAAGCAAGTATCTGAATACAGCCTTTGTTATGGTGGGTCCTGAGCTACAGAATTACTGTCTGCTGACATTCATCTCATCTTAGCAATCTGTTTCCAAACGCCACCACCATCAGCCATCCATCCATCCATCCATCCATCCATCCATCCATCCATCCATCCATCCATCCAAAGCTGTATTTACTGTCACCTATGTTAACTCCAGTTCCTTTCTCAGTTGTGTCTCCAGCCCATCTTTATTTTCCATCTCTTTCAAATAAACACTCAAGTCAAGCTGGAGATTGCAGACATGATGTAGGCTTGAATGCAGCAATAAATCAAACCAGGTACTCCTAACTGTCTTTTCTGATCTGTTGCTCTTGTGAAATTCCTTATGGTTTGTCAATAATATTAAACAGCTGCATGTCACTGTGGTTTGCTTTATTTACTTTCAGTGAAAGTTTTTATGCAGCTGACATTTTGGTGTTTAGTTGTATAGCATCTGGAACATCAAAAGCCTGGACCAAGCTTCTTGACTGTTCCTAAAATACAAAGTGTAATCAGTGGTATATGGCAGTCTCTGTATACCAAACTACAAAGAAGGGATCATTGTGTTTTTAGAAGCTGGGATGGCATATACAAATATCATGGTGATTCTATCACTTGCATTGCCTCTCAGCATGTCTCCTGGAAGTCCAAGCTAGTGCTGTTTGCACTGCATTAAATTGGATGTACTTTACATGTTGATAATCAAACTTAAAGGGCTTAAAGAAGAATTACTGTCATTTGATTCAGGTTATCTGAAAGGTTGACAGCCTGGTTTTAAGACAGGAAAGCTTAATTCACTCTTTATTCAGAATCATAGTGGGTCTCCTACAAAAACACCCAGGAATTTTCCCAGATAGGGAACGTACTGGACATCAAGACACTACACTAGTTCCAGGTACTAGGAACATGTTTATTAGTAGAGTAAAAGTCCATGGATTGACTAAAAGAATCAAATAAATAGTTGCACACAGTACCAGGCAGAGATTCATCAGCAGCCCTTACGCAGAAGCAAACTGCCACTAAAGTTTCTGATGAACAGGTTCCAAAATCATGCAGCCAGTTCCAAAATCATGCAGCTAGTTCCAAAATCATGCAGACAGTTCCAAAATCATGCAGACAGTTCCAAGGCCATTGTGGCACGTGAGAGTGAGATGTAGTGAGGAGTGACTAAAAAAATCTTATTCCATGTGAGAGTCCATCCCTCCAGCTGTGTTACTCTAAATTACAAGGCTGGAACTACACTGGGTTTATTTAATGAATAGATTTTACTTCAGAAATTATTTTGTCAAACCAAACACGTTTGTTTGAACAATCAGTTTCAACTTTTTTGTCTAGATTTTGCAAGTCTAGTGTACATAGAAGAGAAAAAATTAAGTATAGAGATTGACCTTTTCACTCTGCAAGCAGAAGTTTCAACAAAGTCACATCTGATTAGAGAGTTCAGAAGATTTCAAAAGTTTTGAAAGCCCTGGCTGTATTTGTGAAACACAACCTGGGGTTTTTTTTATGGCTTGTTCCAATGTTGACATGCACTGAGAGGCAGAGCAGGAGCGGGCACGCCAGCTAATCCAGCATGCTGTGCTGACTCAGAACCATAGCTAGAGACTAATAGGACTCTGGCTCACACAGACTAACTGTTTGATAGAGTCTTTTAGCCAACCTCCTTACTTTGGTGTCTTCTATCATCAAATGTGAAGCGAAACTTCCAATGCAATTTGCACTGTCAGTGTAAAACTCAAAGCCAGAATGTTTCCCCTATGCTTGTATCAGACACCAGTACGTGAGCTGTTTTCTTACAGAGAATCTTGCAAATGGTGCAGTAGAACCATGAACCAAAGATGGCATCAAGGGGGTTTCACTTCTGACGATCTATGTTCCACTTAGAGGTGTCCTAAGAAGCAAAGAATATAGACTGGGGACCTCAAAGAGCTGCCTTTCTGGCATATGGCAAATGAAATGTGCAATAGTTTAGCCCAAAGGGTGTTCCAATGGGTTAGGACTGTATCAGAAAGACAGCTTTATCATTCCTGTACCCAGTTCTACCTGAGTGTACACTGCTGGAACAACATTGATTCAACCCCAGAGACCACGAAATACTGTTATCCCAAGTGCAGCATTTCCAGTATGTCCACGTAGGTTCCAGAGCATCTCCCTCTGCCAAAGTTATTTAAATCTAATGCATTTAGCCTTATTTAAAAATATCTCCCCACTTCAGAGAGGAATTTGGAGCTAGCTGCCCTCCCTCTCAGCATATGTAAGTGATAATGGCAGGTGAATATGTACTATACAGTAGCTTCATATTTCTCCCATTAGGATCCGTGTCACTTTCTATTTTGGAGAGCTGACTGGGTGTTTACTAGGCTGTGCTTCATCTCCCTCCTTCCCCTGTACCCTACCCATGTAACCCAAGATGCTGGTGGCAGTATTGGGTTTGCAGTGCTCTGACCTTTTGTCCCTCTACTTAAACTTGGCTGGTTTGATCCTGCCATGGCTGCTGGTTGGGTTACACTGATAACCTTTCGTGACATGCCTGCTGAACTTCCCAGAAGAAACAGGAAAGGACCACGGCTTACCTCAATTTAAATAGCAGCAGTTGGGTCCCCGTTAGGCTGGGATGGTGTTAGATCTATCCCCCTGGATACACACGGGGACGTGAAGGGATTTGCCATTTAAGCCTTTGGGTGACTGATCCACAGGTGACCCAGGGACAGAATTCACATTCTGGGCTTCTCTCTCTGGTGCTTATTCAGGAAAAATACTTAGTGAACTTCTAACAGGTATTTTTCCTCATAAAGACAGAATAATCAAGCCACTTGTGGAATTCATCATATTTATATTTATCACAAGAAAAAACAATTCCTTACCCACCATGCCACATACGTCCCACACAGACACACACACAAACACACACTTGAAGACAAAAAGATGTCCAGAAAAGGAATGGCATGACAAATGGGAAGCCATTGGAAGTATTTTCTCATTTCACTTCCAAAAAGGTTTTCTTTTCTATTTCAATGTTCTGTGACTATCCCGATCTGGAATATGAACTTTGTGTTCTTTTTTACGTGCAACAACTCATGGGTGTGAACACAGTTCCCAGAAAAAAAAGATCAAGGAAGTTCCCACCACCCAGCCAAAAAAGAATTATTTTGAATCTCCAATTTGTGTAGCCTTTGAGTTAATTTTGGCTTTGACATACTGTAAAACTGTGCCTTACTGAATAGCTGGTTGCTGCTCAAAAGGACAGTTCTACCTCTTCTGACCCCTGGCTGCATCTTCCCACCCTTCCCCTTGGTCAGCATGGGCAGTGTTCTGATGCTATTTAGAACCAGGTCAGGAAGATTAGATGGCAGAAAATTAATCATTCGTTTTTCATCATTTCAATTTTTTTTGTTGTTGTTTGGGTTTGAACTGAGGGTTAAAAAAAAAAAAATAGATTAAAAAACCCCCAAACAGCAGCACATGTTAGATTGACTCAAACATTTCCTGAAACTTGATTTTTATCATTGCCAAAAGTAGGTTTCAAGTGGTATGACTAGAAATCCTTCTATTTTGCCCCTTTTTCAGACTGGTCTCTTACATTACCCCCAGATTTTGAGGCTTCTGGCAAGGTGAGTGGACGAGACTTTGATTCCTTCTAGCACAGATCTCCACACACTACTTTCTCCCTCGACCTCCAAAACAGATTCAGTTCTACTCAAGGCAACACAAATTTTGGAAGCCTTTACACATAATTTACTAAGAAGCAAAACAGAATTATTTTGCCTTCCAGGTATTTTAATGAGTTGCTAATACTCTTCCCAAGCAACATTCTTCACTTTTAATCATTAGCCTTCTTTTTTTATTCAGACATTCTTTCAGGAATTAAGGTCCTTTTCCACGAAGCTATTAGCCTATCAGTGGACACTTGAAATGCAGTCAACTGCTATTGTCCTTACGTGTCTCAAGGCATATTTTATAGCAATTAATTTATTTTTAAAGTAGATGCACAGACAGAGAGTTTATATTCATAGAGAAGACTCATTTGCTTTAAGTATTTATAAGAGTAACTGATGACCATTCTAGCATCTCCAGAAACCAAAATATGCTCTTTCCCAAATGAGTAGAAAACAGACAGTAGCATGGGAAGCACACTGACAAGCCCTTGCACATGTACACTAGCTTCCCAGTTACCTAGGGGCTGCTGGAAGAGGTAATAGACCTTCACATTGAATCCTTGGTTTGCCTGCCTGCCCTGCCAGTTAGCTGGTGGTTAACAGTTAATGGATTTCCCAACAGTGTTCTGTGATAAAGGACCATGCTCGTGGTTTCATAATGCATATTTCACTGCAGTTGCTGTCTCCCTTAGTTAAAAGTCTGTCTTTCCCTATTTACAACAGGGTTATAAAGGTCCACTGCTTTTAGCACTTTGGAAAACAGTAGCTAACGTATTGTACGAGTCACGAGCCTTTTTAGCCACATCTGTGACATCTTCAGAGCTCAAAGTATCACCCTTGATAACAATGAGAAATACTGGCCTGGCTCTTACATGTCTGATAAGTGCACACACAACAGACGAGTGAATTAACAAACCCAGGGCAAAAGGCAAAGATCATACATGGGATTAAGGTAGAAAGGGATCCTTCCTGAAACATCCTGTCTGATCATTTCATTTAGGAAAGGCAATATGACTTTGAAGCCCTAACAGTATTTTCCACAGAGCTGAGAAGTGAGGACGACAGATGTCCCGCTAGCTCGCTCTCTACCGTCACAGCAAATATAGTTTTCTTGTCACCACCTACAAATCCCAGGATAGGACTGCTTTCCTCCCTCCCTCCCTCCCATTTATCCCTCCCCGTCTAACTCCAGATTTCCCCATCCCACCTGCTCTGCCAGAACTCTGTCAGCTTCCCTCACACTCTGCTGAGTCTGTTAGGAACAGCAAGAGTTTCCTGAGCTCATCTGCAAAGTCCCTAGCCTTCTTTTAATGGCTTGCTTACTGTCAGGTTACTAACCCCAAGCAACTGAACATACCTCATCTTTTTATAAAATAAAAGGCAAGAATGAGATTCCCAAGTAAATCCCAAGACGAATGATGTTGCAAGGAAAACTCACATTTGGTCAGGGTTCTGCTAACACGTGCCATTGATTTTTATTGGGAACCTAACCCCTCTTGCAAAGCTTCAAACAGGGCAAGGATGCAACAGCAACAAAATAAAGCTCATGAAAAAAACAGAAGAAAATTATCACAACCCTGAGAGAGTTAATTCTGTGAACAGACAGCACATTTTGGTGTTGGGCCTCAGTTTTTCTTCCTACTGCTCTGGCCAGAAGGACTTTCCTTACAGGAGCACTACGTCTGGCCTGAAAACGTTCATTCTCTGGACTCCAGCAATGATGTTCTTTCTTTTCCCCAGTCAGGGTCCTCAAAACCTTAAGGGCAGAACTTTCCAAGACTCCCCCAGAGTCCATACATGCTCTTCCCAGAATTCACCTTCATACTTCCTTACATTTGTCAAGAGGAAATTCCCAACCTCAACTGCTTTACTCCCAAACAGCACGAGAGACACTTCTATCTCTGTGTAACCAAGCTATTGTGGCTGTGCTGCTTTCAGCTCTCCAGCTGGGACCTCTGCATGGCCACAGCTTGGGGTGTGTGGAGAACCTCATTCATCTCAGCATCCACCCGGCAGCTCTGCACCCTGTGAGACAAACCTGTCATTGCTGAAACCTGAAACACAGGACCTCAGGTGCCTAAACCTTCCTGAAAGGCTTTTGCATCTTCCACAGCAACACAGGGTGCACTGCTCTAAAAGCATCACCTCTATTTATTGATTCTCCTTGGTGAAAAGATCTTTTTTTTTATTTCTTAAGGAACAGAAGGTAAATACCTTTGTCTTCTCCTGCCCTTCCTCAGGGGTTTTATCATGGAATCATGAAATAGTTTTGGCTGGAAAAGACCTTTAAGATCATTGAGTCCAACCATTAACCCAACACTGCCAATCCCACCACTAAACCATGTCCCTCAGCACCTCATCTAAATGTCTTTTAAATACCCCCAGGAATGGAGACTCTACCACTTCCCTGGGCTCCTGTTCCACTGCTTAACAACCCTTTCAGTGAAGATTTCTTTTTCTTTCATAATGTCTGACCTAAAGCTCCCCTGGCTCAACACGAGGCCGTTTCCTCACTTGTTACCCGTGAGAACAGACCGATCCCCACCTCGCTACAACCTCCTTTCAAGGAGCTGTAAAGAGTGATAAGGTCTCCCCTCATCCTCCTTTTCTCCAGGCTAAACAACCCCTGTTCCCTCAGCCACTCCTCAGAAGACACTCCATAATTATCTCATCTTCTCTGTTAGTCACAGCAGATGAGACTGATTCAGCCCGTCAGGCAGCAGACTTTGTTTTTCCTCGTGAAGCTATAGTTCTGCTTCTGTCCTATACTGGATGTCCTCTATTGAACTCGGGAGGAAAATATGTTCCAGTGCCTGAACTGGCTGCCTAAACATTTCCTGCAGATGTGTAATCTCTTTAGGACTAGATTAACCCTTTGCACCTACAAGATCAACAGTCACATAGACACATGGTATGTAGAGAAACTATTCAAAATAACCCACTTCCTCTGCTAGCCTGCTGGTCACTCTTGGGTTTTACTAAGGGGGAATTGTAATCATATGAAAGATCCTGGACCAAGATAGCACACTTCCCGTGTCTTTCCTTCTGTCAGGACAAAATGTACCACATTAATCAAAGTCAAAATCAAGCAGCCTTGTCGTCACCAAATAAGTGTGTGAGTTATTTCTCAGACTTTATGGTTTTAAAAGAAGTCTGTGTTCACAGAGTACAGAACATCCAGCTTTCCAGACATAAATACCAGAGGTCCACCCAGAAGCAATAGCCACCAGGGAGTTTTTCCACAGGTTCCTAGAGGGCAATGTATCTAAGTAAAATGGAGAGCAATGAGGCTCCAGGAGAAAATCAGCAGAGATCCTGCAAAACCAAGTAAGAATTAAAGCTGGCAGATATTTCTCAAGGTGCTAAGAAAACACGTCAAATGTATGGTGCAAACAACTCCCTGAAACGTGCCAGAAACAACCTTCTGGCACCAACCAAAACGTTTTCAATTCCAGCTTGTGTGTGCAAGTCCAACCACCTGGGTTGGAGGGGTGGAGTGGGCAGTACCTCTAGAGGAAGATCTCTCTAAGAGACTCCTCTTCTCTCCCTACCAAACCTACCGTCAGCTCAGCCATGCCATCCCTGGGTTTGCGTAGTCATTGCAAGGAAACCCAGTGTGGGTTTGCTCCTCTAATCATTACCACAGAACAAGCAGTGACCATATATTTTTTAGTAATAGTTACTTCATAAAGGATACTCTGTAATCAGTAAGAAAATCTGAAATGGGAATCATCAAAGGCCACTAGTCTCAGAGGTGATGTGGAGGGCAGTTATGGAGATGCCTTAAAGCTCATAGGTGAACCCACTGTGTGCTCCTGAGGACCAAAGGATGTGTCCTTCAGTGCAGACACAGCATGAAGATGCCCATAATAAGTCTCTTCCAAGTCCCCACGTCAAGACAGGTAAACATGTACAGGGCAAAGGAGTCTCAGCTACAAAAGAACATTTAAGTATGAGTGGATGAAAGGAGGTTGCTGTAACTCATGCCTGCTTAGCCATAACGTGACACGGTTATAAAGCATTTTATTAAAATATGTGCTATTCTATTTCAGAAATGAACATATGAGAACACAGGAGACAGGTTTTCAGGTGGATATAACTTATCCTGAATTTATAAGGGCAACCTAGCAACTCATAGGTCACCACCTGCATTTCAGAGCACAACTATGGTTCCACTGCATGCGCCTGGGAAACCTATAAACACTCATACAACAGGAAAACCAGAATCTCCAAACCTTTGTCAACTGTGCTGTGCTTCTAGATGCCAGTCACAGCTGAGCCATGGTTGCCTGCAGAGTGGAGCAACCCAAAACCCTGGGCTCATGTGCATTCACACCATAAAGCAGCTTGGATCTCAGCCGGGAACAAAGCTTTGGACTGTTCTCCAAATGAATCCTTAATGAACGAGTGGTCTTTCTAACCCTGTAGAACCTTTTTTTCTGCAGTGAAGTACTAAATATTCACTCAATCCCTCTAATTTGTCCTTGTCCTCACCGTTTCTGATGGGGCAGGGACCAGAAAGGATGAGCTGACTGCACTGGAGCTGCTGTAACTTCACTGCAGCTTGGCCATTTGTCTTGCTCTCTGCACAACTCGCCCGTGGGGTCGGCACAACCTACGATTAAAAGCAACGTGTTTTGTCTCCCAGGGTATTTTACCCGTGGTCCGTGTGTTATTACAGCAGCCCACCCAAGAGAAAATTCTCTTCCTAAGCGAGAGGATGTGTGAGTGTGCGGGGACAGAGAGTGAGGTTATCTCGGGACAAGCAGCAGACCAAAAAAACCAGATTGCGTCAGCGTGGGAAAGGATTGGGCAGGAGGGGAGGCTGTGTTGGGGCACGCTCCCGGGCACAGGACAGCTCAGAATAAACAGGGAGACAGTTGCTGGCTGGGGGGTGGGTTGAATAAAAGCCTCAGAAATGCAAAGAACTGGGCCAGGCTAATGAGGGCACCGGCACTTCCCCGGGAGCAGAAAGCTGGGGAGGAGGGTGGAGATAAAGGAAAGGAAAACTGGACATGGAAAACTGTGAAAGAGTTGCCAAGAGAGCTTTAGAAAGTGATCCGGAACAGCGACCGGGTGGAGATAAACTGCAGTTGGTCAGGAGTTTGGTGGTAGGGTTTCTTGTGATAACATTTAACTGATGCAAAATCTACTAGGGGTGTAACCGAAGCTCCGAGGAGTCCTTTCTGTGGATGAGGTGTGGCAAAAACCAGAGGCTGCCCTTGCCCCAAGGAGCTTCCAAGTTAGACTTGGCAGCAGACGGCTGCAAAGAGAGATGCAGGGTTTGTCTCAGCGCCAGAGCTGGACTCTGGTCCTCTCATTCTGAAGGCATGGCAGGATTGGAGGCACTTTTAAAAGGAAATGGATAGCGTGGTATTTCAGCAGAAGTCTGTGGGGCACAAGCAACAGGGGTAACAGATGTGGCAATAAGGGGCTCCTTTGAAAAACGTATCAAGGGAGAAAGTTTAGCACAATGGACTAATTGGCGAGAGCTGGATGTAACCATTTCAATAATATATGAGATGTAAAGGAGGGAGAAGGGGATACCAGGAATGATCTCGCAGTGAAACACTCTACAGCTCAGGAGAATGAAGAGACAGAGCTTGCCAGCAAACTAGTAAGCAAGAGGGGAAGTACTGTGCTCAAAGTCTCAATAAAATGCTGCTGCAATTAAAGATTTATTTTTTTAATAGAAAGTGCCCTGTGAGAAAAGCATTTCAAAGTCATTGTTACCGTGAAATTATCTAGAATTTGAACAGAAGTTGTAAAAACTCTAGTGAAGGCTTGCCAGAGGTAGGATGCAGGGCTGACAATTATATCTAAATTTTGTTCTTAGCTCTGCTATTGAACTGCTGTGTAACTTCAAGCTGCTCACTTTACTGTCCCGACATCCCATCTGTGCAAAGGGGCAGAAAACCAGCCCTCTGTGTGACAGACATTAATGCTTTGGGGTGCTCATCTAAAAGGTGCCAAAAGGGGTCTTTCCTGCAGGCACTGATGCACACGTTCATCCTCCTGTTCTCATTCCCCTCCCTTCCCCATTGAGGAGATATCTACAGGACTTATTTGTAAGAAGCTGTCATTCAAGTCTCCATCCAAGCGAAACTAGAGCCTCTCGTCGCCTTAAAATGCACAAGGGTAAATTCCTAACTAACTTAATCCAACGCATCTTCTGGATTGCAGTATTTTATGGGGGCTGTATCAACACTTTGTTCACATTATGCTTCCAGAGATGCCAACTGGGAGAGCTGCAGGTTTTGGAGGGAGCTTTTCTAGAACCTTGTCGTAGCAAACTCACCCTGCTTTATAGCCATACGCCCAGAAATCCCAGTGAAGCCCACCTGGCTTTCTCTTCATCTGCAATCTATGTTCTCACTCTTCATTCTAATTCTAACCACTCATAAATTCCATACTACATAGCTCTTATCCCTAAACTGACTGTATTTTAAACATTTAATTTAGATTTTAATTTAGACATTTAATTCCTCCCCCACCATCAGACATACATCAAAAGGCTGAGGCTTTATTTTTTTTTACCTCTCTACAGAAACACTCTAATTTTGAGTAATTCATACAATTTTGTAATACTTTAGATTTTTTTTTTTCCCTTTTACAAGCTATGTATAAAGTCAGCATATAATTTATATACACGTACACACACACTGGCTTCTTAATTGACCTGGTCTGTATAAAGTCCTTTGGAATTTTTGTCTGGATGGTGCCACAGGAGTGGAAGTTGTTACCCTCTTGTATGCTCATGAGCTTTGAAATTTCAATTGAAAATGAGCTTAAGCAAAAGAAACCTACAGAAAAGTCTCTCACATACTTCAGCAACAAGGAATGGGATCCAAATATACTCACCATTGTAATATTTCATGTACATATTCATGTACAGAGCAGTGTGAGATAGCAGTTCCTGGCTTTCAAAGCCAGGCTTGCCCTCGAGGGGTGAATAGCGTTGCAGGGACTGCCATCCAGTGGTGAATCAAGGGCTTAACAGATGATTTGAAACCACAGAGATGCAGAATTAAAAGGTGTCAAGGCTGAAAAAAAGATTGAGCAGTAACTAACAACCAAGCTGGGACTACTAGTGGTAGAAAGGATCTCTTTAGTCAGCTTCAGATATTATTTACAACGTTTAAAAGGTGTTTATTTTTCAAAGCTAGCTGCAAAAAGGCAATACTTTGTACTGACCATGATAGGCAGAACAAGGCTTGTTCAGTCATCATCTATAAACAAGCTGTGGTTAAATACATCTGAAGCATCACAAGCCTGATTTCCCCCTATGCACTGGTCTGTCTCCCTTGGTTTCAGTGAAGTGTAGTCTGGGTTATCCAGGTTTTAGATGAGACTAGAAAATATTTAAGGTCACTATGTGTTTCTACTGCTTTTTATATATTATAAGGGAAAAACATCTTCATACATCTAAAATCATCCCTACTTAGGCTATAAAACCAGGGGATGATTTAAATCTAGTCTGTTAATCACGCTGTTAAGTAGCAGTGTTTTAAGCATTGCCTTGTGCACCTTTAAGAAAGGTCTGATGGCACATTTCATTTCCCTGATTTTATGAGCTTTCATCTTTATTGCCTTGTCTACTATGTATATGAATCTTGGTATTTGTGACAGATTTTTCTTAGTTGGTTCCATTGTGTACAGACCATACGTTGTCTATGCTCATAAAACACTCAGTAATTGTATGTGCAGAAAAAAAAAACCATTGCTCACTAAGAAATTTAAGAACTTTCCAGCTACCCCTGCAGAGGTGTTTTTAAAGCCAGCCCCAGGAAACAATTGCCTCCTCTTCTTAGAGTTCTGGTGAAACTTTGGCAGGATTCTTAGACGTATTTGGCAGTGAACTCCTATTGATTTAAAGAAAAATGATGTACCCGAATTCCATAAGGATCTTGGCTTGACTGCTGTTGATGCAGATTTTGGATACAGGAGTGCCTTCCTTGGCCCCCCAAGTGCAATGCTTGGGGTGCAGGAGGATTTTTATTGTTTTCAGAATGTCATGCAGGCAGCAGCACAACAGATGGTGCGGGGTGTAGAACAATAAAGGCGAAGCTATGAGACAGCTGAGAGAAAACTGCAACAGTCGAAGGAGCAACTGGAGGATGAGAGAGGCTGAAAGGATGAGAGGAGACAGGGGGTTGAGCTTTGCCACAGGTAGCAGGAGCTAATGAAGTGTGGAGTCAGCGCGAGGTGAAGTAGCTCGGATAATGGTCAGCAGGGAAAATTAAAGGACCTGTAGTCAGAGTAGAAGGAACAGAGGTAGGAAAGCCAAGAGGAACAAGGCTGATGGATAGCCAAGTGGCTGGGGGGGATAAGTGATGGATTTTGGTGTGATAGAAGATAAAGTATCAGAGGAGGAGGAGTAAGGAAGTGGAAGAGATGAGGATACTGATAAATAATACCCTTTGAAGGCAGGAATATCACAGCAGTCAGAGCAATGGAAACCAGCAGCAGTGTCCTGAAACTTGGAAGTCCAGAATGACAGAACCAAGGGATGGCAGCTGCTGACAGACAACAGTATAAACACCTTGAAAAGAACTCAGGCCAGCAAAAGGAGATGAAATCTGCAGATTTTAACAGGCATTTGCCTAGCTTGTCCTTAAAGCTGCACACAGCAGAAATTCCATCACTGCCATAGATCATCTAGTTCAGTAGTCAACTATTTTAACCTCAAAAATATTCTTTATAGTATTATTCCAACTCTTCCTTGCTGTTATTTAAGCTCTATCTACTCCTGACCCAGAAAGAAAATGACTCCTTTCCTTATCACACTTACTTTTATGCCTCACCCTCTCCATCTGCATGTAAAGACAGATGGAGTACCGGAAGGCTGAATATAGTGGACATATTACTTACCATCCAGGAGCTGTTAGAAATAGCTGAAAGTTCTGAAATGGTTTCAGTCTGTCTACTAAATAACATTAAAAAAGTTTAACTTCCACAGTTTACTCTAGAATAACACAACCAGAGTACTTTCAGATTTTTTTATTTCCATTTCCACGAGCTTAAGATTATCACTGACAACAAAGGGATATCAGTCCCCACCTCAGCATTGATCTTTGTGGTGAAAACTGATACAAAAATATAGAAGGAAATTACAAATGTCAGTCTTTAGAACACGTAAGGCCTCAGATGATACCATATTGAGTTGATTTACTCACAGCTAAATAGTGTTTCATGCAGCCTGCAGGTAGAGCACTCTGAGAGCCTGGACGTTTATAGAAAGCATATGGGATAGTTAAGTGATGAGGTGAAACTCCTCCTTATACCTGAAGGCCATTACCAGCTAAACTGATATCATTAAACAGGAGCTCAGCAAGTTGCCTTAGAGATTCAAGATACTGGATACCTGAATGCAGTGCCTTGCATCTGTATCACCAGTTAAAACGTGGTGCAAGTCAGACGCGGTTGACTCCCATTAACAGTGCTCAGTCCAGTTCTTAGCTGATGGGTGTCCACAAAACAGGACACCAGTGTAATTTGTTCTTACCAAAGAAACCAAATCAGCCACAAAAATCTTGTATTCCTAGTAGCCACTTGCCCTGAAACACTTTAAGAAGTGTCATGGAATCATGGAATGTTAGGGGTTGGAAGGGACCTAGAAAGATCATCGAGTCCAACCCCTGAGCCAGAGCAGGACCACCTAGACCAAGTCACACAGGAACGTGTCCAGGCAGGTTTTGAACATCTCCAGAGAAGGAGACTCCACAACCCCCCTGGGCAGCCTGGGCCAGGCTCCATCACTCTCACAGTGAAGTTTTTCCTCATGTTGAGAATGAACTTGCTATGTTTCACCTTGCTACCATTACCCCTTGTCCTATCACAGGGCAACCACTGAAGAGACCGGCCTCTTCTCCTTGACCAACCCTTAAGATATTTAAAAACATTCACAAGATCCCCTCTCAGGCTTCTTTTCTCCAGGCTAAACAGCCCCAGGGCTCTCAGCCTTTTCTAATCAGAGAGATGTTCCAGTTGCTTCATCTTCCTCATACCCTCCACTGGACTCTCTCCAGTAGTCCTCTGTCCCTCTTGAACTGAGACCAGAACTGGACACAATACACCAGATGTGGCCTCACTAGGGCAGAGTAGAGGGGGACAAGAACCTCCCTGGACCTCCTGGCCACACTCTTCTTTATTCACCAATTAGTTGTATTTCTTGCTGTCACTGAAATTCAGATTTCTGGTATCATTGGTATAGCTGAAAGGCCTCAATGCGAGTGCAGAGCATTACAACACGTTCTCCTTCTGTGAGAACTGTTCCAACTCCTTCCTTGTAATGGTTGCAACTGTCTTTAACCATATTCTGGAAGAAAAAATACTCACAAGTAGTTAACTGAAGCACTTTCAGCCTCCTAAGAAAAATTCCATTAAACAGAATTTAAAACTAGAATGCTGTAAATTAGTAAGTCTAATAGCAGTGGGTTTTATTTCAGGCATCAGTGTGGACTACTTCATACCAGTAAACTTACCTGTAAAAAATACTACAAGTTTTAGTTTACAGTGACACATCTTTACAAAGTTGGCATTTGGACTTTTACACAGTTATCTTTACCACCAAAAGTACCAGCATCTCCTCAAAAGGGCTGAAACATCCTCATCCCTCCAAAAATTGTTTCACTGGCACAGATCCTCCGAACATGTCTTGGTTCTCCGAGAAAGAAGGAGGGGAATCAGCAGAGCTGCCACTTTGGACTTCCAGAGGGCAGACATGGGTCAGTTTAGGAGCCTGGTTGACAGAGTCCCTTGGGAGGCTGTCCTGCAGGGCAAAGGAGACCAGAAAGGCTGGATGCTTCTCAAGCAGGAAATCCTGAAGGCACAGAGGCTGTCACCATATGCTGAAATACAAGCCAGTGGGGAAGACTGGCCTGGCTGAACAGAAAGCTTTATACCAGGGGAGGCTTAGGTTGGACCTTAGGAATAATTTCTACCCCAAAAGGGTTGTAAAGCCCTGGAACAGGTTGCCCAGAGAAGTGGTTGAGTCCCCATGCCTAGAGGTATTTAAAAGATGTGTAGGTGAGGTGCTGAGGGACATGGTTTAGTGGTGGACTTGTCAGTGCTAGGTATATGGTTGGACTTGACCTTAATGGTCTTTTCCAAAGATGAGTCTATGACACTATGCTACTGTTTCACAACTTGCAGAAGTCTGGAAAGAGTAGGGGGAGGAAAAAAGGAAACGAGAATGTCTGGTCTTTTTTATCTAGAGATATTTTTCAGCTTAAATGCATTAAGCATAAGATCGTTTGGATTGTTAAGGGCTCATATATATATACACACACACACACACTTTCAAAACCCTACACAGGTTGTCTTTTCCTGACTCCACTGACTAGGCATCATCACTCAGATACTATACTGAAGCCTACAGAGAAGGATTCAGTATTTTCTCCATCAAAAGAGATAGAAAATCAAGACCTCTACACTTCATCCTGGTTCTTGTTTGCTGCATTTGGAAGCAGGCCAAACTTCTGGTTTTAATCACAGCAAGGTGTATTCCTGTTAGCTCTGCTTTACCTTTATCACTGTTGCAATTTTGGTTTTAATTTGCCAGTCCCTAATCCAGTTCAGCTCACCCTAGAAGATATGAGAACCAAACACAGATGGGTATTGCCACCAGCTACAGGAAGTTTTCTTTCAGTCACTGAAATATTATTACTATCCTAAACCCCTACAGTAGAGGCCACCTGCTGTTACCTATAAAGAACAGCAGATGTTTACAGAAAAGACCAGCCTGCCTTCAACTGCAAATGGGATTCCTATAATGCATAGTGATACCTTTTCTTTGCAGCTTGAGCATTCAGTGGAAATTTTTCCTTGGATGACCAAGACGCTTCCAACCCACATCCAAAATGAACCAATCTCCAGCTGTGCAGTCTGACAGCTTCCTACCTAGCATGCTCCCACTTTCTGGGTGGTCTGTCTTCTCCTGTGCATTCATTTTCCTGGTTCTCTGTGCCTCATGCTTTGGCAGAGGATCATACCTGATCTAATTCATAGCCTGCGACCAAAGAAACATAAGGGATCATTCAACCTTGTTTGTTGCAAACCAAGTCACCATCTTATTCACCCCAAACTATCTTCTACCTAGCAATTAAGCCTGCCTTATTTGTTCCAAGTTATGTCACATAGAATGCAATTATAATCAAATGCATTTCAGAGACCACAGCCATTCAACTACACCATTAAAACCCCTGTTTAAGACCACACTCATTTAGAATCAGCAGCAAACTTGGGAGGCTGAAGCTGAACTGCAGTGGGACAAGCACTGAGCTGGAGGGATCTCAATCACACCCAGTGAAGTAACTTCCTAGTTTGTCTTCTCTCTGATGTATTAAGAAGTTATAGATCCAGTTATTTACTTACATAATATCAATACTGTCCCTTGAAGGTAAGCACAGATCCCACCAAAACCAGAATGAGCAGAAGATAACTGCTGTGAAAAGACTGGAAACTTGGCAGTTATAAGCCTCATAAAACAGCTTAAGCTACCTTAAATCTTGCTGACAAACATGTAACATGAGCAAATGCAGACCTCACATCATATGTAAGAATGAGGGAGTGGAAGTGATCTACCCTGAGGGCAGATAATTAACAGCTAGATCAGAAATTTAAGTGAACAGTAATACTTTACAATTAAGGGAATAAACATTTCTCACTATTATACAGGTGAAAATAGTGCTTCAAACACATGTGACTTGCAAAAAAAGGACACTTATGAAGATTTAGAGGGATCTTTCCTTTCCCTAGAATGCAATACATTACTTCAATGAAATGTGACAGTAGCATCCAATCTTACAACATGAAGACAAAATAAGTTGGAACCTCACCTCTCTCACAAAAAAGCAGCAGCTTCAGAAGCAAGTTGTCTTGGCTGCTGGTGACAGTGTGGCATTTGAAGACAGTACAAGTTCATGGAAAACACAAGATTTCTTGTCTCTGATATTAAAAAAAAAAAAAACAACAAAACCCAAACCATTGTCCAATAGTGAAAATTAAAGCTGAAATGATGTGGTCATGGTATGGCATGCTATGGCATCCCAAGCCTGGATGGAGAACAGGCCATGCACACAAGAAAAAAGCAACAGAAACTGCAGAGAATTTAAATAATTTTGTAGAAAATAAGTTTTATTTGGCTCCTTTTGTACACTTTTTTTCAAAAAGAAATGCACATTCATCCAGTTTGCCTTTCCCAGTGCATGTCTGGATTTGCTCACATAAGAGCCATTAATATCAAGGCAAAAGCTGCCTTTGAAATCATTTCAGACATGTTATATTTTGACTGTAAAGCATCCAAAGTTACCAATTTTCTAATTACAACTCAGAAAAAAAAAAACCATTTCAAGTGTTTCATCTCCAATTCACACATATAATTGTCCCACACAGGGAAGAGGGGACAGACCTGCAACAAAAAAAACCTGTCAAACCAATGGCTAATACTCATTGCAGGTAGAGCTAAAGAAAGGTTCCCTATTTCATACTGAGTTGGGACATTAAGGAAAAAAAAAAGAGAAAACAACCCAGCTAGGTAACTTGCTCTTGCTCTTTTCAGAAGGTCTAAACCAGAAATGATAGAACATTGCTTCAAAACTATGAATCAGCCACCTCAGTAGAGGGTTTGTTTGCAGAGAAAGTATTCTTTCCTGAGTTGTTTCTCGTGGCCAGGTCTCTCTGCTGTTGATGGTGACTCTGGAATTTGTTTCTTGCTGCTTCTTCTTAAACATTTCACACAGAGGAGTAAATTTGGCTCAGGCTTCCATATATCACAAGAGGAACTAACCCATCAAGTAGCCCCTAGAGAAAAAAAAATAAATGAATTAGAGAACAAGTTAGCAAACACAGGCAGCACTCCTCAAGAATCAAGAGACATATGGTCTTACAACAAAAACTTCAGACTGCCCCAAAACCTCAGGATATTTAAAACAATAAACCCTGTCCAAGGTACAAACTGGCCAGCTGAACTACATGCTCCTTCCTCAGTTGATTTCCTTCAACAAACACTGAAAATAGCTTACCCTGTTCTCCATCCAGCTTCAGTAACTGTTTGGAATTTTTGAAGCCTGGGTTACACCCTGTGTAGGGTTCTTTATTTGTACCCTTTGTGCAAACTACCAGCGTTCAGATTCAGTATAACTCAACATTTTCTGGCATTCAACACAGCTCTGGTCTCCTCCATTTCTCTGAAGCCATTTCTTTAATGAGTTTAAGAAAAAGAACTGTTGAGACACACGGGTGCTCACTGACACGAGAGAATACATAGCATTGGTGAAGCAAGAAAATACAGAGCAGATCTCTACCCAGCTACCTGCTGCCACATCTCTGTTATGAAGCAAAATTTTTAACTCCATTGCAGAGGAATTAAAGAAAGGAGGAATGATTGTCATTAAATCAACACCTCATGGAGTTATACTTTAGGACTGCTTTGGGTGTTCCTGAACACTCGCTACTGCTGCCATCAGTTCTTCTAGTTATGGTGTCTCATGGACGTGGTCACTACAAAGGACCTATCTCTCTTTCTTCAAGTTCTTTGACAACTTGCTTATTCCTCCAAGCCCTACTTTGTAAATACTTTTACCTGACCAGTACATACTCAGCTAACCTTAACACTCGTTGTAAGTCAGACTCACTAATCATATCTTCTGACATACCAGGAACTGTCACCTTTTTTTAACCACAGCATAATTTTACAGAGACTGGCCCCCAAACCATCCCACCTCATTTGAGGTATTGCAAAAAAAAAAAGGGTTGAAAAAAACAACTTGTAGCTAAACTGCAGATCTTCAGCATAGCTCATTGTATTTTCTGTTACTCTTAAATTTAAAGGAGAAGAAAAGCTGAGAGTATTAAACCACTTACGGTAATTTCATCCTCATGAAAACTCTGGCCATGAAGAAGCTCAAGAGCACGCTGACAAATCCAATAAAGAGCAAGAGGAACCTATTCAATTTGGGGATATTGGGTGCATTGGATCGATCCAGAATTATGAATCCTAGGCCACCCATTGTGAAGAGGAAGCTGGATGCAAGCCCTTCCATAATATACTGCCCATTTACTCTGAAAAAAAATAATATATATATTTAAAAAAGGGAAGGGTATGAAGAAAAGAGTCAGAAAAAAGGGATCAGTTTTAAAGAAACTACTTATATTTCAAACCCCATCTACTCGACCTGTTTTAACTGGATAAATACACAGGATGATTAACTTTGATGGACGACTTGCTAACAAGGAGGAGGTATGGAAGCTGACATTATGCAATTACATCAAAGCTATGCTATGTTATTTATCTCTGGTAAATGTGCAAGGGGACCAGCCAAGCACACCAGTGGTTTTATACATGGTAATGTCTCCTACTGGCTATCACACAGGCCCAGCCTGCAGAAACATCTAGTTCAAAGAAGCACCTGGTTTCCCAGATGAGTCAAGGCACAGAACCACCACCCCTGGGCCGCTGAGCTTTCCAAGTCTTAATTCCATCCCGACGTTTAGGCAGCAGTGCCTGAATCCTCATTTGGTACAAATCCCACTCAAAGCACTGGGTCAGTGCCTGAAGCACATCTACTGGTCCCAGCACACAGCAAAAGCAGCTCTTGCCTGCAGGATGTTGTGTGACCAGCTCACTGAGCCTGCACATAGCCATTGTCAGCCCACACGGATGGGCTTCCTTCATACAAAGCTCAGGTGGAGAGAGAGGAAGCTGAGATGAAGGAATATTGCACCTGGATCACAAGTTTCCTGCTTCCCACAGTCACTAAACCCTTTTCCTATCACTGTAATTAGAGACCTCATTAAATGAGCATGGATGAAAGCACTGAGGATGCTAATACAGAAATTGAAATGATTGATATTCTGTCATATCCTGAAAAAAAGCAATTTCATCTTCTTTTGCATTGTTTTCACTGACTTGTACTAAAGTCATAGAATCATTTTGCTTGGAAAAGACCTTTAAAATCATCAAGTCCAAACATAAACCTAACATTGCCAAGCGCACCACTAAACCATGTGGTGCCACATCTACACATCTTTAAAATCCCTCCAGGGATGGGGACTCCACCACTGCCCTGGGCAGCCTGTTCCAGGGCTTGACAACCCTTTTGGGAAAGAAATTTTTCCCAATTTCCCAGCTAAACCTGCCCTGGCACAACTTGAGGCTATTTCCTCTTGTCCTATCACTTGTTACTTGGGAGAACAGACCAACTCCCACCTCACTACAAGTTCCTGTCGGGCAGCTGAAGAGAGCAATACAGTCTCCCCTGAGCCTCCTTTTCTCCAGGCTAAACAACCTCAGTTCCTTCAGCCACTGCTCATAAAAACTGATCTCTAGACCCTTCCCCAGCTTCACTGCCCTTCTCTGGACACGCTCCAGCACCTCAGCGTCCTTCTTGGAGTAAGGGGCCCAAAACTGACCCAGTATTTGAGGTGTGGCCTCACCAGTGCCAAGCACAGAGGGACAATCCCTTCCCTAGTCCTGCTGGCCACACTCTTGCTGATACAAGGCAGGATGCTGTTGGCTGCCTTCTGGGCACACAGCTGGCTCACAGTCAGCTGGCTATCAGCCAGGGCTGCCAGGTCCTTTTCCACTGGGCAGCTTTCCAGCCTATCTATGCCCTACAGAAGCTCAATTCATCTAGACTGCAACAATCCAAGCCAGTCCAAGACAGATACTACATTTAGTCACAAGTCAAAATCTGTCCATGAGTCACATCACAGAACCCACAGAGTCAAAGAACTGTTTTGGTACTTAACAAGACATTATTTGTTTCCTCACCAGTAAAAACCACCATCACAAAGGTAGATTTAACCCTCTTCAGAACAATTTGTTACAAAGCAGTGTTATTTTCAGTAACAGAAGCAGAAGACTCAAAGACACCCGTATTACACTATGTACCTGCATTGTGTGTCATCCCCCAGACACAACAGTCCCAATTACCCTCGAGTTTAAACGGCCAGAACCAAAAGTTTCACAAACAATACGAATGCTGCTAGAAAATGTGATCAAACGTGTCTGCATCTGCTATAAAACTCAACTTTAATATCAAGGGTTTGGAAGAAAGAAGTGCTATCAGCTCAAAGCTTTTTTTCTTATCAGGTTTCTCAATTTTAAAAGGTGTGGAATGATCAAGTATTTTTATTTCCATCTATTTCAATTAAAAATAAAATAAATGTTTGCAAAGCACAGACTTAAATAGGCAGGCCCTGCCTTGCACAGAGAGCTTAGGCAAAAGCAGACACACAGCTCTGTAAAGCAGGTTTCTTCAGCTGTGGTTAGACACCTGCAGAGCCCCCCTCCTACCCTCTCACCTGTATGCCAAGAAGGCCACCGGCCTCTGATGCCCGTGTTCGTCTGTCATCGACCCCACGCTGGGAGGCTCCACAATCACATCATAGATGATCCCTGTGCAGAGGAAAACAAGCACTGCCTTTGACTCACTGCAGCAAAGAGCGAGAGCCACCCTGACACCGCCGGGACGCTCAGAGGTGGCCGAGGTTTGTGTTTTACCATCGGTTTGGAGCCGGACAAGGGGGCGGCAGTGGCACCAGCAGCTCTGTTACCCGGAGCAGAGCCCACCAGCCCACCCCGCAAAGAGCCGGTCCGGAAAGCACCCGTCTCCCGCCCACAGCGGGCCCGGCCTCACCTCCGGTGATGAGGAAGTAGGACACGACCACCAGCGCGTAAACGGTCATGGCCGAGGGCATGTGCACCCAGCTCGGCCGCTTCAGCTTGATGTTGGGGCACTCGAGCACGGCGAAGGGCAAGCGGTACAGCGTCTCCATGGCGGCGGGGAGCTGCGGCCCGAGGGGGGAAGGGACAGGGAGACAGGCAGCCGCGGCCCGAGGGGGGGAAGGGACAGGGAGACAGGCAGCCGCGGGCCGAGGGGGGAAGACGGGCAGGGGGACAGCCCGCCGCGGCCCGGCTGCTGCTCCCGGCTCGTCCCGCCGCAGCCGCCCTCCGCCACGGGACACGAAGGCGGAAACGGAAATAGCCTGCCGTGTCCTGACAGGGATACATTAACTAATCTTTTAAAAGTCACTATAGAAGAATGAACCAAAAGTTACGCCAGGGCGAAAATAACAGATATAAATCGGAAACATTTTTCAGAACAAAAGGGTATCTAGAAACGCAAGCTGCCCACCGCCGGATGAGGTACTTGTGTGACTCACCTGCCAGGACCCAGTAGCCCCGACGTGTCGGTGCCGGGTAAGGGCGAGGGGCGCAGGCCCCGCCCCCAGGCCGAGCAGCCACGTGGCCGCCGCCGGGTTCCGCCGTGGGCACACCCGGGACCCTGCCTGGGCTCCTTTGGAGACGTTAGCGCTCGGAAGAGCCTGGCTTCCGGAATCCTCTGGGCAAGTGCAACACCGACCCCCCCTCAGCCGCCGTTCCCCGGGCCGGGAACGCTCTTTGGGTTCATCTTCAGCCGGTTCGTGGCGGGGGAGGCAAACCCACCTCCTGCGAATGCTTCCCCAGCCGGGCTGGGGAGATACAGGCCCGAGGACAAGAAAAACATCCTGAGTAGGCTTCACCTGGGTTGCTGTGTTCACAAGGATGCCCCTGCCTGCACCACGGGGTACGGTGCCCACCCTGGCCCGAGGACACCGGGCACCAGGTTAAGGGCAGGGTGGCCCCCTAGACCGAGAACAGCCGCTCTCTGTTAACCCCCCCTCCCTCCCCAGAGGGGAACAGAAAGAGAGTAAGGGAGAGAGATTTATCCATTAGAAAATGAAACTAGAACAGCTTTAAGGAAGATTAAATTAAAAATAAAAATGGAATCTATACAAATCTATACAAAACCTGTACCGAACCCAACCCCTCTGATGGCAATTCCATCACCGTCACCACTGGCGCTGTGGAGCAGCACTGTGAGAGTCCCAGACTGGGCCCAGCTGCAGATGGGAGCTGTGTTCAGGACACACAGACCAGGATGGAAGGCAGGATGGACACAGTCCTCCTGGGATGCTCCCCAGGAAGGAACTGAAAGAGGACTTGAGCTGAGCCAAGGCAGCAAAGCAGTCCAAGAGGGGTGAAGAGCCACAGACCTTTCAGATCCCTCAGCTTTACACCAAATATGACAGATCTGGGATGGAATCCCTCATTGGTCAGTTTGGCATCCCCTGTCCCCTCTGATCCTCCCTGCAGGTGCAGCCTTTTGCTTTCTGCACCCCCCAATGTGGTACAGAAGATCCAGCCCCGGCCTTGGTCTCCACACCAACCCTTGGTATTAATTCTGCCCATGGAGTGTATGACTCCTGGAAGCAGACACTGAGAGAACAGGCTGCTGACTTCAGACAGTGCAGTTAGAACTGAGATGAGAAGTAAATAGTTCTGTTCTCACTCAAACCAGGACAACACCCCAACAGCTGCACAGAGACCAAGGTGGGGGAAAAAGGACATCAAGCTGCTGAGAGCAAGCAGTGTACCCTGGTACACAGACCATCTGGCCCACTCCTCCAGGTGTGCAGGGACCAGAGCAGCAGCAGGGCTGGCCTCAGCTCAGCATGGAGAGAAGCACACAGGCAGTGTAGAAAAATTGCCCATTTCCACCTTTTACAATTGTTTTTTACATCACCATTACACACCCTCGGTGAGAAAGCAACAGAACTTTGGTTCCAGTGTGAATACCAGAAGCCTAAATTGCTACTCTAAAGCCTCATTCTGGCAGCCCTTAAAGGTCTGCCCCAGCTGCACCCTGGAGCTCTCTGCTTGCATCACACCTCTCACTGCTGGCCCAGGAAGCACCTAACAACAGACAGCAGCTACAGCTTTCTTCTGGGAGATCCAGGTGTAGCAGAATGCAACTGTGGTGAATACAGCACTCCCTTCAACAAGTCAGACTACTCCCCCCACCTTCCAACTCAAGTAACAGCAACTATAGCACATATTAAAAATAAAAACCAATTCTACCTTATGCCTATACTAGCTCTCCTCCTCTTCAGCTGACAATCTCTCTTCCATAGTCATCTTCTGTTTGCTTGTCTTTTTCAGATTCCTAACTTTCTTCCGAGACAAGCCCTCTGATAACTTCATACACAGCTGTTGTCATAAAAAAAACCAAAAAACCAAACAACTGCATTGCTCCAAGTTACTCCAAACCATCTACAGGATTATAAGACAGAGCTGGGAGTCCTGTTTAACCAGACCTCCTTCATTTCCCCATCTGCAGGCAGCAGAGAAAACCTCCTGACTTAGAGGATTTCTTGCAGCAAAACCCGATTCTCTTGTCACACAACCTTGGAGAAGCAGCTCCTACCAGCCTTGATTAGCACGTGGAATGACAGGACACAAGAAAAGTGGAGCTTTCATTTATTGGGCTGAAACTACAAATATGATTCACTTTGACTTCTGGCTCTGTGCTTGTGCCTTCAACACTTTCACGACGATCTTCTGCTCCTCAATAAGAAAAGCTCGTTTGATTCTGGAAAGGAAAAAACAACTTTAGAACATTTATCAACTTAAATCACAAAAATGAGACAGTTACAATTAGTTTTACTGCCTCCAACATTCGTGGCACATGTGGTGTTAACTCATTCCATAAAAAGGGAAACCATTGGTGTTCTCATCAGAAGACAGCGAGAAGATAGTGGCACCGTAGTGGTTTGGGGAGGACAGCCTAGTGTGCCTGCAAATTCAGGGTGAGGGCCTTGTGGGCAACCAAGGTAACACCTGATAGCTGAACACTGGAAAAAACTACCACCTTCACTAACTTCAAAGACAAAAAGCAAAGCTCCTCACTGGCAAACTCACTTAGCTGTTCTGCAGAATTACAGAAAACTTGCAGTGAGTCCAGTTCATCAGAACACCCTCAAGAATAAGGCACACTTAAAAACAACCTACCAAGATCATAAAGTGTTTGGGAAAGCACTCAAGAAAAAAAGAATAAGGCTTTTAACACAGTAAAGTTATGCTACAGGTCTGCAGCTCTTACAACCCAACTTCAGTGGCATGCAATACTTTTGAACTTAAGAGCTCACACAGGTAAAAAGAAAAAGCTGGGAAGATTTACACTACAGATGAGAAAACTAGAATTAAACTACTGACACTAGAGGTCTGCTCTGATTGCCAGAGACAATACGTGCTTTGTAACACACTTCTCCTCAAACTTGCTAAGGATACATAGGATGCAGCTGCTATGCAATAAAACTGATTTCAGTGAGGCCCAGCAAATGCCATCTTAAAGCTCAGACACAGAAAGACACTTAATACGCCACCAATTAATATCTTTGAAGCCCAAAACTTCACAAAGAAAGCCAAAAGCTCAACTGATCTTATACAAAAATACTAGTGTAAGACAAAAGGACAACAGGAAAAGAAAAATCTTTACTACAAGGGCTCAATAGAAAAAAAATCAAGGATGAGCAAACTGTGTAGCACCAAACAAAGGAGCTGCACACGCAGTAACCAGCTCAAATCCAAGGGACAAAGTCACATGTCACTGCTGATGTGCCTCCTCTCCATTTCACTACACCACTGTCAGACAAAAGCAGTCACAGTTTTGATCCATGTTATGAAAACTGTGAGGTGTAAAAAAAAAAAATCTCATAAGCAACCTTGAGAATAAAGTCAGCTCTCTGTAAGCTTACCTGTCACGGACACACTTAGCACACATGGAACCACCATAGGCTCTGCTAACGTGCTTCTTTGTTTTTGACAGCCTCATAAGAACTTTAGGACGCACAGCACGAACCTAGAGAAAGCAAAAGTGAGAAGTGTATCCCAAGACTCTTAATTTGGGCTACCAGCCTTATCAAGAAAAAGTTCTAAAAAAGCAGCAACACCTGAAGGTGATTATTCCAGACCCAAAAATGTGATGGAAGTCACAGCTTGGTCTATGTTCCATCTTCAGCATTTCTACCAGGGGTCATTCTACCACTACCAATATTTTAATTAAGAAAAGGATTGTTCTCCCAAGGCTAAGAACTGCTCTAAGATCAATAACAGTGATGAGAATATTTGCGTGATAAGAGCAATGACATTACACTAACAAATATTTTGGAGAAAAATATCACATTAAAACATTAATTCCTTTCTTTCTAATGCTGACAGTTGACCTTGACTTATTTTTTTGAAAGCCTAATAGGTTCAATTTAGACTTTTAAACTTGCTACAGAATCACCTCAGTCTACTTCTAAAAACTTCAGCCAGTTACATCTTACAATACAAGTGAGTTCAGACACAACAGCAGTAAGAACCACAAGTGTTAAAAAAGAACTTGCTCTTTAATAAGCTTTCAAGCTTACTTCAGTTAAACTTTACAATAAATATTTGAAAGAGCAAAGTTGTTCCAACAAGAATTCATCTATTAACAGGCATATTAGAATCACAGAAGAGTTTCAGCTGGAAGAGACCTTCAAGATCATCAAGTCCAACCTTACTCCCAGCCCTATAAAACCACTAAACCATGTCCCTGAGCAATTTTATGTTACTTGAAAAGACTCTTTGTATTGAAAAAGAAATCTTATGTTAGTAAGGTTACTTACACCACGAAGTCTTCCCGGGCATATACCACATGCTGACTTTGGTGCCTTCCCCACTTTCTTGGTGTAAAGGTAAACAATCCTGTTCCCAGGTGTTCGGGATCTAAGCCCAGCAAAAAAACCACCCAGTTAATGTAACAATCAAATCTTAAAACTTTGCCTTCCTAAAAAAAAAAGAGGTTTCCCTATAAAGTGTTTCTTACTTACAGTCTGGTCTTGTTGGAAGCTGTGTTGTAGGACAACCTACGGCGATAAGTCAGGCGCTGAACCATTTTTCACACCTAAATTAGTCAAAAGCAAAGCAGCACTAGTTCAAGAACTGTGTCCACATGGAAGGTCACATATCACAGCATCACCTGCACTGAAGCACTGGACTAGATCTGAAACAGAACCTGCTGATTCTGTATTAGTATTAACTCAACTAAAGCATTTCCTCATCTATGACAGCCAACACGGCTACGACAAAACAACACACATGACAGTGGGTGGCATGCAATCTGCAATGAAGATTCACCCAAACTAACTCCCGCGCAGGTTAACATTCTGGTCTTGCCTGCAGGATGTCACATTTCCCTAGAAAACTGCTTGAAGCTTTAGCAACTGTATTTTTTCTAACCAACCTAAGCTCAGCCGCCAACGCTGAGCACCGAGCTGAAGCGAACGCCATCTTTTCCCATCTCACCTGACAGCAAACTGCCTTAGTCACACTCTAGGCCCAGTCCGGAGCCTTCTCCGGGCCCCGCACAACACGACTGAGGGCAGCGCAGCCCACAGCGCCCCGGCACAAGGGAGCGAGGCGCCGGAGGCCTTCAGAGCCTTTCAAGACGATTCCCCCGCCGCCGTGGCCGGCGGTCCCCATGTGCTGTGCCGGGGCCCAGCACCACAGCCCCCGGCACCGGCTCGCTGCGGCCCGGGAGCCGCAGGCCGCTCTCGGGAGCCCCGCTGTGGAGGCCCGGCCTCTTCGCCGCGCAGCTCCGCCCCACCGCCGGGCCGAGCGCGGCCGGCAGCGCCGCCGCTCCCTCAGCACCGTCCCCCGGGGCCCTCAGCCGCCCCCAGCGCCCGCCGGACCGCGGATGGGAACGGATGGCTACCGACGACCCTCAGCCACCCGCCGCCATACCTGGAGCCGCCGGACCCGGAAGAGGAAGCGACAATGCGCGCGCGTCAACATTGAAGTAGAGGCGCTTCGGTACCCGGATGGAATAGCGGCGCCTGCGCACTGCCGCTCTTCCGCCGGTGAGGGTTGGCGAGTGGGTGCCGCCATGTTGTACGGCAGCGGAGGTTACGCGGGTGGCGCCACGTTGTACGGCTGAGGCGGAAACGGGCGCCGCTCAGCGGCAGGAGCGGCGCTCTTGGGCCGTGCCCGGTCGTGTTGTGTGCTCCCTGACACCGCTTTGTACACTTTTTTGTATGTTTTTATTGAATTCCTCCCCCCCCAGAAATTCATCTTCTTTCCTCAGAACACTGGGGGGTTTTGGGGGGGTTTTTTTGCTATGGTGGGTAGGGGTTTGGAGGCCCCTAGGGCCCCTAGGCCCCAGGCTGCTCTTCCAAGCTCTGAATTGCAAGTCACTCTACAGGCTTTTCCACGCCAAACCGGCAGGTCAGGCATGCAGAAACCATGTGTGCTTATGCCAAATCTACACCGGGAAAGGACCCGTCCTCTCAAAGACTGAGCCCCTTCTGCCAGCCCCAGTGGGGAGAGGGTTGCACCTTCCCCCTTCTTCAGTGTTCAAGTTGCTCAAGAACACCTTGCCTCAAGCACCCAAGGGCTGTCCTTACTGCACTCCCTTCTTCTGGAGACAACCTGCCTTCCCTGGCCCTGCATCAGCCTGACAGTGGCCAGCATCTTACAAGGTTCTTGAGCTGGGTCGTGTTCTCTGACTTTTGTATTTGACAGCTGCTGGTAGAACCCTGAGAAAAGAAAAGAAGGGAACCAGCAAGAGCTAAAGGAGAGTAAGATGGCTTGTCAGCAGCCAGAAACAGTGGTTCATCGCAGCTCCCATGCCATGTGTGCAGGTCCCTGGCAAATTCAGAAGCATGTTGCCAAGCAGAGCTGGCCTCTGTGCTCTGAAACTGGTGGCTGGCTGGTGACAGGGAGGCCCCTGGTGTCCATTTCTCCGCTCCCTAATGGATCCTGCTCCCACCCCACTGCGTGGCAGCGACGCATCGCAGACCAAGGTTTCAAAGAGCACGCTTCCAGATCTTCTGCTCCTCAGCCTCTGCTGCTGGTGATGGTCCCGCTCTGCCTCCCAAAGTCCATCTCCTCCTCCTTGTGCTGAGTGTGGACACGTCGTGGTGCTGCCACCACGACTGGCATCGACTCATACAGCCAAAGTCTTCCTACAGCACCAGCGGGCAACTGCCATCGGCGAGGAGCGCAGGATGAGACCCCACCACCTCTAAGCCCCTTCTGCTCCTCCGGCCTGAGCAATCTTCTACAGTGACAACCCCTGCATTAAATATGTAGGATGCTGCTGCCATCATTAGCAGCTTCAGCTTTGCTTCTGGAGAGCAGCGGGTGCTCGGAAAGCTTTGATGTGTTCTCCTGCCCTTATTTACGGGTTTGTAACTTGCGGTTCGTTGTGCTGCATCCTCCCCGGTTTCGATCTATGATTATTATTTTTGGTTAATTATTGACTCTTTTAAAGTGCAAATTATGAGTGCCGGAATTTTTCTAATTCATGAAAGAAGAGAAAAATATGTATGAACTAGATTTGAGGGGATATTTAAAATAGGAGCGTATTTCAGATGACAAGTAAATTTCAGAGCAATTAGAGTATTTACTATGAACTTTCGAGGCCCAGAACCCCGAGGGGAATAAGAAAGCCAATTAAATTAGATTAAATAATCATGCCTAAATATAAAAGTGTAACAGAATCCAATTGTTAGAGAACAACGCAAATAAATTATGACGGAATAGTGTAGTTGTTGTCAGTGCAACAGGTAACTATCTTATTATTGAACAACAGTATCGATAATTTTTTTATCTTACTCAGTGTGGGCTCTAAACTCAACTGGTGGGTATTTTAGGAGCTGTACAATTAAATTCCAGTGGTTCACTTCTGCTGATGCACTGACCTAGTTTTTCCAAATGTTTCCAGTTGATTTTGTAAGAGGAACAGGGCTATCAGGCAAATGACTTGCCAGAGCATCTAGAAACATTCGTTTTATGATAACTAGTTCAATGCTATCTGATGTGGGGAAAAGATTTGAAGTAGGAGCTCGCTAAGCCCATGTTGTACAGGTTAGTGCTAGCCAAGTGATTCTCTCTTGTTTGCTGCTACCTCTTCACAGGACTGAACTGTCTCTTTTGGGAGCAGTTGTTTTCCATATCTGATGTGTCTTGTTAACTCTTTCTGCACTTTCTTCTTCCCTTGAATACACCAAAGGGGATGAATTAGCAAACGCACAAACCATTGACTTGGAAAAGTAACAGTGCCATCCTATAAAGCCCTTTTTTTTTTTCTTCCTAGGATGTCAGTGGAAGCGTAGGGCCTGACAATGTGGACATTGTCCCTTAAGAAAACTGGAGGTTATCTTCCAGGTGTATTTGCTTATTCTCAGTGTTATACTGGAAACCTCTTTTCCAACAGAGATGATGAGGAAGATAACAATCTCCGGTGGCAGATTAGTGATGTGGTGCATTTGGCACAAGCCAGCAAGTTGTCATTGTATTCTGTTTGCTGCACCACAATTCACAGTTCACTGCTTGCAGTTTAAGACCAGTTCTTGGTACATTGACCATCCTTGCTTTCTTCTCCACATGGTCCTCTCCTTACCTCTCTTTTTCTGAAAGTCCCTATTTACGTGCACAATCATTTGCTTGTTTGCATGGGAAGTCCCACCAGAGTATGAGTGAGAGTCCCGCTTGAGCCAATAAGGCTCAATAATCCCAAGTGGTCCCCTGGAAAGCATCCCCCTTTACTTTCCTCACACTTCCAGGGATCTCCCAGGCCCCACAAGGACTCCTCTGTTCCAACAACCTCTCTTCACGGATCCTTCTAGGGTTCTCCTGCACCTTAAGCTTCAATTAGAAAATGAGAGTGTTTTCACTTGTATTCACTTGCTGTCTGACCAACCCAGGCTGGCAAATTCTAAGTGGCATAGGAAGGGCAAGTGACAATGCAAGCACATACTGGGTACTCCAGAGAGGGGAAAAAAATGATAGCTGAGGGATACACTGCTCCTGTTGAGTTGCAGCCACAACACAATTGCTAAGGACAGCGGATGGATAGGCGTTTTAGAAACACCTCATTGAATTCAGAGTCCAGCCTCAGGTGCTGCTTGGATACAACCAGCAGGATTAGGTCTGTAAATGAGGAAAGAAAGTGGGAAACCTTGGAAAAGTACTAGCAACTGCCAGAAAGGGCAGAAAGAAGAGGTACCATGGTCCATTACCTCTCCAGAGTTAATTTTTTTTTTTTTTTCTTAAAAAACTCATTCCCTTTCCTCGTTAACTATGTGGCAGGTGTCACAATCTGATTATTTTAATTTGTATCAACATCACCTTCCACAACACGGGCCTGTGCAAATTATGTTACGAGAAACTGTAGTTCATTTCCATTTCAGTGGAGCTTGTTAAACAAGCAAAATTATTTTGTAGCAAAGGGAAAAACAATCTAGTGGAATGCACTGCTAGCATAGGAAGTACATAACATCATATTTGGGTTGAAACTTTTTCTGTCAGAAATGTCATAACCCCGTAAAAAAGAGAATTAAAATCCCGTTATTTTAATTTACATCTAGCCACGAGATAAGTAAAGTTATCATTGAAATTCTAATTAAATAGGATGATTGACTAAGGTAGGACATCAAAGAAGAGAAGTGAATATGATAAGTCAAAGTCTTATTAATTAGTCCGCGTGGAAGAAATTCCAGGGACGTCAAGCTGAGGCTGCTGCAAGGAGAAAAAAAGCAGACAAGAAAATGTGTGTTTCTTTGAAGTTAGGAACTGAGATAGTGATGGAGGTAATTGTGTCTGACTGGATCCAGTAATGAAGAGCCATAAATCAGACCTAGGAATCGGAGGAAAGATTCTAGTAACGAATGTGGCTGCCCCCCTGCTGCGAAGAAACAGAATGCAGAGCTGACTAATTGACCCAGTCTATCTCCCAGTAGCTCTCTGTTATTATTTATTAATTTTTAATTTCTGAATTATTTACGTTCTGGGAAATTATTTTTGACAGCCTGTTAGGCGTGCCAAAGTTAATGGAGGATGAAAGGACCGGTACTAGAATTAGCAGGGATGTAGTCACAGGCTACTGAATTTAATGATTTTGGAAGGGAAAATTGATTTCACACAGCGTGTCACTTTATACTACTTTAGGGATACACCAGCTATTTGATTAATTGAGGAATAACCAACTCAAAGTATATTTGAAGTGTAAATGAATCACAGTGCTCAGCTGTTTATTTTTCCCCTTTTCTGAGGAGAACACTGAGTTTGCTTAAAGTTGCTGATTAAAACCAATACAGGTAGGCCCCTTACTCACACCTGCTTACTTTCTCCTGCCTTAGAAAAAAAAAAAATTAATAATAATTTCACCATCTGGAGGAGACATGCAATCCTCCATCTCACTTGGGACGGAGTTCATCCTTCCTACACGATGCCTAATTAAACAGGCTTTGTGTGCCCTCCCCCTCCCCCCGAGGAGAGTGTTTAAGAGGGAGCAGGGTACCGAGCCTGCGGGCAGCTGCGATGCTGGTTCTGCACGCTGGCACCTCAGGGCTGGTTTTCATCCAGTCCCCGAGATGAAGCAGGGGTCCCTGGCCTGAGACATCTCCTGTGGTCAGCCCTCCTGGTGTGTCTCAGTCCACCCCTCTATAGTGAGGAGCAAGGGGAAAATAAAGGGGCTCTTGTGCAGCAACTGCAGGATGTGAAAACTATTTCATCCTCGGTGTCCAATGCAAGCTAAATCCTGCCTGCTGCTCACAACCAAGCCTTCAGGCATCAAGGACACAGAGACAATCTTCTCCCAGCAACACGTGTAATGCTGTAGGTAGCTCACATCTCCAGAAAGACTTCAGCTGGAAATGTCTCCAGGGCTGCTCAGGACTGTCACCTCACTGCTTTTTCTCCCAACAGCAGCCACCCGAGGCCAAGGGTAGGGCTGCACGGGGAGGATGTGCCTCCTGCTGTCCTGCAGAGGTTAAGTGTCAAAGGGATCTGGTGTTTTTGCTCTTTAAAATAGGAAGGGCTACTTACCATGGCAAATGTTGACCATACCAGGGTGAGGGGAGAAGTAAAGAATAATGAAAGGTCAATCATGCATCACTGCACCTTTAAAAAAAATATATATTTGTGTTCATGATTTAAAGATACATGAAGAGGTACAGGAAGGTTTTGCTGCTTAGGTTCTCTAAGTGGTCTATAATTCATTTAAACATCTGCCTAGGTTATTTTTCTGAGCACTCCAGGAGCGCTCAGAATATTTCTCTGTGATGGTTTACGGATGGGAACACTCAAGGCTAGCCTAGGTTTTCTGTCACCCTTTGGATTATTCGACTGGTAATTAGCTATGCAAGGAGGATCAGCTACACCAGGGTGTTAAAGAAGATGTGTGACCTGTGGCCTCTGCTCCAGGGATTGCTACTTTATCATTTTCCTCAGCATGTGCAGACTGGACTGGCTCCTAGAACAAAAGCCTGAAGCAAGACCTAATTTTTCTGGCCCTCTTCCCTGAAACTGGGAGAGATCTTTGGTCTTGTTTTGTGATTGGTATTAGAAGTTTCTAAAGAAGAAACACTGTGCATGATGATGATAAAACAACACAAGAAATCATTTTCAGTATTACACTTTTTGTTTGTAATAACATTTGTATCGCTGAAACTACGCACACTGCCATGCAATTTACAGAGTCACAGAATGACAGGGGTTCCAAGGGACCTCTAAAGATCATCTAGTCCAACCCCCCTGCCAGAGCAGGATTGGCTAGAGTACATCACACAGGAACAAGTCCAGGTAGCTTTTGGAAGTCTCCAGAGATGGAGATTCCACCGCCTCTCTGGGCAGCCTGCTCCAGTGCTGTCACCCCCACAGTGAAGAAGTGTTTCCTCATGTTGAGGATGAACCTCCCATTTTCCAGTTTATGGTCATTGTCCCCTGTCCTGTCACTGGACACCACTGAGAAGAGCCTGGCCCCATCTACCTCACACCCACCCTTTAGATATTTATAAGCATTGATAAGATCCCTCCTCTTCTCCAAGCTAAAACCCGGTTCAATTCACCACTCGCAGAACTGAGCACACCAAATTTCACAGAAAATGTTTTATATATTTAGATGATGGCTTAAGAAGCAGCGAGCCGTATCTTCAGATGTTACAGAACAATTAGGCAATTTATGCTACTTGAAGATCTGCCTTGCAGTTTTAAAATGATCAATGGAAAAACAAATACCTTCTGTAGTACATGTAGAAATTAACCCTAAAATATTTACGTTCAACAAATGCAACTGAGTATTTGGATGAAGATGATTGAGCGTGCTCTGCTGTTCTATACTGGAATTAATCCATCACAAAGCTGGCTTCTCCCTATTTCAATATTAAAACAAAAGGGGGATGCTTGCAGTGCAGCACCCTGGGAATTCGGCTCAGAAGTCCAATTAACAACAACTAATTCCCCATACTGCCTCTATTTACCCCTAAGAGCTGGCTAGATATAATAAGTCATGCATTTTGCATTTAAGCTTTTAATGCCCAGAGGATAACAAAAATCTATCCTGATCACTTTTTATTTTCATCACACGAAGACAGAAGAAAGCATCCCCCCCTTCTCCCTTCAGTTAAGTGTATCCATAGCTTGGCACTAAATCTGTGGAAGGAGCTGCCTCCTGCCTTCCCCCTGTGCCTCCCTACCCTACTTCTCCATAAATCCCTTCCTTCTTCAAGAGCACAGGAAGGTAAGAATCCCGTTGGATGTGTTTTCTCTGTAGATAAGTACATCTTAAAACAATGTAAAGTTATTCACCTTTGAACGATGATCTACTGCTCATTCACTGAACCAAGTTTACTGCCCTTTAGTCTGTCACACTCTGTTGTATCCTCCTCCTCACACTTGTTTTCACTCCAGGAGCTGTCGAGGTAGTTCCCAGCCCTGCTGGGAGCGTATTTTAACAGCTAGAACTGTAACATACCATCAATCGCAACCATCACGCTACAACATGCTAAAGATTGGGCAAATACTTTCAATAATTCGAATGAGCTCCTGCAACTCCATTTTTCTTACAAAGCAAGTCAGATTTGAACCGAATTCTCCAAAGGTAAAAGTCCAGCATGTTAATAACACTTTTTAAATGCAAAAGGGAGAGAAGCAGAGAGAGAGAGAATGTGCATATGTGAGCACGAGGCTTTGGATATTCCTTGCAAGGTACAATCTAAAGTGTACCTTCAAATATCTAGCTGTCTGTCCAGATACACTTCTAATGGTGTTTAACAGAAAAAAAACAAGGTCTGGAGGTACCTATATCCATCTGCATTTATGAGCTTTTGCAACAAAGAACTAATGCCATATAACACAAGACTAAAGGGAATTTGGAAGAAAAAGGACGTGGTTTGAGAAGAAAACAGTGGGGCATATTAAAATGTAAAGCATATCACTGCTTGATAGCAACACAAAGTGGGATGCTGTGCTGAAGAAAAACGCCTGGATCAATGTTAGGGAGCTACAGAGCAGCAGGTTATTGTGCAGAAAGCTGCCTACAAAATATTTCTGCAACACTGTACTTTGCTGTGCATGGCATTAAAAAAAAAAAACCCAGAAGGTGTTATTTTTTCATGAAGCTGTGATGAACTTGGCTTATGCTTGGGATCAGACTGTCTGCTCCTTACGGGGGTTTCTGAGTTGCATGTTTGCAGATTCAAGGCCAAATTTTCCGAGGGGCTCACAGCCAGCTTTCCAAGAGCTCAGCTGCCAAGCTGCAAGCCAGGCTCCTCGCAGGTCCAGGAATCGGAATGACTGAACGGGAACTGAGCGCTCACGAACAGCCCAGACTCATTGGCTGACTCCTCTCTCAGCAGACACGTCTGTGACAGAAGCTGAGACAGCCAAACGTGGTACTTCTGACATACTCAGATGGGAATTTTAGTACCTGTCTGTACCGAGCCTGCAAGAACTGTTGCTGAACTCCTCTGAACTTCTGAAAAGTGCTGGCTGCACCTCACGCTCGAGCGGATTTTTCGATGGCTCCGCACCCTCCTCCCTGGGAGCAGCAAAAAGAGCAGAATACTGACGGGCTGCTCCTGACCCAGGGCTCTGGGGAAAGCAACACAGCACCCACACTTGGGTGACACCCCATGCTCAGTCTTCCCACTCGCTGGGAAGCAGAGGATAGAGCTGCTAATAATTCTCTCCCTTCTAAATCCTCTAGATTTTAAGTACTTTGAGGAGGCTGAAGACAAGGCATTAAATTTTGATTAAAGGGATGCTGCCAATTTACATTAAGCTTAGAATTTATGGTTTTGTAACTACCAGGTGTAGGTGGGTGGGGGTTTGCATTTTGGGTGTAAATATTTCTTTGCAATGGGGCAGTCTAGATATAATATAATAACAACTAGATATAATAATAGATATCTGTGAGCTGAGAACAGAAGACTTCAAAAATTAACCTGATTAGAAACAAAAGTAACGTGGTCCACTCTAGTTTTGCTGCTGAAATGAGAAAGAAAAGCAGATGTGAGATACCATGTAGCTTTCCAAATGTATCACAGCTCACCAGTTAAGTTTGGTGTGTAAGAATCTTGTCTGGTCGGTGTTGAATGAGGTTTTAACCGTGCTAAAAAGCCATGCTAAAGTTCTGTTTTAAAGAACTGACTGGGGACTAGTGGGAAAGGAAAGGTTACCAGGGGTAAGCTGGCACAGGGGCTCATTTTGCCTATGATGGGAGCCAGATCTGAACTAAATTTACCAAAGGGAGAGCTTAAAAGGCAGCACACCACTGTAGCTTTAATGTACACTAACCCTATAGAAAAAGTATTATCCAGAAATATTCATTCATCAGAGAAATACAAATCCAGACCTTTATCTGATAAAAACCAGCTCCCTGAACAGAGCTATGATGATTTATAATAGCCAAAGGTCTGACCCATATCCCAACAAGAATTAGCTGCAGCCAGAGATCTGCAGTAAAGATGTAGCTCAGTTTGGTCTTGGCTCGACCAAAAGCTGGGTTTCTGCTGCAGATCTCTCTGCCGTCTCTACGATATTCCCTCGAACCAGCCTTTCAAGGGAACAGGCCAAAGGAATAAAAGTGAAAGGCAAGAATGACTATGATAGGAACAGAATTTTAGTGTGGCTTTTTATCACTGTTAAAACCACATTCAACACCGACCAACCAAGATTCTTACACACCAAACTTATCTGGTGAGCTGTGATACGTTTGGAAAGCTACATGTTTTTAGTCTGGAAAAGAGAAGGCTCTGGGGAGACCTTCTTGTGGCCTTCCAGTATCTGAAGGGGGCTACAAGAAAGCTGGGGAGGGACTTTTTAGGCTGTGGGGCAGTGACAGGACTGGAGGGAACGGATTAAAACTAGAGACAGGTCGATTCAGGTTGGACAGTAGGAAGAATTTCTTCCCCAGGAGGGTGGTGAGACACTGGCACAGGCTGCCCAGAGAGGTGGTGGAAGCCCCATCCTTGGAAGTGTTTAATCCCAGGCTGGCTGGGGCTGTGAGCACCCTGCTCTAGTGGGAGGTGTCCCTGCCATGGCAGGGGGGTTGGGACTGGATGAGCTTTAAGGTTCCTTCCCACCCTGACAATTCTGTGATTCTATGAATGGCTATGATTTTCTTTTTGTTCTTCATAAAGCATGAAAGAGCGATGCAGACCTCAAACAACCAGCCCTGTGGCTTCAGATACATTCTGAGTACAATGATAGTGCCTCCTCCCAGGGTCCATGCAGCAGGTGAGAGGCACTTCCTAAAGCTATAACATCAGGTATATATGACACGTAACAGGAAGGATGAAACAAGGCCGTGCTACTGCACTCGAGACAGTAGAGTGTGGAAGAACGCTGGAACACAAATTGAAAACTACTTGTTAAACAAGGTTAATTTGTTCTCCTTCCACGTGTAAAATGGCTTCAAACACTTCTAAACTAGGTCATTTGACTGCTCAAGAAATACATGGTGCTAGGCAGCTGTCTTTAGCAACAAGTTTATTGGAGAGTTTGATTGCATCCCAAAAGCATGCTAGATATTTCTGACCATATCAAAGAAAACTCAACTATATTATCAAGGCACACTAATGAGGTGGTTTGTTTAATTGAAATACTTTAAGTTTCCATGTAGTACAGCATGAAAAAATCATTATTTTCATTAGATGAGCTACTCGTTAGCTGAAAATCTAAGTTACAAAATATCACAGTGTGAGATAATAAATACATTGTAAAATGCATTAAATCCAGGTTATTAAAAGGAATTTCTACTTAAAATATATAGCCATGTAATTTGAGCATACTTCCTAGTACTAGGAACCAGGCTTGGTTCTTTGAAAAATATAGCCCAACCCAAAGGACCTCATCATCTGCTCACTGCAATTGCTGTCAAAGCTCCATTATAACCTGGATAAATGACTTGATTATTCTGTGTCACAGTTCTGTAGCAGCTAGAAGTTCTGAGACTCACCTAAATGGCCCAGTTTTTGACCTTGAGTTCATCAATGCTCAGTTTGATGTAATCATTAGCAGCGAGTCAGGAAGGACTTTATAGCCTGTATTTTTAGTGGCAAATGTTTGCCTAAAAGTCTGAGACTTGGAGAATTCTGAGACTTGGAGTATGCATCTTTATGGGGCATCTCCCAGGTCTTTGTGAGAAGTAGTTTAAGAACTGTACCGATCTCCTCAAGAGGTTGCAGTTTGAGTCCATGATGAGTTTGGGTGTAAAGGGAAAAATGTCTGGGACATCTGGAGCTCACCCAGTCCAACCCCTCTGCTCAAAGCAGGCTCAGCTGAAGCAGTTTGCCCAGGATGGTCTTGAGTTGGGTTTTGAATCTCTCTGCTAATGATGACCCTACAACCTCTCTGAGCAACCTGTTCTGGTGTTTTACCTCTTTCATAGTAAATGTTTCATCTTCTGAATTTCCTCTATTTCAGTATTTCCAGTATTTCTCTCTCTGTGTTCTTTACTCCCCCTCACTCAATATTTATACAGATTGATAAGATTCCCCTTGAGCCTTCTCTTTTTGAGATTAAATGAGCTCAGGGTCCTAATCTGCACACTGAGAGCTCTTCCTGCTCACTAGCATTTACACATTGACCTGAGCTGAGGAGGGACTTGTGTTTTGGTTACCAATTCATAAATGGGCTTGGTCCATGTGATAAAAAAAAAGAAAAAAGAGTAATGTAAGACTCTGGTGTAGCTATTGTTTTGTGTAGTTTTACAACAAGGCCAAGATTTATCCTTCTTCCCTGCACACACCACCCCACCACACTGCTCCCCAGACTTTTCTATGTCTTAGAATCATGAGGTTATTTTGACCTCAATTCTCACATCAGTGGTTCCTCCCTAACTTACTGCTAGACGTATGCCACGGGACCTTCTGCCTCATCTCACCTGTGCTTTCTCTCTCTCCTTCCTCGCCGAGGGATTAGTCCACCAACACTCTGAAGGTGTCCTTATGGCATTACTCTGCCACTAATCTAGCCAGCACAGGACACCAGGGTTGTGCAGAAACAGCCCCAAGGTTTAGCAGCCTCATCTTCATTCCTGAGGAGTCCTGGGCACGCATTCAGGTTGCCTCCACATGTTGGCATCCAGTGATGGTGACACATCTGCACAGCGATCGCTTCCCCTGCCAGCTAGAGGCAAGTCTGCGATGCTGAGCGGTGCCACCAAGAGCACATGGGCATGGGAGGAGATGGAGCAGGACTGCTGAAAGATCCCCTTAACCACCAAGCCAGCCAGCAATTCAGGAGAGCGTACAGATTACAGATGGTGCAATAATCTCACAACTGGCCAAATCTGGAGCCTAAGCAGTACTTACATGGAGAGAAGCATACAGTAAAGGCTGCCAGCGTGACAGCAGAGAGGGTCAATAGCCAATATCGAGGCTTGCCCAGGAACGGGCATGCTGCCCCAACACAGCCACCTGCTGAGACCATTCCTGCCAGAAATGCAAGTAATCCTGGTAAGGTGGGAGCCTGGGGCGAGCGAGTCCTTAGTCAAAACCACAAAAAAACCCCAATAAATGCAAAAACCCAAGCCCAGGTCACCTTCACACACCTGGGAAGAGCCCCTCTGCAGCCAGCCCACGGACTGTGAACTCTGGAGGTTGGAGAGCAAGGGATGAGAGCTGCATCCCACACACTCCTGCTTCTCCCTCTGGGATGAGAACAGACGTTTCTTCCTCCACGGAGACAAAAGTTGCACAGCTTCGAGTTATCTCTTGCTCCTTTCATTTTGTGTGGGTTTTGTTAAACATTTTTAGAAGCCTTTCCTTTTTTTTTTTTTCTCCTACTGGGGCCAACAGGGATGTGGCTTGCAGATTAGTGTTACTGTTAGCTCTCTTTAATAGGGCTTTTCTTCTCCCATTTAAGTGGAATAAAGAAGCTTCATTTGTTAGCTTAAAAAAAAAAAAAAAAAAATCAAGACTTTAATTCTTGATCATTGCTCCCAAGAGAACCCACTTGGAGTTCTCTCATATCACTGATCAAGTCTGAACTTGTTTTGTTTGCTGTTCAATTCCACTTGCTTTCATCATTTTAGAGCACTAAGAGGCTGCCAGCCCCGCTGAAACAGAGGACGAGGCTTTAACTGTGCTGGGGTAAAGTCCCTGTAGCAATGGCAAACTGCTGCATGGGATTTAGCTCTGTGCTCTCCCTTCCATAAAACCTGCATTTACCTTGAATTACAGTTAACCTGCTATTTTCATCATAATAACAAATATTCCATATGGCTTTTTCTCCTTTTACATTATTCATTTGCTGTAGAGAGACAGCCAAGTTCTCTTGATTTCAGACCATGCAGAGGTTTTGCTTCAGACCAGTGTGAAAATCTTGCTGATTATTAAGCTGCTGTAGATCGCTATCTGGATCCACTGATAAAATTATATCCATGGAAAGAAGATTGTTCGTGCTATGGATAAACTTCCTCTGATGTTTTATAAATGTTCTGGGGTTGGTTTTTTTTCTGAAAAGATCCCAAGGATGAGGTTGCAAGGGAGACCAGCAGACAGAGCAACTCTGCAAAGCAGCTTTCCAGTTAGCATAGGATCCATCTAGGCATTTTCTCTGGTTGCTAAGAGAGAAGATGCCAGAGTGGGCTTTTTATGAGTCAAATCTTTCCTAGATTTGCTCTGTGAGTGCTCCTCAAGGGTGAACGTCACCCGAGCTGCCAGCCCTTGCACAGGGAGAAAGCTGTTGTGATAAACTGATTGAGTATAAGCCATTCCCAGTAGGAGCAAAGCCTGGCTATCACTGGTGTTCTTCAGGGACCTTGTAATTGTCTATATGGGTGAAACCCCAGATTCCAAGGAGGGTCTGAGACAGAGGTCCTGAATCTGCTCAGCCTCTGCTGCTTTTCAGCTTAGTTTCTGTGCCCAGGGTGCTCCCCTGTGTTTCTAGGGTTCTCCCAGGTGTTTCATGGCCCACATGCCTGAAGGAAGTCAGCAGCATCAGTTTTGAGGGCATTAAAGATGTTTACCAGGCAGAAACAATACATGTTCCTTCAGGCACAGAGAGATGGAGACTCTCTGCTGAAGACTGACACCCAGCAGGTAGTCCTTCACCAAAGAGAAAACAGGCAGGCTGCTCCTTCTGATGAGCAGAGGTACGTGGCTCCACCTTGGTCCAGCTGATAGCACCCAAATGCCCCAGATTTTCAGTGCTCGAGTTCTGCAGCCAGCTTGTTCCTTCTCCTCGGAGGGCTGGGCTGTGGGAAGAGAGCTCTCTGCACCTTGCCAGTGCATGGGAACAGCTGCAATTTGAAACGTAGAAATGGGGTTGGTTTTTTTTTTTCACCCCAAGCAGTTTCCAATTAACGTGCAGATGGAAACCACATAGATGGGCTGTGGGAGAGAATCCTCGCTTGGCAAAGGAGGGATTGTTGCTTTTATGAAATGCCATAAATGCTCTAGTAGCAGAGTGCTTTGTTTGTAAAGATCCCACATCCCCAACCAGAGAGCTCAGATTTGTAAGGAAGGACTAACATTGCTGGAATGTAAACCTGTCATTTCAGAAGACAGGAAAATCCAACTTCTGCAAAAATGATGCCATTTCTTATACAAGGGAGGGAAAAATAAGTTTTGCAGTGAAGGGTCCGTCACAGTTCAACTGTCAGAGGTAGGAGAGAACTTAGAAACATCAGTGGGCACCTAGCAAAATAGCAGGCACATGTGGGAAGCCCAGGAAAGTGCATCTTCTCTTACTATTTTTTTGGAATCAGCATGCAGAATAGGTGGCATTGCCTTGCAAATTCAGTTTCCAATCCTCACAGCTTTAGCGTTCTTCAGCCTTCAACTCCACAATGAAGAAGCTGTTACAGTGGGATACTTTCGCTGCAGAAAGTGTTAGGTCATGTGTGAATTCCCTGCTGGCTCTTACAGAGCTGAAAGTGCTACACACCTCTGAATATCCACATTTTTATATTGAAAGGACAAGAGGAGACTGGAGAATCCCTGTTTTAGGCACCTCAGGTTTAAACATTTTAGATTTTAATTTTTTTCTTACATTTCCCTGTCTGTAAAACAAAAACACTGAACCTTTGCTTGTCCATTGTGATTTTTGAGATAATTACCTGCACGTAATTACTTTGCAAATAACTACTTTGTAAACAATTACCTGTAAAGCCTTTAGAGATCTTCAGATGATAAGTGGAAAAACACAGCACATGACAATCTTTTCTATCTTTTCTCTCTTAGCATCAGTATAATTCGTTCTGTTCCTCTACATTTTTTCCACAAATATTGCCAAAGAAGGAATCATATTGCCAAGGAATTGCATTGCCAGAGAATGCTTTTAAAGTCAAGAGGCAGATTTTCTTCTGAGTTCTTTTTTTTGTTCGATAAATCCATTGTCATTCTAGTTTCCAAGCATGACTAGTGTGACGAATTGCTCTTTCATCCACTGAAATCAGAGCTGATTAGGTCAGGTTGAAAGTAAAGGGCCTTTGCCATATTCTATGTGGAACATATCGTATGTGGAACCTACAGGGCAGCTTCCACCTGGCATCATCGTGCCCTAGATGGGTTCTTTTGGGTAATCATAACAGGTTGTCTATCAACTGAGTTATTAATGTAACACGTTCTTCCTAAGCATATTCAGGGGATTGGATGGTTAATTCATGACTATTTTGTCTTCACGTATGGAACCTGCAAATAATGTATACAGTAAATATATCAAAAAGCACACTGATGAGCTTTGCAAATGAAAACGTGTTCTGGACTGAACACGTGGGCTAAAAAAAAGTTATGATTTTCAGGGGGATAAAACTTTTAAGACGAATTGTGTTGTGAATAACTGCAGTTTAGATTTTCTTCCGCAGATGGATCCATCCTCAATAGAGGGCAGTAGAGGATGAAAATGTAACTGTTGATCTATTCACTTTCTTGTGTTCAGATCAATTCTCTAAGATTCTTTTAACTGGCTTTAAAATGGACCCTTTTATCTTGAAAAAGGAGGAAGTAAGAGTGTTGGCCATCTGGGAGACGTGCTGCCAACACCCAGATGTTAGCATCCTTCTGTACCGTTTACGTGATCTCCAAAACATCAAGTTGTTCTGGGTGGGTAAGTGGGAGAGTGAAAGCACGGGAAGAAGGGAAGCTAGGGTTTTCCTGGAAGGGGAAAGTCACTAGTCCTGTAAAAACCCTGGCATTGCTTCATGACTGCAGTCTGATAGCTGGTAGTGGGACACAGCATGAAATTCTCTCGGTGAAAACAAATGAAAAGGTAGCAACCTCCCCGTGCCCGTGTCAGTATAATTATCCTGCCAGAAACCATAGCAGACTTCAGCTACCCAGAGGTTTTGCTTACAGCTGGTAAACTCTGCTGGCTCCAGCCCCGGCTGCGGAAGCCAAGTATCCCAGCTGGGTGCTGGGAGGGGATGGCACTGCCCCTCGCAAGCAGGTGGGACCTTGGGCAGTAGTAGCCTTTGGCCGTGGCAGGGAGGATGCTGCGCTCAGAGCAGGGAGAATAAGGTGTTGAGACGAGGCTGGGAGAGGAAGCCAAAGCCTGACTGAGGGAAGAGCTGGGATGGCAAGCTGCTGGTGTGCAGTCAGGGTGGGAAAAGCCAAGGTGGAGTAAAAGCAAGGCAAAGCTTTGAGCAGCATCCAAACGTACTGAAGTCTAGACCTAAATACCATGCTGCAGACCCTCCCTTTTGCTTGAATCCACAAGCACCTCTGTGGTGTGGCCTTGGCACGAGTTAGGCTCTCTTTGGTATAAGGTTAGGCCTATGTATATATGCTGGGTTGCTTTATGATGCAGATCACAAAAGCATAGATCGATTCCAAGTGTTACAAATAGCATTTGTCCTTTCCACAGCGCTCACTGGGCAAAGCAACCGTGTGATGTAAACACACTTGTAACATATTACACAAGTCTACCTTTTTCTACCTGCCAAGCACGGATCTGTCTCCCAGCTTGCTCCCACAGCTCCATTCCCTGCCTTGCCACGGCCCTTCCCATCACTGCTGCTGCTGGCAGCACTACCCTTTCTGTACTATCACCATCTATCATCCCTGACTGTGCCATCTTTGGATAGATCCCCACCACTCACACTTAGCCATCATGAAAAACCCAGGTCGTTTTAATCAGCTATAGGAATTAAAGCTTGCTAGGGATCGGGTGAACTTTTACATACTGTAGCTTTCTGCCTGTTCTTCTTGTTCCCACACAGGACAGCAGACAGTGCCCGAGGTAGCTCACAGTGCTACCTCAGTACAGGCTCTGTATTTAAGTTTATCTTCCTCAGTATTGACTAAGAAATGCAGCAAGTCTGCTTCAGCTGACAACAAAAAGCAAGAGTCTGCTCAAAGAGAAGGACAAGGTGGAAAAGTCTGCTGTGAATTCGGATGGGGGAGTTCAAAGAATTTGAAGTTTCAAGGGTAAGGTCTTTTTGGCCCAGAACATGTTATACAGAAGTCACAAATGTTGGATCTGAACTTAGTTTAAAGGCAGACTGTGAAAGGCCCTTGGAAGATAGGTAAGAAGGAGAGGGAAAGAGTTGCTTCAAAAGGGTAAGAAATGGGATGTCCATGCAGAAGAGTTTCCAGTGGGATCTGACAGCAGCAGAAGGTGGGGTAGAGTTAGAGTGAGACCTAATCCCCCAAATCTCTCACAGCAGGCACCTTTCTGTAAAAAGCAAACAAGCAAAAAGCAGAAAGGCAGAACCACCACTAAGGGAATACTTTTTTTGGACAGATACCTGACTGCATCAGCCAGAATTCTTCTTCTGGTCATTCTTTTCTGTAATATCCTATGTATGAAGATTGCATGGGCTGCACTTAAAGAAAAATAAATTTAAAAAAAAGGTAAAAAAAAAAAAATCACCACCTTTCCCTGAGCAGCTCACTCTCCTGTAAATGCCAATATCAAGTTGGCTAGAAGGTTCACTGGGGAGAGAAGGAAGACACCAGTGTCTTTCCAGTCCCTGATGGCTGAGCTCCTCTGCCTTATTGCTCACCTGCTGTTCAAAGCTGAAAAACCCACTGGTGATGCAAGTCCACTTGAGTCCCGGCCGATGGAGAGCTGCCTTCTTCTGCAGGTTTATCAGCACAGACAGCTCAATAGCACATTTTCCCGGGAGGTGAGAGGACTGGTTGGGACAGTAAATAATTAGCTTTTCTGCCTTCGGCTATAGAAATGATTATGAATTTTTCAGTGATGAGAGGGATTGAAGCCATTCCTGTTTGCTTTTTTTTTTTCAGTTGTGTTGCAAAGTTTAGCTTCAAGAAGGAAAATACCCTCAGAGGAGGCTGACAGACACGTGGGAAAAGACAAAGATGCCAGGAGATCAGAGGTAAGTCAGTGAGCATTAAAAGCTGGAGGAGAAAGTCTTGAAAAAAGGGGGTGGCTTTCATAACAAAGGGATTATCTTTCTTGTTCAGTCCTTCCTTTATCTGATAACAGACTATTCCTAGAGAAAGTCAACTTCTGGGAAGTTAGTTTCAAGCAGTCGAACATGAAAGTTCATTTTTTGGCAGAAGTAACTTTTTAATTTATTTATTTTTGTAAATTTATCCTAATTTTTTTTTTTTTTTTTAATTAAGAGGATGCTGAAAAATGCTGTGGAGAGGAGTTGTCTCTCTAAAGGCACAGATAGGATTTAATATGAGAAGTATACTCCCTCCCCCAGGGAATGCTCAAGGCTGCCTGATAATGCCTCCTCTGCTGATGGAAGTTCTGCCTCCAGGACCCTTGTCATCACTGGCAGAGGTCAGTAAGGAGTCCCCTGATGCCTCACATTGCAACGCTGGCTCTTGATCAACTTCCTTGGCACAGCGATGAACCTGGATGTGCTTTGGGTTTTGCACACAACGCCTTATACTTATCAGTCCTGTCAACTTGAAATCAACATTGATAATAATAAATTCATTACCAATTAATTTTAAATGCATTCTCATAAGGTAAACAGAGAAGAACATTTTCTAAAGGTTCCCTGTTTACCTCCTCTGTCGCCTAAACATATTAGCCTTGCAATTTTCTAATGATTTTTAAATCCTTACTAAAATATTTAGTTTTTCAGCTGCTCCTTTGCTTTGTCCTTGACCAAACCATCTGGTCGGGCCAGAAGGCACCTTTCCCCAGCTCCCATGTGATCCTGCTGTTAGATACACACAGCAAATCCCACACTCCTGCTGTTGCAAACGGACCGGGCAGCGCTGGGTGGGGAGCACTGAGGAGCCCAACACCGTCCCATCAGATGAACGTTCATTGAAAACTTCCCTCAAGGTGGCAGTGAGGGCCCAGAGCAATTGGCCTAAGGTGTGGTGGCTCCTAAAATATGGAACTGTGTTAACCCTCCAAGGCACCGTGAGCCATTTTCCCGGACGGAAAGACTGGGGTTGGTTGTGGTTGCAGACTGGGGATTTCTTTCACACAAGTGGGAGAAGCTGAATGAGGCTGCTCTTAGTCCTGCAAGAGGGAGACCAAGACATGTTTCCCAAGAGAAGGGTTTTCTGCCTTGTGGAGGAAAGTTAAGAGTCTGAAGAAAGAGGAAGGAACAGGAGCTTCTGTTAAACAGAGTAGCTGTATGACTTCAAAATGCTGCTGCCAAAATGATCACATCAGTGTACAGCTGCCACAAAGGAGACATCATTTCTTACTGTTGAAGGGGCATCAGGGTGACCAGAGTGACCAGTTAGAAAATGCTCTGGAGCCCCTATTACAAGAAGGCTATGGATGTGCTGGAACGTGTCCAGAGAAGGGCCACCAGGATGATCAGAGGGCTGGAGCACTTCTGCTATGGGGACAGACTGAGAGAGTTGGGGTTGTTCAGCCTGGAGAAGAGAAGGCTCCAGAGATGACCTTCTTGTGGCCTTCCAGTATCTGAAGGGGGCTACAAGAAAGCTGGGGAGGGACTTTTTAGGCTGTGAGGCAGGGACAGGACTGGAGGGAATGGATCAAAACTAGAGACAGGTCGATTCAGGTTGGACAGTAGGAAGAATTTCTTCCCCATGAGGGTGGTGAGACACTGGCACAGGTTGCCCAGAGAGGTGGTGGAAGCCCCATCCTTGGAAGTGTTTAAGCCCAGGCTGGCTGGGGCTGTGAGCAACCTGCTCTAGTGGGAGGTGTCCCTGCCATGGCAGGGGGGTTGGAACTGGGTGAGCTTTAAGGTCCCTTCCAACCCTGACAGTTCTATGAGTCTATGTTTACCCAGCCAAAACCATTTCCCTTCAAAGTCCTCCTTCATAAATTCATAAAGATGTAAGGCGTGGAAAGAATCTGATGCAATCACCTCGTCCCACATCTTCCCGTGAACCAGGATCAGGTCTAACCACCTCCTCCATGTAAAGTGTTGGTCTAACCTCTTCTCAAATCTGCCAGCGAAAGGGCTCAACACTCAGAGAAAACCTAATTCCCAAATTGTAGCTTCACATTTCTCTGCTGCAAATTACTTTTATTTATTTTTTCCCTCCTCACAGTGGCCGTGGAGAACACGTGATGGCTGTCCTCTGGAAAGCAACTGTTTACAGACTGGAAAACTCAATACATTTTCCCCCATAGTCTTTTTCCTCTAGACTAAACAAACTCCGTTTCTTCAACATTTCCTCATCACTCATGTTTTATAAACCTTTTATCATTCCTGTTGCCTTCTTCTGGACAGCCTCCAATTCATCTGCATCCTCAGTTCTGCTGGGCCCTGCTTGGCCACGGCCGACAATCTGTCCCTGAGAAAAATGCCACGCTTATGACTGAGACATTAAAGATCTGTTTCCAGATTCAGTGGTTTTTTCCATGGTAGGTGCAAGTATTTTAGCTCTTGCTAGTACCAATAAATATATATAAAAATATATACTTATTTTATATATATAAATATATATAAAACAAAACAAAGCCTCACATCTCAAAGGTGAGATGTCCATTTTGTACTTCAGTGGCTGTTACCATTATAAAACATTTCCACGTGCTCCTTCATGCTTTTTTTCTGCTTAGCAGCATGGCTACTGAGGCAGGCAGGGGCCTGGCACTTAGCAACCCTTGTAGAAGAGACTCTTACAAGACAGTGTAATTAAAGTCAGCATTCAAAGCATTTCAAATAATCAAAAGACTAACCAGCCCCAGAATAGAGGCAGAATCAAAGAGCCTGGTGTGGAAACAAAACCCAGTGACCCTGAGGCATGAGCAACCAACCCAAAGAGATTAAATGCCAGCTGAGGAAAAACGAGGAGGAACCAATGGCATCAACAGTGGAATAACAAACAAATTCAGGAGACTTCAAAAAGTGAATAACTGGGTTACCAAACGACATATGTTTTGTAAGTATTTGGGTTAAGGAGAAGTGTGTGTGGTTAGAGTGCCCAGGCTTGGTTTAATTCCCCACCAAAAAGTCATTGGGTGTTTCCTCCTTGGTATCACTCTCAGCTACCTGCAAGCACTTGTGTAATTCCAAACAGTCCCACACTCACAGCCAGATCAGAAACTCTCTCTTGTCTTCTCACTAAGCTTGAAAAAGGGGTTGTGCGCTCAAAAGCCCCTCTGTTGGGTTCATCTGTATCAGCTACAAACCTCATCACATCAGCATCCTTAAGCTGTGGTAACTGCTATCATGGAGCTTGCAACTTCTGCTTGTAGGTTGTTTACACAAGAGGTGCACTCAACTCAAGAGTAGTCTCATTTCCAAAGATTTCTTTTCCTCCTGGGGGCTGACTGAGGTTACATGAAATACTCAGCAAAATATAGAGTCAGCAGCTCGTCTCTGATTAGAGCTCTTTATTGAGGAAACCTCCTTGACTTCAACTTCCAGACAAATTCATGGATCCCTCCTGTCTGTTCACTAAGATAAGCAGCAGCTTTATCACCCACCCATACATTGGCTCCTTCTCTGTTTCTAATAACTGTAGGAGAGAAGTAGGAACTCCATGTTGGCTGTGTCATAGAGTTCTTTTAAATGATAGAACTGGGACCAACTCATCCTAATGGTGAGACCAGCCAAAAAGAATTTGGTGCAATTAATTTAGCAAGCACTCAGCCTGATGTTTGTTTAATCAGTGTGGATGAGAGCAAAATCCCCCCACAGACCCTTTTAAACACCTCAACTAAGAAAATAAGCTCAAGTAAAGAGCGTGTTGATATCCCAAGGGACCAGAGAAAGTGCAACAACAGAGCTCCTTGTACAGAAGGGGGAGTGTTAAGCATATTTAAACCAAACATTTCTTTCCCTTTCCTTTGGGATAAAACTATTTCCCATAGAAACTAAGGCTGTGCCCCTACATGTGTAGCCCGGAGAGAGAAGCTTTGATGTGAAAGAGAATCCTGGTAAAGTACCGGATGCAGAAGCCAATGTGGAAATAGGAGGGACTTCCAGAAGCAGGAAAAAGCATTGTCCCAGAGGGGCTTCCATCACCCCCCCCCCAGGTCGTCACTCAGACTGTCTGGCTAGTTTCCTCCTGACGGTCACTTTGCTGCAAGGAAAGTCTTGTCCTGGACATCGGGCAAAAGTTTATAACTTTTCCCTTACTTTAGGCAGCTGACAAAGTGAAATTGTGAGATTTTTATGGCATAATCTAGATTAAAAAAAAAAAAAAGCTAAAATCCCCCAAAATATAAACCAAACTCTGCTTTCAAGTGTACCACAGAAAACATGGAGAAACCATAAGTGTTTCAGAAACGCAGGAGTTCTGTAAAGCAGGTTTAATCTAAGGAAAAAGGGGGACTGATTTAGTTCTGTGAGCTTTTAGGAGGAATAAAGGGATGAATGTTTCAGCATGAAATTCATACGAGTGTGAGCACTCGTGTGCTGTCGGATCGACACAGGAGGATGAAAGGAACCTGCACACAAAGTGCAGATGATCTGGGTTCTTGGTATGATCGTCTCAAAGGCACATGGTGTGGGGGATCTGTGTGTGAACATTTGCCTGGTCCTGCAGGGCTGACAGCCCACGGGGAGACTAGAAAATAACCTGTGGGGCTTTCCCCATCTTGTTCTTTAATAGAGCCCAAGATCACTCTCCTCTTCCTTCACCCTTCACTGAGATCAGAGTTGGGGCTCCAACAGTGAGCTTACAGAGAGCACTGCCACTGCCATTGCGTGATGTACCAAGAGCAGAAGAAGTCCTCCTGCATGCTCATGAGCAGATTCTGGTCACGTGAAGAGTCTGATCAGCAGCAGCAGAGGAAAATATGAACCATGATAACTTGCTACTGTACAGTAAGTCTCTCCCCACCCTCCAAGCTTTCACCATCATCAAGGTTCTTGCGGGCACTGGTTCTGACAGCTGCTAGGCAACTGAAGTATCATTTGATCAGAGGGCCTTAGCCAGGCAAGTGGCCCCATGATGATAATGCACGGGGTTTGTTTCTGTAAGGGTTTCAGCACTAGGCTCACGGATAATAAACTACGGCATCGTTTCTTTGTTTCATGCTCTGGCTCGCAATGACACGTCAAGTGGGGCCTTCTGGCACCTCATTTTGCACCCGGAACAATGTATTTGGTAATTGCTTCAGCTGAAGTTATTGAATTGTTTCTTTGGTGACTAAAGAGGACTTCACATGGGTGATCTCCAAGGTTAATGATTCGGATATAGTTATTGCTAAATTAGCACTCAGTGCCTACCTGACACAGATGAAGTACACTCCCTATCTTCAACATCTTCTTGCACTCACTGTCTACTAAACAGCTTATTGCTCTGCCTGATGTTCTTAAAGGAAAACAGAATATTGGCATATAGATCTCCGAGCATTGACATCTCTGCCTGCAGATACAGGGAGCTGGGGCAGCTCAGCACTCCCGAAAATCGAGCCACGGGATCAATGTCACAACAAAATCTTCAACGTCAGCTAAATCTGATCAACGTTTCCCTGGACGTCCAGTTGGCAACTCAAAGGACCCAGAGCAAGCTTCAAGCCTTCCTGTACAAGGACTGGTTTCCTCTCTTTCTTTAATGGAAGCAAGAGTATTTTGCTCTTGCATAGAGAGCCCCGAGGTGTATTTAATTAATGCTCATTATGAACTCTGAGAGGAGCTTGAGATATAAACATTATTATACCTTCAAAGCCTGGAGTATCACTCAGGTTTTATTCAACTCTCTTATGCTGGCACAGTTCTTACTGACCTCCAGAAAATCCAGGTAGTAGATAGAACAGTCTCCAGAATTTGGCCCACAATGCATCAGTTTCTCACTCCTGGGCTGGACTGCGCCCTAATCCATCCTGCATTCTTCTGGCTTCATCTATTCAGACACAAGCAGGCATTCAGAGATGTTGCTCCACCACTAATGGTTCTCATACAAATGCTTGCTCACTATCAAACAGTCTGGCCCTATTAATAATAACTTTAAAGGGAACAGAGAAAGAGGAGACGAGAAGTAGATTCAATTTAATAAGAATTTTCTTTCACCCAAGTTTTATGTTCTTTTCTTTTATCTTTTTATCAAGGCAACTGTATTCTGAAAAGCCTCGGGGTACAATAAACAACAGAAGGTGATGCAATGGCTGCTCGTTATTGCTTGATGGGTGAATCATCCTACTAGCTGTTATCTGCATTATTGGAACAGATCACTTGAGGGCTGCATTGAACACGGGCCACAAAATGTAACACTGTACTCATGTCGTGATGTGACATGTCAGTCTCTTTATTTCTAGATGAGTTTCCTTTCAATTGCTCATAGATAAAATGAGAAACGGTGCCCAGAGCATGTATTAAAAGTTATACCTGGGCCTTATTTTTATCAAAGTTATAGTTGATACTATAGTTGATACTAACTGGCCAAATCCTGCAGCATGTTCTCACGCCAGTTCATGAAAAAAGATTCCACTGATTCAACGGGACACCTCAAGCAAGTGAGTGCTTCCTTTTCAGAATGAGTATTGAGGCTTTTCCTACTCCACCCTGCTGTTTTTCACAAAATGACACATCTTATGCAGTTTTATGGTATACCAGGGTATGCTGATTTTTTTTTTTGCTGGGTTTTATGAGTATTGTATTACTGGGACCAAACGGTGAATGCAATGTTCCCACAAGCAATATCTGATCATTAAAAAAATGCCAATGTAAACATTGTCTACCAAAAGGAAGATGACCTCTTTTAGCTTTCTCACCCGTGATGCTTAGTCTACATGAGGACCTCAATAAATTAAGATCCTAAAACCTGACCTGCCTGGTAGAGGAGGCTGTTCTGTGGGTTTGTATCTGAGGTCCTCACACCAAATGATGCTTGATGAAGCGTAACTCCTGGTGTTAACTATACAATTTAGCAGCTATGATAGGCTTCTGCTTTGGGTATTCCATTATACTGACCTAGTGTCTTATTTGGACTGCATGAAAACACTTCAGACCTCCAGGAAGCAGGCACGAGGCAGCAAAGAAAATCTGTGACTCTAGGAAGAGCCTCTGCTGAGCCATCTTCAGTCAGCCTCTGCAAACCAGATCTCGTTCAATACACACTATTTTGTAGCATTTTCTCCCCCTGCTTCTTGCAAGTCTATATGCGCCATGGCCAGAACCAAAGCTTTCAGGGTGTGAACTAACAACTGTAGCACTCAGTTGTCCCCTGGGAGTGGGATGTGGCACTGCATGGATGTAATCAGACCACAGAGTGCCTAGGGCAGAAAGAGAGGCTTGCACTTTATGCTGAGCTATCTGTGCAGAAGAAGAAATCAGGACAGTGTGGGCTGTAAAGAAGCTATACTATCACTTATAAACATAAACCACTGTACTGTCCAGGATTTACATAAGACATCCTCCCCCTTTGCATGGGGGAGGAGACAATGTAATGACAAAGGAAGCTAAAAGCCTGTGTTAGGCATGTCACCAAGGAAGGCATTTAAGGTGACAAGTGTACAGCTGCCTGGCCAGAACCAGCCATGCTGTGATAGAGCAAGGCAGGGCCACAGTGCTAAGGCTGTAACAACCTAAGGCAGTACAGCAGCCCACGGGTAAAAGGGATGGATGGCTGTCCCAGCACAGGCGTATCTCCCCATGCAGCCATCCAAACTAGGCTAGCAGCTGCAGAAAAGCCCAGGATGGGCTTAGGAGTGGTCGCTTGAAGTTCTGTTGGCCACCCTTTCCCTCCCTGTGAATCTCATGTCCTGTCCCTAAAGAAGCAGCACATGTCTTAGCAGCAGACTCGGTACCTACTTAAAAACCAACATCCTTTAGGAGTCTTACAGGGAAATGTTCACCTAACCCCCCCAACCCAGGCAGAAACACAACGGAGTAGTAAGAAGAAAGGGATAGGATCATCTTCCCCTCTGTGGTACATCATACACTGTATTTGGAGACCAGAATCTGTCTGTCAGTGTGTGCCAACTACCAGGCTCCTTTCAGCCACAATTGTGGTTTGAAGACTGATTTGCCTCTTACATTTTGATTCGATGTGAGATGGAGAAAGAAGAGATAAGCCCTTTCTCCCTTTTGCCAGTAACATTTCTCATTCTCTTTTGATTTAAACGACTTACAATGATGGGAACAAACGCTCGTGTGTTAGGAACGAGCGATGCCACTAAATTTTCCCAAAAGGGACCAGGAAGAGACATCGTTGTGATTTCTGTGTAAGGACACTTTCTCTAGGAAGGTGTGTTCCTGAGATGAAAGAAGTGACTGTTGTTGTAAAGCACCCTTCACTCTGAATCCAGAAAACACAGGAAGCCAAGCAGCCTCTTTGTTCACCCAGCTACTGCTGCTGCTGGAGACAAAGCAAGTTACGCATCTATAGCCTCATGTTAATTTTGGTTTTCTTAGACAAAAGCTTTTCTAAGGGATAGGGTTGGTCAACAGGAATGGAGGAAAAGGGATTTGCAGTTCCAGCCGTACCGCCTTCTGCACGCCCTTGGCCAGCTTTCATCTATTCCTTCGCCGTATACATTAGGCTGTGGTAAAATCAGGCCAAGGAGAGAAGGGAGAAAAAGTCAGCATTATGATGGTATCCTGGGAGAATCCTTGCCCATGGAGATATGGAGCAGCAAAGACCCCCCGACCCGATACACCACCCAGCCTCTCCAACTGCAGCGCATCGGGTCTTAGCTAAACACAAAAGAGACACCGATGCTGGTTCCTCCCCTTCGCAGAACATTTCACATGGAAAAGCAGAACGCTGTTGACCAGCTCCATGGTTGGGGATAACTTTTCTGACAATGCAACCAAATATTTTTTCTTCGTTGATTTTTAAGAGTTCAAAGGTTAATTGGGACTTCAACCGATAATAAATTACCATCAGTTCTAAGGAAGCCCAGGCTTAAAATCTTCTGGAAGAAAATCTGAGAAAGAGGAGCAGATTTGGTGGCAATCTGAGAAAGTGCATAGATCTCACTCAGAACAGTCATATGCTAAAGAGCTTTTTTTTTTTTTCACTAAATCTCAGCATTTTTTACATGTACTTGAAAAACAAAATAAAGTAGAATGAATTGTACAAAGTAGATTGTATTTACGTTAAATATAACTTCAGAGTCTTCTAAGAGAAAAGGATTTCGCCCTTCTGGATTTTGCTTTGTTACACTTCGATTTGGGGTAATAATACCAAGCTAAGGAGCCTAATTGGCTAACTCTTCAGGAGCTGGAAATCAGCATGGTTTAGCAGAATTCAGCACTATAGATGAGGCCCTGATGCCACATACTCTTTCCCTCTTCGGTGCCTACTTGAGCTAAAAGGTGGAGTGCCTATATACGTTGCGTGGCAAGAAAAAACCAACCCAACCCAAAAAGCTAAAAGAGGAAGGAGGCAAGTTAATTGCCTGACAAGAAAAAGACTGGAAAGCCCCACGAAAGCAGAAGCAATGCAATGCTGTCCCTGAGCTCACTGACCTGAGTCCGGAGACATGTGTTAACAGCACACACCGCAGCCCGAGGCAGAAAAACGTGATGTGGTTGACAAAACTGTGGCATGACTAAAGACAGAGCATGTGAATTGTATTTATGTACTAGCCTCTGAAGTGGAGAGCATATTGTCAAGCAGCCTGAGGGAGCTGTATCATATGCAGCTCCGTGTGTAGCATGGTATAGCTGTATCCCATTAAGATGCTAGTAACGGAATATATTAAATATCCTCTTGGAGGCTAAGGGTCCAATCCTCCTGCACTGAAATCAATACAATTTTTGCAATTTATTTTTAATGGGCAGAGAACCGAACCCTTTCAGCTGTGATTCACAGGCACACGCAGAAATCAGTGAGACTAGCAGAGAGCTATGTGGCTTGCACTCCCAAAAATGCCCTTCTGTAGTCACACCAGAAGGACCAGAGGTAGGTTTGCAGGGTATCTGGGGACTGCTCTGCCTGCACCCTGCCCAAAAGCCAAGCAATCCCATTCACTGAGCCAAAGCTATTGAACACTGTCTTTCAGAGCAACTAGACCAGCCTAGAGCAATCTGTTTTCTGATTGTAATATACACCTAGGTGTACCCTGAAAGGTTGTAGCATTTTAGTCTGCTGTTACAAAAGCCATCCCCTGCTATCTTCTTCCCTTCCTTCCACAACTTTATCCTTTTCTTTCTTGGGTTTTTTTTTTTTTAAGCTTTTTTTTTTGAGCTTTTTTTAAGCTCACCTCCAGCTAAGTAACTTGTGTGTCTGATTTTCTTTCCAGATCTCTCAGGAAGCATAGAGAGCCAGAGAAATAATCAGAGCTGCAGTACACCGTCTCCCCATTCCACTTCCTGCGGAGAACAGGCTGGGTCCTGTTCTGCCTTCCCCTGGGCAAGCAAAGAGGACTCTGCTGATGTTGGTGGAACTAAGTGAAGGTAAAACATCAAAAATCAAGAAAGTCATCCCCAGAGTGGATCCTGGGCTAACAATATGGGGCAGTTCCTTAAAGAGCCAGCTGTTGGATTACACAGGAGTTTCCTTTAAGCACAATAAACGTTTAAGTTTTCCATCCAAGTGCACTCAAAACCATAACTCAATGCATGCTGAAGGCTCAGAAGCCTTGTCGACACAGCTAAAAAATATCATTTAAAAACCCATCAAATCTGACAACGTGTGCATGTGTGGTGGCTCATGAGTAAGTGCTGGATGGGGATGACAGTTGTCCTCTTCCCAGGTGGGCCAGCACCAGAGCTCCAAAGGAAGGCAAGGGAAGGGGCCAGCTCCAGGTCCTGCAGGGCTTAAACCTCAGTGTGCCCCTTGGGAGACTACTGCAGCAGAGCTCTCTGCTTCTGGCCACTGCCAGCAGGGACTCTGCTGTTTAATAAAGTCTCTTACTGCATTGCTACATGAGCATCTCCAGCTCCATGTAGGTAAAGCAGGATAAGTTTTATGGGAGAGGATTTTTAGGTGACTGCTTGCTAATCTCATTCCCTTAACCATCCATCACCCCGTGCATCCTGAAAGTAGCCTGTAAAGGTGAGGCTGCTTCGAGATTTTCATTGCACAGGCAGACATCCTCATCTGCTTGGAAGGAGGCAATCTGAGTCTTACATGAAGTGCTCTGCAGCAGCAGCAGGCTCAGCTTCTCACCAAGAAATTCATTGCTTCACAGTGGCTCCAGTATCTCTGGCATCTCAGTCTGAAGCAGAGAACTAACCCAAAATACCATGCCTCAGATAGGTTTTTTACTTGTCTTTGTTCTAAAGCCCTTATAGCAGTTTTCTCAATAGATGAATATGCTACACACTCAAGAGCTTTACGAACAGGGGCAAGTAAATACAGTTTGCATGCTCTCTTGAAATTAAATCAACTAATCAAGTTAAATCAAGTAAAATCAATTAAATCAACTAATCAACTTAAGTCAAGTAAATCAACTAAAAGATGAGAAACCACCAAGGCAAAGAGAATGGCTGACCTGAAAGCCTGCAGTGTAGTGGAAAGCCCTCCAAAAGTTCCAATGATAATACCAGGAAGGGATTACGTATAAACAAATGCTGAAGCACAGCATTAGGCATGGAGAGATGACCTGGATTCACCAACAGAGCAGGGTGACAAGATCTGCTGAGTGAAAACATCCACGTACAGACTCCCTGGTTAACACTAAATTATTCTGAGCTGCTGTTGGAGTGCAGGTATTTCCTTTAAAACCAATAGAATTCTCTTTTCCAAACCGTGTAGTTCTGGCTTTTGGCCACCTCAGAAAATGTCTCTACCCAGTTGTCAACTACAATTTTTTACTTCCATTTAAAAATACTTTCCTCCAGCTGATTTGGCCCATAACTGTTCGAAAGGGGCATCCTCTACCTCTCTCAGCACTACCGATGGGGCTGGAAATACTCCTGGGAAGCTTTGCTCTGTTGTGCTACGCTAAAATAAGCAGTGGTGTTCAGGCCACCGGTAACACATGCTGATGGGATGATGGTGATGGAGAGGCCACTATCTGATGAATGTTTCTTGTGCCTTCCTACATGTCTCACCTTTCCTCAGCATGGTAAGAGAACAGACAACTCTATCAGGCCAGAAATATTTAATAAGCAGCGTTTTTGTCCATTACAGTTGCATTTAAAAGAAAAAAGAAAGAAAGAAAAAAAAAAAAAGAGAAGAAAAAAAAGCACGTGCTGCTCATATTTTGCCTCAAAACACTGATTGTGATCTTTTCTGCTTGACTTTGTGGGAAGCTGTTTCAACCCGGGCTGAGCACAGAGGGCAGGTTTCAATTTGTTCGGCTCACACATAAGAAAACGACTCCTACCACATCGGATCTCTGGCAGTACAGACTGTATCATACATCTAAGTGAGGAAACAGAGGATGAGTCGGACTTTGCTTCTACAAATGGAGCCGTGCAGATGGCACAGTGCTTACAAAGAGACAGGAATATTGTCTTTTGATCTCAGTAGGAGGGTGGGGAGAGAAGAGGGGGAAATGTGATATTACCCACAAGCTGGGGAAAGTTTCAAATCTCTGGCTCAAGCAGGCAGAGTATTTGCTGCTGGGTTTCTGCTTTTATCCTTCTCATCACTGATATTAGCTCCTGATGCCCCTTTTTTTTTATTCCCTGTGTGTTTATAGCCATTTACAAAACAAAGTTTAAGATGCGTTGCAAGATGTGCAAACTCAGTTCTTAAATTATAAGCTCTGTTAAGAAAAAACCCAAGCCTTCCAAAAGCACTAGTCACTAAAACATATTTTACTGATATCACGAGTTCCATTTTGTGAATAACGATCTTAAAATCCTAGAGCAGAGCAAAATTGCTGATAGGATAAATGGGAGATTTACTAGGACTTGGCCAGAAACTTATGAATCAGTGATGCTGATTTAAATTAGTAAAAGCAATAGGTTTAAGATATGAATTTGGCAAAGCATCCGTTGAAAGAGGGATGTGCCATCCTCCCTCAGTTTAACTATACTCTGGAGTCAGTAATGTCACGGAGAAAATTGTGATGAGAATGGCAGGGCTCACTCTGCAGTTTCGTGATCTGTTGAAGTGAACATCCTGAAACAAAGTCAGACTGGCAAGTAAAGAAAATAAACAATATGCTGGACAGGGACAGATCCCTTTTTATGAAAAATACTGCTTTGTTTATTTTATTTCTTTTTTTTTATTGAAAACCTGAAAACTACTTCAGGCGAAAAACCAAACCAAACCAAACCAACTCATTTTTATAAGTTTTAAAAACCTCGACGATTTCCCAAAAAACATTTTGAGAATTTTTGTTTCCTTTTCTTCTCAAACACTGTAGTGAAAATATCCTCCCATCTCCAAATAAACTCGAGCAGCTTAAAAGGCCAATTTGTTCATGTGTGTGTGCGTATCTCAGGGAAAGAAGAACCTCCTGAGAGCAACGCTACTTACTCAGTGGATGAGTAATTCCCACGCCTCACTAACGGAGGAGCAAACTGAGAAGGTTTGTGCTTGGCCCCAGAGCAAGGTAGACAGGTGTTACACTTCATCATTACATGTTTCCAGTCCTACCAGCTGTATCTACATTGTCATGGAAGATAATGGGATGGGGGTTTTTTTCCTAACCCACACTGCAAAAGGTAGATGACAACTTAAAAGCAACCTTGCTTGATTTATAGGCTCTCAAACCTTTTGGTCACATTCGTCACTTAAGAAAAAAGTAATTTAACTTCTATGTCAAGTAGCATGTTGGGAGGGGGGAGCAGACTTTCATGTGGCACAAAGCCCTTTACATTTAAAGCAGAAGAAAACCTCATCAATATTCAAAATTTCTTCTGTGTGTACTGTAAAAAAAGCTGATATTTATATGCCAAATCAGCACAAGAGGTGGAAAAAAAAAGCTACAGAATGGTGTGTGAAACCATTACCAGAAATCCCATTCGTATAGACAAAATAGCATGGATGAGCTGACTGTGTGGGGGTTTTGCATTAATTGTCTATGACATTAGATATAGGGCTCAGAGACCAGTGTTGGCTCTTCTAAAAAAGTCTGAATAATGAATCCAATTTCTCAAAAGAGAAAGCTTTATACATGACCTGAACTTAGAACGCAGGAAAAATCCTGCACGCGAGTTTCTCTGATTACTCTTTGTAAAGATTTTTTCAGTGAGTGGAAGTTGCAGGAACACATCAGCAAATCACAAAAGCCTCTGCGTGTCGTTAGGGTGCGGGATGCCTAATTCTTTATGGAAAATAAGAAGCCAGTTCTGATCTCTTGGGCTGGAACTTCTGTCTGGTGATGATTCTCTTTCTCTTCACCGACTACAGAGGGAGCCAAGTTTCCTCAGTTAGACAGCTCAGGTAGGTGCCTGAACTTCTGTAGTTTAAATACCTCTAAAATTTCTCGTGTGAAGAGCAAACTAAAAAGCTGATTCCGTTCAATTTTACAGTAATTTTAGTGACAGGACCTTTTTGGGTGGAAGTGAGGTCTTCAGTTTGCCTGTTTCTCCACTAGATGTGTTTCAATGTTTTCAGCTCAGAAGCTTGTGTTCCTTTCCTATGCCCAATAAAAAGCAAGAGAAAATACAATATCCTAATGTCGTTAGCAGCAAGCAAAAGTCAGGGTGAATATAGAAAATTAAAAGCAACATAAGTACCAGTTAAAGTTGATTTTTGACCTCATAAAGGTAAATGAGGTAAATTTACCTCATAAAGGCTCATGAGGTAAATTTGTGTTTATCTGGGGACACAGTTGCTAAATTTTCTGTGCTTGCTTTCCTCCAAGCTTCCAGCTTCCAGAAGAATATGGAGAATACTCTGCACGCAGGAAGCCACTTCTGAAGGACATCAACAGTGGTGGCAAGCACTTCAGGCTGTGGCATTCCACATCTTCATAGAAAGCTCTGCTAGAGGAGACCTGCTCTGTGTAGTAATTGCCAAGACTTGTACAAGCTGCCAGTCAGTCACATCCTGGCAAGGAAGGACAAATGGGTCAGCTCCATCTCCAAACAACCAGAGGATCCCAACCCCCAGGACCACATCAGGCTGCAAGTGTTACAAGACCAAATGTTCCAGACCTCTTGGGATATGGTGAAAAATGAATACCTCGTTTGCCTCTCTCCTTATTTGTGCTTTGAACTCATACACTGGGGTGAGATCACATTTAAGTAAACTGCAAAAGGTGGCACAGTGAGTGCTCTGCTCCCAAGGAAGGAAGACATTTGGTGAACTATTAACTATTTGCTGAAGAATTAACTATTTAGTTGACTTATTTAGCACTTATTTCTGCTGCAAATGGGAATAATCACAGACCAATCACGTTGATGTGGCATCTTCCTAGAGTTTTTTGAGAGTGACAACTTTGTCACTTGGTTCCTTTAAATTTCGTGATATTTTTTGGTGATATAAAACATTTTGATAGAAGGGAGGCTTTGTGAGAGCTTCTCAGACGTGAAACACTTTCTCAACAAAAAGCACAATCAAAAAATCACACATTCACAGTTCAGTCCTTCTGTCTCTGCATATTAATGACAAGAGCTTGTCACTAATTTCTGACCTGCTCTGTGCTAATACAGCTGACTCTGCACCAGTAGGAAGAGTCACGCCCCCTGAGTACAGACCAGTGTGACCCAAAAAAAGAGGGAAAAACCTGGTTTATACCAATTTTGACCTCATGGTGAAGTCAGAAAAGAAGCTTGTGTGACTAATAACACAAACTGCAGGAGGTAGACAAGACGCATGTGCTTAGGACAGCCTCTGAAGACAGCTTGGTAGATGCATTCCTATCAAACCTTACCCCACCCGTTTGCTGAGAATGAAGATTAAGAATCACATTTAGCCTCCTGCTGTGCAGAAGTTAACCAGAAGAAATACAACGTCAAAATCTGACAATGAAATAGAGTTGAGTGTGCACTTGGTCTAACCAGGTCCTGCTGGTGCTGCTCATAGGATCTTGCTTGCAATTTGAAATGTTGTGTGTTTGGGAAAAGAGGTTAATTTAACAAAGCCTTAAAGAAAAGCTTTGGGAACAGTGCCTTCGGTACCACAGAGTTCACTTTGCTGTAGCATGAGACTCTTAATGATTTTACTTTCTTCTAGACTTTATCATAAAGGTAAAGGAAGGTTGCCCACAGCCAAAAGCAAGCGATTCCAGGTCGTGCTGTTCCATGTGGCTGCATCAGACCCATTTCCATTTGCGTAGAGCTTCTGGCGTTGTAGAAAGCAACATGGGAAATCCCTGTTTTGAGGTAATGTGGAATTAGAGATAAGTGGCTCTGCAAAAAACTCGAGGCTGGTGAAGTGAATTCGGATGAAGCCCACAAACAAAATATTCTTGAAGCTGTTTTGTGGGTTTTTTTCCTGCCCAGATGAAGATATGCACACATGTAGACCATAATTATGCTTGACATCTGTTGACTGTTTTGGTCTTCATACCGGTACGTGCGTCTCTACAGACAGCAGCGTGCGTAAAGGGGTAGCTGATCCTACCTCTGCTAGTGGCATCAGAGTTCAGAGGATGTGGAAAAAAATAAGAAGAAACTAGGTACCAATTGTTCACTAAACACCTCGATGCTCAGGGAGATGTAATGCCCACCTAAGACAAAAGAGGGCTGCTGCAATTGCAAGCCCGCAGCAGCACGGGGCTCTGTTGGTGGTGGGTCTGAGCACTTCTTTCTGCTGTCAGCAAGCTATGGAAGGATTTCAAATGCGTTCCAGCTCACAGCCCTTGGGAAGAAGAAAGAGGCTTCTCAGCACATAAAATCACCCTTCTATTAATATTTTTCTTCCACTCAGGCTTGTGATTTATTGGGCATGTTTTTAAGAAAACCACGGGTGCAGTGCCCAGCAAAAGGGATCTTTCCTTAAGTTGCTCTTTCAATCTGGTTTTTTGTATTTCTTTAGAGGAAGAGACCCTAGTTCTGAAGAACAAAGACATATAGAAATCGGGCAGGCCAGAAACACAGGAAGAGTCGGGACATCTCAGTCATTCTACATTTACTGGGGATTCAGATGGGAGAAACCCTGAAACTACTTCTAATTCCTTTGCAGGGCAGCAGGAAAACACCTAATAAAGCCAGTGGAAGCTGAATTTCCACTGAATTCACAAGTTCTCCCCAATTCTGTGGTGGAAAGGCTCACTGCCTTCAATTCCAGCCAGAGGAAGCAGAGAAGACACCAGTGCAAAGGCACTAGAGTAGGGAAGGACCTGAAAGGGGAAAGTGCTTTGAGAACAAAGCGGCAGCGAGCTGGCAGGAAAGGAGCTGCAGGGGCAGGGGCTCTTTAGAGATGAAGGCTTGCACACCTTTCATAATTTGGAAGAAAGCCTTCTGATCCAGACAGACATATTTAAATAATTCTGACTCATCTGGTGGCAAATACACCTCCCTAAGCCCAGCTAATGTAGAGTAACACCCAAGGAATAGGACTGGAAATGTTGTTAACTTGGCGGCATCCAGCTCAGTTCTTAATACACTGGAGCCCACTTAAACAAGGAAAGAGCTCTTGAAGGGAGGAACTTGTTCAAAGAATTGATTTCTTTTTGCTCCACTAGATACATAGAAAATACAGTAGAACCATGGAAAAAAAATAAATAAAATCCCTTTTGAATAAATAAACCAATTAATAGAAAGAAAAGACTGGAGTGATTCTGCCAGCATGATCTGATCAAGCAGGGGGGGTTATAAAAATAAAAGAGGGAAGGTTTTTCACTGTTTTATGTGAACCTACCACAAACAGATGCTGCAGAAAAAGATAATCATATAACAGCAAGCCAGTATGTTTCTTACCCCTTATCCCAGTGAAACTCCTGTGCTCTGGGAGGTCACGCAAGGAGCAGCAGCATCTGCCACCCCTCAGTTCACCAGGCTACAACTACCTTGAAGTGGGAAGGAGGAAGACCACCATAAAAATCTTTCTGCCCATCAGCCTCTTTTCAAACACTTGGAAAACAAAAGCAGGTCCTGCCCAAAAGTTCTGTGCAGCATGGTGCCCCTCCTAACCTTCCTCCTGGGGTGGGATCCACTCACCATCTCACTCACGTTTGGTGGGACCTGGGCACATGGAGTGAACAGAGGATGTGCTTTCATCTCTTCTCCCCTCCTTCTTTTCTTATGCCTTTGCCCTGCTCCATGCCTTGCCAACTCAAGCTTCACGGGTGCAGGGTCCCTCTATGTCCCCTGCCAGGGCAGAGCCTCCCTGCCCTGCCACCAACTGAAGGCACAAGCCCAGCGTGCTCCATCAAGGTGCTTTATTAACCTTTGCTTGCCGGGTGAGCTCCTGCTGCAGCTGCCACAGAACACACACCCAAACGGGCACAACAGGTCAGAGAGAAGCCTCCAAATCCCTCTGCTGCACTGACCCAAACCAGCTACGTTTCAGAAAGAAGATTTTCAGCAAATAAATCCTCCCTTTCAGACAGATGTGGTGAGACACGGTGGGATTTCTCATCACCCTCTGGTCTGTGCTCTAACAGCCCAGAAAAAAAACTACCCCTGTAAAACCAAAGAAGCTTCTCTAAGAGTCAGTGGGTTTGGTTTGGGTTTGCAGTGCTGTAATTCAAAGCAGTTCAAGTTTGTCTAGGTATTCAATATATCGTCACTCTCCTAATACTTGCTCCCTGTATCTCATTTCATATTGCATATAAATAGTGTCTTTCCCAAAAAGGCATGGGAAAAAAAAAAAAAAAAAAGCAAAGAAGCTCCTATCTCTTAGACTTCTTTCCTGCAAAGCTAAATTGATAATGAGAATGAATTATGAATGCCTTTCAGTTCAGCTTCAAAAATACGAGGACCAAATTCCCTTCAATGAGTGTCAATTAACACGGACATGCATGTGTTCATTAGAAAACACAGTTCATCAAGATAGAGAGATAATATTGTGATTTATGCGTTTAAGTAATAAAATATCTCCTTTGAAAACAGAACGGGCCTCTACCAGGGTAGCTAACACGGGAGAGAATATGAAATGGTGTGCAAAAGAAGAGAGGCACAGCTATTGCACACCTCTTCTACTTGTTTTGGGGCAGGGTGATGGATTAATGTATTTTTTTTTTTAGCGGATTACACAGCTCGTTCAATTTTTACATCATCTGGAGCACACTAAACGTAGTAACACCATTTTCAATGCCAGCACCTTTGCCTATAAAGCTAATAAAACAGGGCCAGGGACCTTTTATGACCTAACCACATGGTGTAGGCACTTGCCAGAGCCTTTTCTGGGCTCCACAGATGCCCTGCAGTCTAAGACATAACTACGATTTTTCACGTGTTTATTCCAGTTCCAAGTGTGTGCAATAATGTAATTTCATAGCAAGGTGCTGAGGTTATCCCTTGTGTGCCCTGGGGTAAGTAGGCATGAGGGGGCCTCCCAGAGGTGCAAAGCCTGGCAGAACAATGTCATGGATGGAGGTAAGCAAACACCAGAAGCTGGAAGGAGCCGAAGGGTGCGGGGTTCCCCATACTTCCAGTTGGAAATAGTCCTCATGTACACTTTTGCTTGGCTCGTGTCAGGAGCATGCTAGTAATTAGGCAGCAAAGGCAATCTGTGGTCCAGCTTGCTAGTTGCCCAGATGCACGTGTGATTTCATTGACGCAGCACTCGCAGAGACAAGGATCAGACCCTGCCTGGCAAGATCCTGCTGATAAAGGCTGAGGATGCATTCCCTCCTGGATCAAGATTAAAGAGACCCTTAGGGAGCTGGTTATAAATTCCTGACTCTCAGGTTGCTGCTATTTCCTGAAGTAAGCTATAGGAGCACTGTTCTGGCTGGCTGGGGGTTATGGGATATTCAGCATCAACTATGAACTGGGGAAACTGGTGATGAGCCTACTTTTGCACCACTCCCATGCATCCCTTGATCCCCTTATTTTGGGGCTGGATGAAACGGAGCTGGAATAGTCGTACCAGCCAAGGAACTCCATCTTCCTCCAGCATCCAAATATCAACTAAGCAGGAGTTGTTCCACTTTCCATCTGTTGTATTACAAAGGGGCACCAAACTGGGGCAAGGAACTCTGATGTTTCTCTAGATATGGTGTATTTGATGCTTAATACAGTTCTCAGAGTAGTCTTGATCGTGCAGCGTTCTGCGATTTTAGTGCTTTGGAGCATTAACATTTCTGAGGTCTCAGTGTGAGTCTCAATTATTGAAATGGCCAAGATTCTGGCAAGAAACCACAGGGAGGAAATCAGTTCTGTGCGGAAGATGCCAGGAGGCAAATATTATTTACATAGAGCACAGAACTACAGAAATATAACAGTATGTAAATTCCTTGACAGATGCCCTGTTTGGCAGCTGCTCAGATGCAAATTTCACCCTCAGCCAGATCTGCAAAAACACAGATCAGTAATCCAGGGTAGATGTGATTTGGTAGAAATTCTGGATGACAATTTACAACTCCCCGAACTACTACTGAATTTGCAAAGAAATAACGGATCAGGAAACCGAGAACGTCTGTGGGCCTGAATTAGGCAAGGTCCCTAAACATCTGAGAACCCTCAGTGAAATCAAGAGAGACTGCTTACTCCGTAGTGTAGGAAAGGATTATTTGCCTGGCTCTCTAACACAAGGCTGTGCTGAAGAAGGCATTGCCTGCCGGGGTGTCCTGTCAAACCAGGGCACAAATCTGAGAGCTCCTTGAGACCTAATCCAGGAGCGGAACGAAGATCAAACAACACTAATTCCTCAGGTCTGCTCGGTGTCCTTCAGAACAGGAATTTGGATGGGTTTGCATCTCAGGTGGCAGCTGATGCTACCGGGGACCCAGTGTGGATCCTGCCTCAGCAGGAGAGAGCTCAGTTGTGTCTGTGGGGAAGTTTGACTTGTTCACAACTGTATCTGTTCAGTGGTTAAGCTTAAGTCCTTGTTTCTAATAATAAAGACTGAAAAACTGAGATTTTATGGGACTTGGAAGGAAATTCTGAGTTCTTGTTCCTTTCTTTAGGAGATGCAGGACAGAAAAGTGCCAGAATTGCAGCTTAAGGCAGTGGGTTTTGACAAGTTTTTAATCATATGCTGAGAGCCTTTGAGTACATTAACACAGGACCCAGTTATGACCAGTCTATTAGAAGACATCTTTGTGTTATTAAGAGGCTGACATGGTTCACTGGGAAGGTCTCCAAGCTACAGCTAAAAATTCAACGCACTAGTTGACTAGCAAGTGCTGGTTGCATTTAGGGGAAAGACATTCCTCCTTTTGCTTGCCAGAAGATATCTTTTCCTTATGCAAATGCACAGGGACTATGATTTCTCTTTGAAACCAGCAGCTTCCTGCAGTGAAACAGCAGCATGACAATTCTGTGCACTCCTTCCTCGGGATGCTGGGCACATGGCCCATGTCAAGCATCTCCATGGAGGCTACAGGGTAGTCATGCCTCCTGCCCAGGGCACAAAAAACTAAAGCAACTCCAGCATAAAGCCGTCAGCTAGGTTGTATTGAAGAACTTCAGGTGTTCCTGCCCTTCAGTTATGTAAGGGGAAACCCTGCTTCAGTTTTGAGATAGATTCTGCTTCGAAGCACCTTTACTCCTGGAGTCGTAGCCCTAGGTATATTCCTAGCACCTATGTCCACTCCTGTCACAAGCCAGACCAACAGCTCTCTCCCATCTTTCAGCAACCCAGCTACTCCGCTACAGAAGCATCCTGCCCCTATCTGTTTCCCTCATCTCCTCTTCCCACCAGCCAAATGTTACTTTTTCACTCTAAATAAACCCCCTCTGCTCTGGCCAGGGCAGACGCAGTCCATCTCCCCTGGGATACAGGCACAGCTTTCGGCTCGCTGCGCGGTGGCAGGGCCGGGAAAGCCGCACCGAAACCCGGCAGCGCTTCAGATGTTGGGTAGCAAAACTTTATCAGAAGATCTGAGTTCAGGATTTCTTGGTCATTTGCCTTTATTTAGGGATTATTTATGCCTCCTATTAACCTGACTCAGCCGTGGCACGTGTTACACAGATGGGAAAGCTGAAGCAAAAAAAGCAGCCCGGCGGTTTTCGCGGTAGAGGGGAAGCGCTCGGGAACCCTCGCATCTCGTGATGCCCGGGATGGAGCAGAGCAGATACCAACACAGGCTGGGAAAAATTACCACCAGCGAGGAGGAACATACCCGTGGGTTTTTTTGGTAAGCCCACCGGTGTGTCCCCCTAAACCCAAAGCCCCCCTGGGGGAGTCTCACTAGGTGGTGCTGGAGAGCCGGGCAGGGGGTGGGTGGGTGCCAGCATCCCCCCCCGCTCCCCTCCTTTGGCTGCGGCTCTGAAAGTGTTTCCTCCGGAACGCCAGCCTGATGATAACAGAATCCCTTTCATATATATATATATTAGGCAAACACGGGCCCAAGGTGGGTAAACATCACGAGCAGACTCATCTCCCTGCTCGATGCCGAGGTGGTAAGAGCCCCGTCGCACGAGATACGTGCTGCTGAGCTGCTTTTTTCTGCCCATCTCGCCAACAACAAAGCAGCTTTTGAAACACTTGGATTACATGTTTAAAAAAATAATTACGAACCAGGCATCTGACTTGCCCTTCTGCAACAAATGTAAGACTTGGTATCACCCGGAAAAATCAATGTTCCGTGTGCAATACCCTGAATATTTATAGATGCAAAAAAAGCATGTCACTTATGTAAGGCTGAGAAATCATGCACACACATGAATAGTCCCTTGTAAAATTAAATAATAAAAAAGGCTGTGTCAAGATATTAAATCATTTTCCCTTTTCAGTTAAGATCCTTCTATTCAGGTCTGTAAAAGTCCTCTTGGCAGCCTGAAATGTATCCTGTTTAAACAGGAGCTTGTACTCAATCACACTTCTTTTTTCCTCCCTTTTTTTTTTTTTAATACTATTCCCACTTAAGCCCCGGACAATAAATATTGAGGAAGCAGAAAACAGGAATAAAGTCATCTTTGTTTCAACTTTTCCTGTGCCTTTTTACTTGAAGGGGGAAAAAAAAGTATCTGGTGAATGAGCAATCCTGATGTGTCAGGAGAGAGGAGCTAAGTGACCTACGGGCTTGGGGACTATTGGGTGATGAAGTGATACAGAGTGACTAAAAGAACTTGGTCGAAAAGAAAAATATTGTATATGTTTTCAGTAAAGATCATTATTTTGTTAAACCACTAATTTAGACAGAGGTTTGTGACAACCAGTCCATTGGAAAAGTATTTCTTTCTGAAAGTCCAAACCAAGTCAAGACTTCAAGGGATGCTCTTCTTGCTGCTCTGGCCTGGAGAAAAACCCAGACACTGAGAACTAAGTGCCTTGCTCTTTTTCCCACAATGGTAGTCACAGTGTCAGGACCTCAACATCAGGTTAGAGAGAGGAGGGGTAAGAAGAGAGGGTACACAGAACAATGGCAAAGAAAAAGGAGCAAGCCAGAGCTGGAGAAGGTAGCTGAACACGTGCTGGGGGCTGTACAGCATTCCTCTGCGTGGAAGTCTTGGGGACTGTGATTTATTTGTGTGGGGGCAAGAAAAGTGGACATATATGAGTAGCACATGGGAGCACGGTGGGGTGAGGAGAGTATAAAAGGGAGCACGCTGAGCTGTGTCTGGACTGTGAGCATTTCATCCAAACTGCTATATTGTTGAGGCTCTTGAGCAATAAAGCAAAATTTCATTCTAATTAAAGATTCAAGGGTTTTAGAACAATCACCAGAAGAAGGCGGGGGGGGGGGGGGGGGGGGGGAGGAAGGGAAGAAAAGGCAAATCCTCAGAGGATTTGGTAATGAACAACAAAAAACGTTCTTGTGCATTGTCCAAAAGGACTAGCATTCAGTATAATTGCAGGGAGATGATTTAATGCTACAGTCCACTGTGGTGTTCTCTGAGTAGATGTGGGATGGCCCACGACTGACAGCAAAACACAGCCCAGGACATCATCTTCTGCCCGATGTGTACCATAGATCATGCTTGGTATGCTTTATTGTAGTCGCTGGGGTGGCAAACACTGGAAGGGGCAGAGCCTGAGGGCAATTACCAATTGCTTAAAGCTGCTAGAGTGGGTTCACTTGCACAATGTGAATCATATCAGGCAGATGCAGGATGCTTCTCTGCAGATACTGGTAGCAGGGTATCAGCCAAGCCTTCAAAGCCACTGCAACAGTGCAATGGAACTAAACCCTGGGGGACAAGAGAGGATCAGGTTGGAAGCTGCAGGATGAAGCACATGTTGGAGGAGGAGGAGGAGATACGTACACTTTGTAACTTCACCGTAGTCATAGATGGGGTAAATCTGCCCAGCATTCATCCATAAGCTAATTACTGGGTGGAAAAAACAGTTCAGAGCAGTGTTGCAAAACTTTCCGTGTTTACTAACTGCATATTGAACTCCCAGGGGCAGAGCTACAAGACACAAGAGTCTGTACTTAAACTCACTCCCAGCTCCTTTCTGGCCCATGGTCCTACATCTCTTCTCTGTGGGTATCCCACTTGCTTTTCTCTGTGGTACGAGGGGAGAACGTGGCCGTGGCACTAACCACGTCCCAGGTTGAGGTGATGGGGACAGTGTCAGATGGGAAACCCTGGGCAAACTGCAAAGGCTGAACACGACATCTCTGCACTTCCCACCACCTTACTAACCAGGAGCAAAGAGGACCAGCCCAGTGCTAGCCGTGGGAGCCAGTTGTGGCCAGCCCGTGCCAGCAGTGCACTGCTTCCTTCGCTTGCCAGCCCTGCCCAAATTGCTCACGCTCCACGTACAGTTCAAGAGCTCAGCTTAGTTATCTTCCCTGTATTATCAAGGGCTCTGGATTAGGACTCAGGAGGCTTAAATTCATTTGTCAGGTTAAGTACAGCCCCTGTGTTGCAACCTTGAGTGAGGTCTTTAATCTGCCTGAGTGCTGGTATCCCTTGGAAAGGGGCGGTAATTCCTCTCTAATCCCCGAGGGTTCGGGAAATAAAGTTGGTAAATAACAGAGCATCTCTCCACTACTGCCAGGACGGCTGGCACAGCTCTCCTGGCTGTACCCGCTTCCCTTTCCAACTCCCCAGCACACGTCTTGCAAATCTGGGGCACTCTCAGCTGGTATTTGCATGAAACGGAATACAAAATCAGAAGGAAGCCACAGCTACAGGGGGATTTTATGTCCCCTGACTAACACACCTTTAAGTACCCTGCACTGGTTTGAAGCATTCGCTGGGGAACCGTGCTCCCAAATTATGTTTCATGTCTAAAGTCGTCCGGGTAGCTGAGGAGCTGCCAGCACTGGGGTACTGTTGCTCACTCCACAGGCACATGTGGAAACTCTGATAACGGGGTAGAAAATGCCAATACCAGAGCAAGGCTGCTTTAGTGACACTTCCCAGCAACAAAGGAAAAACTGAAGATGACAGCGGGTCCTTCTTGCACCTAACCACGTTTAGGTTGCCTGTTCCTTCTCTTTGACCTTTGCCTGCCCCCTTTTTAATATTTCCCTTTCACACATTTTCTGCACACAGGTCTGCAGCTTTCCTTCCTGCTGAGCTACAAACCCACTCCTGCTTTATTCCCTCTCTCAGAGCTTCCTCGCCCCGGCTCAGAGCACGTAGGCTTCATCCTCTTGATGATCAGCTGAGGAGCAGATGGAGGATCAGAGGAGCAGGATGGCTGCTTTATGAGGCACACCCGCAGCAGCTCTGGTGGAGACAACCAAAGAGTGACCACAACCCAGGATTTCAACTGCTGCAAAACTCAGATCTGGGGAAGGTCAAAGCCATAGGTCCCTGGCATCATTTTGGGTTATTCTCAGCTTTCGTTTAAAGTGAAGTTTCTAGCATTCATATCCTCAGACAAAAGCTTGGAAACGGGAACCACCAAGGGTTTGAACATCAAAGGGCAAAGAAAAGAATCCAGAATGGATTTTTTTTATTTATTTTTTTTTTAAATCTCACGATCTTGCCATCAACCTCACATTATGTTGGAGGGTAGCTTGGGATTTTTGAGCATGAAAGCCTGGCAGGACTACAGATGCATCAAAATCATAATGAACTGAGGCCACAGTCAACTTTTAAGAAGGCTGCTCTCCCCTGCATCAGACAATACCAGGGTTTTGCAGAATGGTTTGGCCCTCCCCATGCAACCTCTCACTGGTGAGCACTGGCAATTGCAGGCACAGGTATTTTCTCTTTTCTTTTCATCCCAGTTGAAGAGGAAAGGTGTGTTTTAAGTCCAAAGTGGCTGCCTCATCACCACTCAAGGTGGTGAGGAGATGCTCTGAGCAACCTGCCCTAGTGGGAGGTGTCCCTGCCCATGGCAGGGGGGTTGGAACTGGATGAGCTTTAAGGTCCCTTCCAACCCTGATGATTCTCTGATTCTATGCCCAGAGGAGATGTCCCAGGCTTGCCTTCAGGGCCAGCACAGCATCTTAAAGGGACAGGAGCCCCGCATAGTTGCAACCATATGTTGCAAGTAGTGAAGGCATATGGAGCTAATTACGTAAACAAACAACTCAGCCCATGATGATTCTAAATAATGCAAAACATAAAGAGGCAAAACATTAACGTTCTAACTAATGAAAATAGATTCTTTGGGTGATTAATTTACGATCAAGAAAAGCTGCATATGTCAGAGGCGGTACGTCATCGTACGGTTTAATGTAAACCGGCGCAGCTGCCCTGGCTCTTGATGTTGGTGAACAATGATCTTGTTCACCTCCCCGTGCATCAGCACCAAAATCTTACAAGAGAAGAAAACTGCACAGCAGAGCCAGCAAACGCTTGCAAGAAAAAAAAAATAAAATATTTTTAAAGCATCTTGATAAATATTTACCAACCTTTGGGATTTTTGAATGCTGGAGGTTGTGTCAGGAAAGAAGCATATGCTGATATCCTCCAAAACAACACAAGTGGTCAACAGTCTCCGTACAAAAGGGAATAGCTCAATACAATAGGCCACTGTTGCTGTGACTCTCAGCATTGTTTACCTCTCACAGAGCTTCCAAGTACAAACCACTTCAAACAAACTACAGTGAGACTTTAAACTGAATCCGCCCAACAGGTTAATAAAACAAATATTGACTGGGTTTGAGAGTCATTACAGTAAACAAACCCTTTTGGATTAAAAGAGTTCCTTTGTTAAAGCAATATTGTCCAGAGCCTTCCAGCAACATGTTACAATCTCAGTTTAAATCCTCAGGCAATATTTTACAGGGCTTGCCCTCAAATCTGCTTTTATTTGTAGCATAAATAGAGATACATGAAGAGATATGGGCAAGCATTTCATGCACGCAAAGGAAAGAAATCATGCCAAACTCAAAAATATGCTGGAAATTGTAACAATTGAGAGGAAAAGTAAAATTTTTCAAGTGCATGTAATGATTTATACGCCTACATCTCATTCCAAAACCTCCAACTTGTAGACACTTTTATCTTTGCTCCTCTAGAATCACAACCTTGGAAATGCAGACACAAACCTCATGAGCGTGCCAATGCCCTTTCACTGGGTCTCCCACGACAGATCTGATGGACTAGGAAAGCATCTTGATGTGGTCCAGCACAGAGACCAACCCAGATGCTTGAGCTCAAAGGCAGAAGCAGTGAGGATGCAGCAGCACGGGAAAGGTTTGCAGAGCTATTGCCCCAGGCGCAGACTGATCTGCAGCACTCAGGCCTTGTTGCCTGGGTACATGACAGGGAGTGAAGACATCTAAATGGCTTTCGATCCTCACTCCACCTTCAAAAGTGGCTTGGGTGCCTAGAAACGTTTGTCAAGAGATGACCTAGAGCAAAAGGAGTGACCAGGAGCTCCAGCTCTTCCAGCTTTTGCAAATGTTTCAAGATGTAAATTGAGAATCTCAAGCCAGTTGCACAGATTTAGGCACATATCATCCAAAAGCAATAGATCCACCACGTGCTTTGGAAACTTTCATCCACAGTCGTACCAGATTTATTCCAGCAAGCAACAGAGCAGGCTATAAATTCAAATATAACCAGCCACATGCATTTTCTTTTTTCTCCTGCAAACTTTACTGCCCTCTCTAAACACACGTGAGAAACGTAAGCACACAAAGAATGACCAGTCAACAGGTCTCAGTAATTATTATCCCAGCCCAGTAATGCCAAATTAGGGAATGGTTCACAGTTGGCACAGAAGTGTAAAAATCCAGGGAAGTGTAAAGAATGGAAATCCAGTCAGAAGTTAACAACAATACTCAATATTACCAGGCCAATGGGTAAGCTCTATAATGATGAGCATTCCTGCAAACTCAATTCAACCAGTGGACCAAGCTCACAGTATATGTTTGAGTTAATAATAATAATAACCAAGCTCACTGTATGTTTGAGTTAATAATAATAATAACCAAGCTTACAGTATGTTTGAGTTAATAATAATAATAACCAAGCTCACAGTATGTTTGAGTTAATAAAATATTGCAGAGAGAAATAGCAAATAAAAGCAGGGAAATCCCAGGAAAGGGTGATTCTCCAGACGTTTGAGCAAACCATAGGGCAAGAGCTTTAAGTGGCATTCGCTGCTTCTCATTATCTCCATACACACATCATTTAAATAATTATTTATTCTCTGTTCCTGGCTACACAGAGTGAGCTGTGCTAAATACACCAGCCCAGAGCAGACAGTTGACCACTGCATGACTGCAAGATGGGTACAGACTTTTTTGCACCCTGGATTTCTTCTCGGGCATCCAAACAGATCCCCTTTGGCTTTTTCTCACTAATTCACAATGTTCAGGTAATTCTCAACGGAGAATTCTCAGCAGGACCCAGTCAGCAAAGGAGACTGGTGTGGCACGACAGCGAGTCCCCCTAACAGGAGGCACAGCATCTAAGTGACAGTGTAAGGCATAAAGAAGTGATGCTGTCGCTGAATGAAAGTGCAACGCACGCTCAGCATCCGCCGTAGCTGAAGGGCACAGCATTCTGCAAATCTTGTCAAATCAGGTGGTTGATCTGATAAGGTGCTCGGCATCGCTGGGGCTCTCCCTATCTGAGGACAGGATCAAACCCTGTGAGCTTCTCTTACAGTATCTCACTCGCAGCGAGACTTCTTTGCTGGAAGAGTTGTGCAATCTTTGCTTCCATCTTATCACCAGCAGCTCAACAGTCAGGCTTCAGGGGTTGCTGTCTCGCAGGCACCCACTTTATTCTCATTGCTGGGTAGCAGCATTAGACATGCAGCCTCCGAGTGAAAGAACAACAGGGAGGGAATGAGTGATAAGGAGCAGAAAGAGCTTGCAGAGTTAGCACCTGCACAGCAGACTTATGCTGAAGCACATTTCCTTGATGTGGGACACTTCTTGCATCTGGAGCGTAATGATTAAGAGACTAAAATACATGTTCTGTCCTACTGAATGCCAGAAGTAACTGTCATGTTCACTCATGCTGCACTACCAAGAGGATAATATAGGCTATTAATTAGGTTTGGGTAGAACAAAACAGATTGGAAGAGATACTCAAAGAACCGACGAAAGGCAGAGATTACATTTCTGAAATGGAGAATAATATTATATATTCTTAATGAGGATATATATCCTTAATGAGTGAGGGGCTCAATTAAGTGCTCCATCTTTCTACGAGTGAGAGAGGAGCTTCTTTAACAAGCCTGTATCTATGTCCAAACACTAACACATACACTGAGGCTTTTGCACACTTCGGCACTCAAACTCCCTTAAATTGTGGGAGTTTTTTTCTGGTTTTAACCTTCTCTATCCTTCGTCACAGTGCTGAATAAACGATCTCCAGCTTCTCAACCATTCACTGCATCCCCTGATGACCCAGCAATAGCTGAAATGCCTTTAGGTGAGGTGAAGGACCTCCCTTGCCTTGCCCTGCACTGTCCTTTGAGTTTCCAGGCACTGGTTTCAGTGGCTATGGCCAAGGGGCAACCTAAAGCAGGGGCTCTCTAATAGAATTGATCTTTATGGTCCCGATTTATTTCAAGCCACGTTAAACCATCAAAACCCAATGCTGAACAAACACAAATCCAGACCCATGCGTAGCCATGAGAAACTGATAGCCAGGGGAGCCAAAAAACTTCAGAATAAAATATGAGGTTGCACGTCAATAACAGAAAGGAATGCATTGCACATAAATATAGGAATTTTTTTTTTCTATACTCAGACACAGGAAAAAAAAAATCTTTATTTTGATAAGATATGGAAATAAAGGGATTAAAAGAATCAGACAAGTGATTTGTAATTGGTCTCCAGGCTGTACCCCTTCCTTTAGTAAAGCACATGCAAGCGAATAAAACTGCACGGATGGACTTTATTAGCTGCTGCTTTCCTTCCTGACTCTGGGATTAGAGGAATGCTTTAACCTTGACACATTCATCTTATACTCACAAAGCTCCACTTTTAACAGCTCCTTCTCCTTTCCCCTTCACTTGTCTGGTTCTGGCAAATAATATGCTACATTAGAAAAGGCTACAGTTCTGTCTTAAAACGCAAAGCAATTCTCACTTATCTTTGTTAGCAAGAGCATGGAGAAATTCAATATGTTTTTTTTATTAACACATCCTAAAAGTCTACTGCAGATGGCAGAAATATGGCAAAAGCAGAGGTTTGTATATATATAAGGCTCTAGAAGGGCTGCATCAGACTGTTCTTTAAACATATTAAAGGAAAAATAGAAGGAGCATGGCTTTATTTATCAGATAGCAATGTAAAGCTAACCGTACAAATACACATTACTTCTGGATTAGGGAGAAACTGTATTTCTTTGAAGCTTCCTTTGTGGTAGAGAAGTTTGGGATGAGATTTTCAAAAGCACTGGGCACTGCTCCAGCTCCGCACCGAGCGGCATGTAGGGCTACTGCTCCCGCTGCCCATCCTGAAGGCAGAACTGGGACAGGATGGGCCAGCTGGGAGAAGTCCATAGCTAGGGGGGGAAACTGCCACACGCAGCTACTGGCCTCCTACCATCCACTGACAGGAGGAAAAGTGTCTGTGGAAAGAAATACTTACTCAGAGGGCTGGGGAAAATGAAAATGCACGGAAGCGTGTGTGTGTGTGTGTGAAAGGGGGTGGTATTTATCAAAACACTTGGAAGTTAATTGCAGAATAAAAGACTCTACCTCAAAGGTACACACTTCCTCAGCACGCCGATTTATTATAATTACAGAGTTTACCCTTACCTTTTTTCTTTATCCAGGCACATATTTGAATTGCTTTAGATTAAAGTATATGTCTCGTTAATTATGGCATTCAATTCTCAAATCGTAATTGGTGTCTGGTGCTAAGCTCCTATAACTCTTCTTGTCACTGTTTCAAGGGGGCCTGTTTAATTTGCCTGAGGTAAACTAAAATGGAAAGTACCGTCTTATTTGAGTAATGTGAGATATTTCTTGTGGCTTTAATGATCAAATATTGTGCTGCTTATGGGGGTTATGACGAGGGGGGGTTGTGGTGGGTGACAATGAACAGTCCTACCTGACAAGAGCTAATCAAGGTAGATGCCTCCAATAATTTTAAGGGGTTTTATTACATCCTTTAACCAGATGAAAGTAATACCTCTTAAAATAAACAAACACCACTAGACCTTGGATTAAAATCATTAGTGAGCTACTGGGAAATTTCCTGCTACATCTTCCTTTAAAAAAACCCCCAATCTTGCAGGAATGCAAGGAACAGAAACTTTTATCCTACCCAATCATGATTTTCTCCTCGCTTGGGAAATGCATCAGGGAAAAAAAAAAAAAAAAGCTGAAGAAAGGACTTTGTGGGTCTCTGGGAGGAGAGTGTCAGGTGCAGACCAGAACTGGCTGTTGCATCCTGTTGTAAAACCACACTACCCAAAACTACTGCACACAAGCTTCCCCAAGCCTTTTCTTCAGGTACTTTAGGTATTGGCTGGGAACTTCTCATTGAGGTCAAGATACAGGGGTATCTTCAAATTAGACTCCAGCGCCGTATCTCAGCCTCAGCCAAATTCACAAGGCTTTTAAGCAAAGAAGTTTCTAAATTTGTTCTCCCAGTGGCAATTTCCTTCGATAAGCATTTTCTCCCACAATTTCCCATTAAATTAAACAATCAGTCTGTTTTGTAGCTTTGAGGGTCTACTCGTTCCGCATAAATAAATTGCATGCTTTTTCTGCTCCTCTTTCCTCTGTTGGCATCATCCCCCACACTTTTTCTGTGCACCAACTTTTTGGTATGGAGAGATGATTAGACAGTCTAGATAATTCTTAAGTCACGCTTTTCCCTAAGAAACTCAAACCCAGAAGTGGCAGTTGCACACCACATGTGATTTTACAGCAGCTTTTTCTTCTCTTTAATGGATTTTCTCTCACTCTTTGTAAGATAACTAGCTTGGTGGCCATCTATTTGCTGGATTGTTGTCCTGTGCTAGGCAGCAACCAAACCACTTCACCTCGTAGTTACATGCAGAGGTTTTCCTGCTGTTGCTCCATCCCAGTTCTGTGGTTGAGATGACAGAAGCCCATGGTTGGTCCCTCTTTTTTTTTCACGGAAATGCTGAACCTGGCAATTCCCTCCTCTTGGAAGGTGAGAGGTTAAAATCTCTCTCCCCCTCCTTTGGCTCTCAATGTCAAAGATCAATGTGACAAATTATCTCTTCATGTTTCTAGTCAGAAAAAGGTTTCCAACAGGCATTTCAAGCAGGCTCACACTTGAATTGCTCCTGTTTCAAAGAAGCAATAAGCAATTCTTTGGTGCATGGTCTTTCCACATTCCCCTCAGGTGAAGATATATGCTTTGGATGCAATGTAAGAGCACTTCAGTTTTATATGGCATCAATGCCTATCTATCTGAGGTGTTCTGTTTCTTATTTATACCCAAGGAGGGAGAAAAAAAGGGATATTATATCCTGTTCATTCCCTCTTTCTACAGCCAGGGCAATACAGGACAGCCATTCATTCTCTGCTGTAACTCATGGTATCAACAATGGAAAAGTTATGTCTGCTGGCTGCTTTGAGTCCGGGCAATCTTTTCCATAAATATGCCATCTAATTCCTGATCATCAAGAGTGGATCCTGCTGAGGAACAAGAACAAGCAGCAAGACTTCTGGAACCTCTGAGAGGTGAAGAGAATCTTCACCCAGCAAGCACTTGCAATAAAAGCTCGGCCACCGTGGCACACAACTGAACACGCACTTTGAGATGACAACTCTGGGACAGGCTGAGGAATTCAAGCCATATCATGGGATTCCTCTGCATGACTTTTATATCATCTTGGAGCCAACGAGATAGACGATCCCAATCAGAAACAGACTAATCCCTTTGTAGTTTTGTGTGACCAAGACATTTGTCATCATAACATTGCTGATGGTTCCTGCTCTGCCTCACATGGAGAAATACAGTAGGCTTAGCTGAAGGCACATTTCTCACCTACTACATCACTAGTCATTGACCACAGATTTTGATTTCACAAGGAAAATCAGCAGGTTAACGAGGCTATTGCCACCTGGGTCGCCTATCAGACTACATCATATATCTGAAGGATGAAACTTCAGCAGCTTGTTGAGAAATTGCCTTCTCCGGAGAGGGCAAGATGAGAGGGAGATTTTTCTCTCTCCTCCTCAGTGCAATTTATTTTGCAGACACCCAGGAAAAGGCCTTTTGCACTGGATGAACGCAAATATGTATAAAGGAAATTCATATTTTGGAGACTCCTACAAGCACATTTTGTCACACAGTTCTCATTGAGAGACTAGCTGGAATTTTGGGAACTCAGCCACATCAGTATCATCAGCCAAGACCAAGACCCGGACCAGTGACTCTCAGCTTCCTAACCCTTAATCAGCTTTCAGTTTGAAAAAAAAAAAACCTTTTCTCTAAACCCACAGTAATTTTATGTCCTTAAAATGTTCTGGTGTGGAATGTCATTAAGGACCTCCTGAAAATCCTAGCATAACATGTCCACTGGATCCCCTTTATTCCCAGGCTTACTGACACTCTCACAGAAATCTATCAGGCTTTGCTTTACAGAGGCTACACACGTTCATTTTCAGTGGGTCCTATGTATCTGTAGCAGATCATATTTATCTGTCTACTTTTACAACGTGACCTTATTCTTTAAGATTGACTCTGCCATCTTGGTGGGGAGTCCGGTATCTCCAGTTGGGAATTTCTGCCGCATCGATAGCTGTGCAATGAATTCTGAAAACTCTGCTTTCCAGATATTCTACAGCAATGTTTCTCGGAGGGGGTGAGGAGGTGAAGGGCTGTGCCTGTCACATATTTTCTGATCAATTCCAAGAAATTTGGAGATTATTAAGAAACTAGCTAAATTACAAAGCAAAAATGTAAAATTGGTGGGGCTAATGCTCTCCTCCTCAGACTGCTGCACCATTGCAATCTCACAGATACTGATAGGGACAATTCATTAAGCCCCTGTGCCAAAAGCCAGACAGGCATTCCTTGGACAGCTCAGCTTCTACCAAAGAAAAAGGAAGCAAGTGCTGACCTTCACCACCTTTTCATCATGGAAGTTTTATGGCAATAGACTTGGCAGGACATAGAGGCCTCTAAAACTATTTCACGAGTTACATTCAGCTCTGTGGCAGTTCACAGCAACACATACCACTTCTGGTTATTTGTGAAACACTGCCTTACTACCTTGATGGAATTCTATCGTGCCTAGGAATGAGGCCCCTAATGTCTCATCCAAAGGATTTAATAGCAACAGATAAAATTATGCACGAATTGCAGAGAAGAGTATCCTACTGTTGCAGGAATCTAAATATTACATCGTTTACATATACAGTTGTCCATCTGAGCTTTGCATAGCCCACAAGTCACTCCTGTGAGCCTCTTAAAATACTTCTTAAATCTTAAAATACTCCTCCTTAAATCCATCTGAACACAAAGGTGGAATATTTTGCTAAACCAGCCAGTAAGAACGCCTAATGCAAGTGGTTTTGAGCAAACTGCTGCTGGAGGTGTGGTCCCACACTGTGCTACTTCATTGTCATCGAAAGCTTTGCTCGTGGAATATTTCCTTGCTTTGTCTGTTCATGCTGACCAGGTAGCAGGACTGACTGCCAAGGAGACAACACTGCTGTGTGTTTCCAACTGACAGTAGAGCCAAGAAATTGTCCAAGAAGTTAAACTCTTTTTTAACATGACCAAATGAACTGCCTGCTCATAATGAATGGGGATATAATCCCATTATTCTCAAGCAAACTGCCTGATACTTTTTCTATTTTAATATATGAAGTCCAAGAACACATGGGCATGAAAGCATTGGTCTGATGTTATATCTGATGGCCCAGAACTGACACCAGATGAGAAAGTCCTAAAGATGTTAACTACTTGCCAAGACCCTTGATATAACCGAAAGCTGCAATATTATTTCTTTAAAACATGGACAAGAAATCCTGATCCAAATCCCATACTGAATACACTGATTGATTTATTGGAAATCACATTCTAGCTAGACAAGGCTTGAGGTGATTTTGCTCTCTTCACAAACAGCTAGCGCAACCGTCTCTGCTCTTTCTCAAGGATGAAACTTAACAGGCTCTTGGATACTGTCACATCTGACCCTAGGATCTCCTTTTAACTCTGATGATTTTAAGAGCTTCACCAAAAGCACACTAATTTGAGCTGTCACTATCACGCTGTGCTGTCTCCAAGCACATGGTCTGGTTGAACGTAAGGTGCAACCAGCCAAGGATTTAATCCTTTCAAGCTGTTATTAAGGGAGACTGGCTGATGAGGCTTGCAGGGTTCCTCATTGTTCTGCATGTCACTCCTCATCTGGCTATTGCACACAGCTCCCCGAAGCTGTCCCACTGGACGAGTTATCAAACCATGCCTCGCTCCTCGCAACCCCAATCTATCTGAAGGATTGCAGTACAAGCGGGGACAGGTTTTGGATTCATCTCTGACATCATCTACCTGGCATTCCTTTGCACTACGAGAGCACGTTTGCCCAGAGCTACAGAGCCGTGCCAAAGGCAGCCCCCTTCTGCTAGCAAGGCCACTGCACTTGACTCCTTGGAAGTGCTGATTGCCAAAGGCTAAGCTGGGACTGCTGTGTCAATCCGTTGACAAGACACCTGTCTTTCAGTTCTTCAGGGGCCCTTCTCCAGAGCCTGGGACTGTTATTGCATTCACAACCTGATAGTCCAAGCTCAAGAAAGTGTTGATTCAAGTGTATAAAACTCCTTTCCTGCTCAGGGTTTGCAATGAGTCACAGACCTCACCATTCCTAAAAGGAAAGAGTGCAAACCACAGAGGTGTTAGAGTTGTTTCCTTCACCTGGGTAATTATAGCACCCAAAACATGCACCGAGGTTCCACACAGCGAATACCTACTAGAGGTGGTTGTGCTGTGTGTGGGGGATGCTGTTCCTTGTTTGTGCAAACAGGACTCATGCCACAACCTGTTTCCCTACGTCGACATTCAAGCAGAACCCAAAAAGATGCAGGGGCAGAGGGGAGGGCTGTTTATTGGTGGTGTTTTTCTTGTATTGCTGAGAAGTTACACTCACACACCCCAGGCTGCTCCACAACAGTGTACATGCAGGAATCCACTGGCTCAAACATACGCAGAAAGCTGTTTTAGGGACAGCTTCTCTTTACTTTACCCATGAATGACTTCTTAGTGGGATTATTCCACATGAATAAGGAAGGGTTATCTGGTCTGTAAGACCTGCTTTCTTTTGAGTCTTGCAAGGGAAACAGTGGAAACTCTATTGTTGAGTCACATAAAACTAGAGCAGACAAGTTGATAAGGACAAGGCTGTGTCACTTAGACCCAACCCTCTGGTACGAGTCATGTAGAAGGCCGTCTTGCTAGGGGCATTTTCCCTTCCAAGGCCTCACAGTTCCTAATCCTGGTACAGGATTGTCTCTGTCTCCCTGTGCAGATGGACAACCTGGAAGAAGAGAGCTGCTTCTCATCCCCCCTGGAGTGCTGAGCTCACTGTGAAGAGCAGGTCAGAAGTAGCCCCCCCACATACGGACCAAGTAGCATTGCAAGGGGAAAGTTTTTGTTCATCCCTACCCTTTCTGGATGACCGTGTATAGAAGAGGAAGAAGTGAGCTCTTGGGAGAGCATGGGAAAAAGCCCCAGGCTCCTGCAGAAGGGACATACAGGGCAATTGTTTTCCCAACAACAATTCAAACAACATCACCTTCTAGTGCTGGTGTCTAGCATTCTAACCCGCACAGCTTTAGTCCTGCCTTCTTCCTCCTATCACAGGTTTTGAGGTTTCAAAGAACAGCTTATCAGGCAGTATCTATTTTCTGAGTGTGTCAGAGTCCCCTACAATTAACCACCTCAGCCTCCAGGATCAGTCACACATTCACCCCATGCACAAACTGCGCTTTTTGATGACTAATCGCTGACATCAGCATAATTTGTACAATAGGCACAGGCAGAACTGAGAACTGTACTTGTACGTGCACCAGAGCAAATGTTTTTCCCCAGGTTTATTGTAGTTTGTGCTATGATGGGTCTGACACCAAACCGGCCAGCCTGGTAGACCTGACAGCCAGCCTGGGGGGAATGGTTTAAAGCAGCAGCTACAGCAAGGAGTTAAAAATCATTTAGCTCACTCTAAAACCCTAGGGCTGGTGCACTGTTTGCAGTCACTTGACCTCTGTTTGTTTTATTCATCCCAGCTGGAGGACTGGGCATACAAACAGCCCCTCTGCTGCAAATCTAGAGCAGATTAAAGGAGGGAAAACACAGCACACTAAGAGGAAGAACAAAATCCAGCCCACAGTATTTTCATCGGTACAACAGCTGTGGGCTGCAGGTAGGAGTTTTAAAAGTGTCTCTCCAACTTGGGATGGGGTTTCTCAAGTGGCAGGGGTTACTGCAGATACCCCACCAGCATACACAAGACAATGACATGCAGAGGTACTAAATATCTTACCCCAGCTTCCTGCCTCATGCTGCATTCAAACCTGAATCCCAAAGCATGTTAATGCAGGTCCAGAGATCCCATAGCCAGAGACCGTTAGGACAAAATGTTTAGCTCTGCTGGCTGAAATCTTTTCAAGGTAGAATTTGAGAACTTCGGAGATTTGTCTGGCATTTTACAGCCCCCTCAGAGTAGCAGAGCTCCTCCAGCATCATCTGGATACAGGCACTGGTGCCACGGAGGCATTGCTGGAGCACACCAGGTGTTTCTGGACCTAACAGTGCATACTGTGAATAAGCCAGACCCACAGCTTGCTAAATCTGATTTCCCATGTGCACACTCCTTCGCATACTTCAGCTGTGACAGACGTGAGCCGCAGCAGGACTCTTCTCACATGAGATCTCAATGATCATTAGCTCGGGCTCGGCAGACAAAACTCTGATAAAATAGGACCTGCCGAACCAGATGTGGTCTCGCTGTACTGTGCACTGTCCTGCTTCCAGTTAGCTCACATCAAGTCAGCTGGAGTATTTCTACATCTAAGATGCATGTGTATCCCTAAGGACAAAAGGGCATTTGCAAAAGTTACTTCAAAGCTGTAGAAATTTCTTTCCTCTGCCTCCTGACCTTTGGGTAACTAAAATAAGATCCCGAAAGCTTTCTAGACAGTCAGTTTCCTCTGCAGCAAGGTTTCAAAAGATTTGTTTTGAAATCTGGAAAGCTTTATCAGTTGATAACGGTGAATGGCGTAAGATCACAGACGATACGCAAGCTGGAAAACCTCCATTCAGAAGCAAGAACCAATGATGTAACGGAAGATTAGAGTAATTTGTGCTATATAGTTTATATTCACCTCTCACCTTTTCAAGAAGGTGAGTTCACCCTTGGGGTTTTTTTTTTTGTTTTATTGCCACCTTCCCATTTGCCAGCACATGCCCCCTCTTGTCTCTGTATGTAGTATTGCTGCAGTACTCGGGCAGAGTTTGAAAGCTCCAGAAGCCCTACAGTCTTGTCAAGGTCTGCAAGTTCAGTCCTTCCAGAGTAAGGACATGCACATCCCAACAGTCTGTTCTGAGGTTTACTTTTACTCAAAGAGGTGGGATGAATTCATATAAATAAGTTAAACAGATGCTTAATGCAACTGTTATTGGGACATGCCATTCTGCTTAACTCTCAACTCCGTGCTGATTGACCTCAGGATCACTTGGAAGTGGGTGTCACATGGGCACTGCTTACAACTGAACACTTGTTAATGCTCAAGAAGAAAAATCTGTCTTCATGCAGTGGATCAGTGCATGGACCGAGTCATTCAGAGTCCCGAAGCCTACCCAGAAGGCTGACATGGAATTTCAAACAAAACCAGATAAAAACAAACCTGCAGGCAGACATCCAGTAAGGCTGAGAATGGATTTTTCTACGTGCTTCTTTTGCACCAACATAGAACACTCTGGTCCTGGCAAGCATCACATGGTGCTGTGGCACTATAATACACACCACTAACAACATCAAAATACTTTGTCTAAAAAAAAATCTCACCAAGTATGGAAGTCTTACTCATACATGCAATAAAATTTTTAAGTTGCAGCGTAATAAAGTTATAGCAAGTCCTAACTGTTGAAATCTGCCTTTTATATTTAATACAAAATTATTTTCTTATTACATTTGATGAAATTCAGGTAACCTGAGAAACCCAGAAAGGGATTCCTGAATTTCTCTCCCTCAGGCTACCCTGAGGTATTATACATACAAATTTATGTACAACTTTGGAAACTTTATTTCAGAATCATTACAGACCTCTATTTTTAAGAGCTATTCAGAGGCAAATTCCAGCTGAAAACTTAGAAGCCTTCTTTTTAGCAAACTTTGTTTCAGAAACTCTTTTCTTTCTACCAGTTTTACCTATCCAGATATGTAACAATCTGCCAGGAGTTGCCTTTACTGGATTTCTTCTTTCCTTTTCACAATTTAACCAATGAGAGGACAGACACTGAGCAAGACTGTTTTGTGTAGTATAAGGAGGACACATCTTTCAAGGAGCCTGCAGTTCTTACAGACAGCTGGTGATGACCACAGAGCTGAACCCCAATGTATGTGATCTGGGTGATTCTGCTGCAAGTATGAACTCAGCTACTGGCTTTACACATATAGGAGGAAGATGTTTTTGTAGATACATCCACTGACCTGGAGCTTCAAAAAAAACTGAAACCTGGAGCTGAAAAAAAGATTTCAATATGTATGAAAGTCTCATCTTGAATCCCTCTGCTGAGTCAATCATGAAGGACCAATAAACGCTCACTGGGAGGCAGCCTGCAGACCACTATATCTGAGTTGCAATTCTAAACAATAATTCTTCCTTCTCTTTCCTCCCTTTATTACATATGTCACTGTCAAGTCAAATCAGCTGCTGGTGGCCCCATCCTGTCCACACAGGGTCAGCAGCTTTGGAACCAGCTTCCAAAACCCTTCAGTTTTCATCACAAGGGCACCGACATGGTCTGAATGTGGTGGTCACTGGGAATCCCTCATCAGTGCTGTTAACAGTTCTTGGGCTGATTCAGGAGCAGCTCAAGATGGAGAAGGACAGATAGTTGAAGCCAGTAGCAACACCTGCTCCCCAGTCTGAATTGTTCCCATTAGTCTGCCAGTCCCCTGGGATTCATACACCATCTATCTTCCCTGCAAGCCTACATACGTCTAATGTGATCCTGTTCTCACCTCAGCTAAACTTCAAACAAGATCCATGGAGGCCACAGAAAAACAAGACCTGATGATTAAGGAAACAAAATATATGGCATCTGTGTTGGTGTAAATAACAGGAACCTCTTCCACCCCTTCTTTCATGGCAGTGTTACCAGAGCACAGCTCCTTAACACCAAGGCACGGAGTCCAATGCATCTATTCCCAAACGTAACAATTTTCCTAAATTTCAATTGATGAAAAATCACAAGCAAATACAAACAAGATGAATATGGCCCTGGATTGCCTCCAGAGGCCTGTGGTACACTGCAGGCAGAGGGTAATGTGATTAAATATGGGCAGCCTGCCGACTCACTCACTGTCGGTTTTGTCCGGATGCGAGCTGAAGAAGTTTGCCCTATTGCAAACATTTGTTTTTCCAGCAGTACAACTTAATTGAGCTTGGAAAGCTTCTGTAGGCATTAACAATGGCTTACCTCACTAATGAGTAGGGATAACACACCATTTTGACTCAGTGGGGTAAAATTCACCTTCGGATCCATTTTGTACATACAAAATATATCCATACAAAAAAAAATATCCGTACAAAAGCAGCAGGCACTTATAGGAATGTATGCTCAGGGGGAAGGGGGAAAAAAAGTGATAAAACAGGCTGAAAATGGTTCCTTGTGTTGAAAACGTACTGCTGTGAAGAAGAACTCAGCTCCATGTGAACTGCTATATGATACATGGAACATACTGCTGTAATTTACCCAAAAAACCCAATGGGGAACTTCCTCTACACTGCTGCTGCTCACCTCCTCTCTGGATTCGCTCAGTCATCTGTGTCAGAGGAGATTTAGTGTAGGAAATCACAGAAAGGGCTACTGAATTACCCTTTTGCCATAAGCCAGCTCGCGCTCAGGGAAAGAAGAAGCATCTTGCTTCCTGACATCTTTCTCATTGCCATCTTGACTTGCCGAGCACTCCAGCACCAACAAACTCCCATCAGCTTCCAAAAGCAGAGCAAGAAACCTTTGCAGCAGAAGTCCTTGGCTGGGTGGGGCCGTTTCTTTCTCCGATTGAATTGTGAGGCCGCATTTCGATTGGAATGAGAAAACAAATTAGCACATTGCCCAAGCCTTTCCTTCTCCCTGGGAACACAGAGGCTCTACTCAGAAAGTTTCTCCCAGACTAAGTCTGGAAGTCTCTTTTGAGGAAGCCCTTTGTTGAAAGTGTTGGCAGGGACTGCGCAAACTGGAACGGCCGCGCTCTCTCTTCCTGGGGTCCGCATTGCAAGCTCTACTTTAAAACACTCTGCCTAGGATGGCTGCAAAATACTGGGTGGATACGTGGTCTGCGTGGCACTGTAAGCCAAATAACATGGAATAATTGCTTATCTGCTCTACAAAACGGGATCAAAGGGCCTTCCTTAAAAAAATGCCATGAAGGGTGGCAGTTCTGGATAGCGGCTCAAGCTCCCCGAGGAATGACATTTTGCAAGACTAGGGCTGGGTTTTGAACAAGAAAAAAAAAAAAACAACCAACAAAACAAACCCAACATATTTGTCTCTCAGAAGGTCTTTTAACAATGCTCAGTCTTCTACTTGAACACACACAATGAAGGCGGGCACAGGAAGGAGACTTGGCTTGGGCTCAAGATTCCCTGGTGGTTGGGACTTCAGGGTTATTTTCATTCTGTCTGACTCCTACACTGGAATTGCACTGGGGCTGCAGATGGCAAATTAACTGGTTTGTTGGTTTGGTTTTGTTTTGTTTGGGTTTTTTTTTTTTTTCTTTGCTGCTGTTCACAGGTATTTGTTTGGATTCTGGGGGGGTGATTATTTTTTTTCTTACACGCAGGGCTGTGTCAAGCATGTGTGAACATTGCAACTCAGAAGATTAGCATTAAGCAAGGCACCTGGGAGATGACATAGCCTGCAGCCCATTGCCTGTAAGAAGAGGCTGCTGGAAAAGCCACATCTGTGTTATGTATGGAACATGGCATAAGGTTCACACATCAAGTGCATCCTTAACAATACCTCCAAAACGTATCTGGAAGGAACACTCGTGTTTTCTCCCAGATAGGCAGACAGTTCAAAGCTAAATTGCTCACCAGCACCACTCAAGAAGAACCTCCTTCTGTTTATATTTGTACATACCAAGAACAGATAAAGTCAGCAGCTGGTTTGCTCCTAAGTGACTTCCCACATGACTCATTTGGGTGGAGGATGGCAAGCAAGCCATCAGGAAGATCCCTATAGTAGATGCAAAACCAAACAGTAGCCTTTTTACTCTTATGTATAAAAGGTGACCCACAAACAACTTTTACCTTGAATAACTGAAACAGGAAGATGTCTGACTCCCTTTAGCCTCTCACAGGCAAGGAAGCTTTGCCCCCAGCTACAGCCAGGGCTGGGGCCCTCTTGAGACCTCCTTGAGTCAGTAGCATCACGGGCAAGTAGATTGCCAAGGCAAATCTATAAATTCCTTCACTGAAAGGGGTGTAAAGCCTTTGAACAGGGCTGCCCAGGGAAGTGGTTGAGTCACCATGCCTGCAGGTATTTAGAAGATGTGTAGATGTGGTGCTTCGGGGCATGGTGGAATTGGCTGTGCTACATTAACAGTTGGACTCACTTATCTTAAAGGTCTTTTTCAATCTAAATGATTCTATGATTGGGTCCCAGGGTAAAAACTGTACCTCTCAGAGGGCCTTGGGGCATTCGGAGCAGGCAGCTCCAGAGCAGAAGCCAGACACTGTTCATGGTTCTCTACCAAGGTTTAGAAAGAGCCCTTAGCAACTTACCCTACTTGTATCTGGTGCTTAGACACATATATACAGGTACCACAGCCATACTGTGTCTGGCTAGTGGCCTGACTCTGACAGTAGCCAACATCATCAAGCACTTTAAAAAGACTATAGCTACCCAGCAGGGGCAGCTGACACTTTTCTGGACTACTTACCTAAGCTTGGATGTCTAGGATACACACATGCTGCTGGCTAAACACTGACTTCAGGAGCCTATCATACATTTCTTGGTCACTCTCCCAGCCAGGATGCAGAAGACCAAAAAGCTGCAGCAACCAGGAATACACAGAATACTACCAAAAGGCATCCTTGGGTTTGGTGCGGCTGGGCAAAAAAAAATAGCTTTGAGATTAGAAAGGGAAATGAAGATGTGGCATAAAGCTCAGTGTTTTCCACTGCCTTCCCAAACACACACACATCCTGCATTAAGAGTAACTGACTGAAATGAGCATCAATTGTTATATTAAGTATTTCTTCCCCTGTTCTTTGAGAAGGAATTTAATTCAGGAGCTGAGGTACTCTCAGGAAATGAATGCTGCTGAGCTCTGGACACCTGTAGCTATGTAAGAAAAGAGATAGGGAAGAGAGAGCCAAGGAAAAAAAGATGTTTTCCAAATAGTCAAGAAATATTCTGTTGAAATTTTGACGAAGGCTCTGTTCAGCTTTGTTTTTTGGACACACTGGTCATAATGGACACTTCCTGCAACATTGGGAACAACATTTCTTGTGAATTTAGACATGTATTTTTCCTTAAAGACGATTTCTTTCAAGTCCCACAAAACCAGGGACTGCCAGGCTTACTGTCTTGGCAGGTGTTGGCAGTTTTTGTATTACTTATGCTGCAGTGGCATATTCTGGCCTCAGCTGGACCCTTTGAGTATCCCTATAGTAAATGACAGTTCCTGTCTGCCACAAGCATCTCCACTAGGATCCAGCCTCTCTGGCCATGCCCCTCCAGAGACAAGGGCACATATCATGGGATCTCCTCTGCACGTGCTTCTCACAAGCCTTTTTCACAGGCAAGCTGCAGTAACTCTTTCTGGGGAAAAAAAAAGACCAGGGTGGGTCACTAGAACAAAAAACAGCCCCTGCAGTTTGTCCTTGATGCTCCACTTCTCAAAGTGCTGTTCCAGAGCTGTGGCTGGGTGAGTTTTCACAGCCCCTTTCCGACAGCCCAAAGACTGTAATTTGGGGTCCCTAGGCTAAGGCATCAGGAAGGACAGAAACAAAAAGGTTTGTGCCGCGTCAGAGGGAGGGAAGCCACTTCAGTATAAACTGGCAGCGTTCTTAGTCTCGATGGATGAGTGTATATCCAGAGAACAGCAGCAGGGATCTTAACTTGTCACCAAACTATTCTGAAAGGGCAATCTCGTTTCCTCTCACCGTTTTGTCTTAACATTTTATTCTTTGCTCACTTGAGTGCTACATGGCTTTCCAGGTTAGTAGACTAGGATTAGGGGGGGGGGGGGGAAAAAACCAACCAAAAAAAAACCAACAAAAAAAAAAGCTTCCCACATAATACTGTTGTTGATAAATGAAGAAAGTGAAAAAAACTAAGCATGAAGTTCTGAGTCACCTGAACTCACTCAAGCCAGATGCGGAATGAAGGAACAGGCACTGACACGCGCTCCCGAGAAAATACAAAGTTGCTCTAGCCTCTTTCAAAAAGGAATGCTGCAGGGCAGGAGGACTAAGGGGAGTTCAAAAAATAAAAAGAGAATGGGGTGGGGGGGAGGCTTCTTAACATATAAATCACAGTGTCAAAATCCTTTTATCTTTTGGCGCCCAAATCTCTCATCTGCCTTAGCAAATGCTAAACAAGTCACTAGCAATTCTTTGTGAATTTTTAATTGGTGTTTTCACAACCTTATTATTGATATTTCTAAGAGAAAATAGCAGATGTTCACAAGAAGGGTTTCAGAGAGTGAAATCTCTCAGATAGGCTAGGGGTGAGTCTGAGAAAGAGCTGGATGTCCTCTACCTTGGCACTGGCTACACCAAACACTCCAAGCTTTTGTCAGCTTCAGAATATAGTCTCCGGGACTGGAAAAGGTAGTTGTCTACATCTGGGCAAGCATTAGGTTCTATGTACAAAGTCTGCAAGACTGGCTCAGCAGCAGCTCATCCCTAGTTTGCACATGGCAAGGTCACAGCAAGACGAGAGTTTAACCCTTTTCCATGGTGACAACTCAAAACTGTTGCATATTGCTACAGCATGAAGGGAAAAGTGAAAACTTTTAAAGATGTGTAGTAAACAGCCTGTAGCATGGTTCTAAAACCTATGTTTGTCTGCTCTCACCTACTGATCTGCCAGAAAGCTCCTTAAAGAAGTAAGTGGTGTTGGAGATGGTTTATCAGAGGGCTTATGAAGAGATAGGCAACACTTCTGCTAGGAAATCCTTCAAAAACTGGGGTTTGTTCAAAAGCTAAAGAAGAAAACTTGACAAGTTTCACACTGTCATTTCAAAGATGCCAAAAGTGCTTTTCTCAATATTTTCAAATTGAAATTTTCAATTGTCTTTGTGTAATGCCATTTCCATTTAAAGGTTGTTCTAGATAAGACGAGGAAATAAAGCTAAATAGTCCATGACTGAAATACATCCTTTTGTTTGCAGATGAATGAAATTATCCAGGTTGACTCTAACCCAATTTTTTTTTCATTTTGCTGTTTCACCAAATAGAGGAAAATACATGCTTTTATTTGACCTGACCCAATTTTAAGTCAGCCACTGAAACAAAATACCCATTCTTGACCCAGCGTGGCTAATGACTGAACTTCCTGGTGCAAGAATGTGCTGGGTGCGAGAGGAAGCTTTAAGAAAAAAGGAAGGGTGTGAAACCAGGACACTTTTGAGGGTGATGCTTTTTCCAAATACCGTATGGCTGAGCAGGAGTGTGACAGGAGCCATTAAGCCACTCACCATGCCTGAGCCAGGGCTGGATTCCAGCAGCCAGACACTCAGCCCATCATCTTACCGTTTCTTCTTCCCCGTTTCCCACTTCTACATCACAGACTCAGTAACTTCCTCAGGATAGCAAGCAACATTTGATTTTGTGGCTGGGTAGTATCCACCTGGTCCACAGCAAAGGTACAAATCTCTACTGCTCCAGGAAGAACGATCATTCCCAAACGTAATACTTGCTTTCTGGTTTTCCCAGAACAAATACCACAAGCTGGTTGAAATAGTGTTATTCCCCTTCCCTTAGTGAAAAGACAACTTTAAACAAAAGGGCAATCCTCATTTTCTACAGGTTGCTGATTCTTGCGCTCTAAAACAGAAGAAGAAACCTAAATCTGCACTACTAAAGGGAGACCCTGAGGAGCTATGCCTTGGCTTCTGCTGGGCACACCTACTAGGTCTTAATGTGGACTCTGGTCTTAGAAGAAGTGGAACTGTAGGTCATCAGAAAAATAAGCTGCGGGGTTGAGCTGCTATAAATTAGCCATACAATTGGATCTATCTCATTTGGGTTTCCTAGTCCTAGCTAGAATCAAACCATCAATATTTGCAGAGATGCTTTGGTGGTCAGTGGAAATCTAAACAGGTAGGCTGTGATTTTCAACAGGTACCTGTCACAGCTGCACCATCAAACCTAACTGCAAAAGATCTGATTCTGATCACTTCATAACCCCCAAGTCAATCATCTTTTCCTCTCCTCACTCCTTACTCTTATCCAAGCTCTGCCTTAAATGGGCTCAAGAGAACAAAAAATTAATGCATTTGTAACGTTTTTCTTTTCCTTCGTGCCAGATTTGAGAGGAGGGAAAAAAAAAGCAACCTGATATATGAAAGAGCCTTTCTGTTTCTCACGCAGCTGTAGCTTATAAAGGAGCCTATCATTCCTGAAGACCCCCTACTCCAGGTTTCCTCTGGTAGGGCACGGGCAGCTCAGGAACACCAGGAATCACCAGCAAACTGGCAGCGAGGGTAGCAGCCAGCATGGTGTGAAGTGTGTTCTTTGGTGCAAACACTCCCGGAGGACTGAGGAATTGCCCAAGAAGCCCAAGTCATTTGAAGAGATTGTGGCATGTTAGAACCCACAGAAAAATGTTTCTCCAATGCATTATTTATTGCTTTTCTGTATTTATATAATATTCAGCTTCCTGAGAGTAATTTGTTTTGGATTGTGTAACGCTGGGCAGAACATCAAACGTATGTTAATCAGTGGTAATAAAACACTAAGTTTTATGGTCACTGAGGTATTAAATATTGCTAATAAATTATAGGGCTAGCATTTTAAATGAGCTGTAGTTTGGAGAAGAGCAGTAACACCATGTCTGAAAACATTAATTGCCATTGCCCGACTTCCTAATTATCAAGACTTTCAAATATGTTTTTAAACCAATATATCACTGCCTGTTATGCATGCAATGAAATACAGCTGCATTTGAAAAGCTTCAATAGCACTAAGTATTTTACCCCTTCAAAGCACTCTGCGGACACGGAAACACAGTACCTCTGTGAAACAGTTAATTATTACTACCCCTATTTTATACATGGGGGAAGCAGAAGTGCAGAGAGGTTAAAAGTCTCCACCGAGACCACCCAGCTCGTTAGAGTCAGGGATTGCATCAATGGGGGGACACACACACACACTCTCCAGTCTTACAGCATGAAAAACAGGCACTGCTCCCTTTCCATGGGCACTGCTCCCTTTCCACGGGCACAGCCCAACCGTGCAGTGACAGCAATCCAGTCACAGCAATGGCATCCTGTCCCCCCGGTATGGTATTTCTTCTTGCGGACTGGCAGGGACTGGAGGAAGCAAGAGGTACTGATCTTGTCCCGGGATAACTCCGGGAGGAAAGCTGTGCTGCACACACACAGGCTCTCCTGCTTTCCGTGCAGTAGGATGCTTTTTAAAAGCAGCATTTCTGTGACCTGCTGCCCAAGCCACTCACCGTGGCACTGCGTTGTCCCAGCCTCTATGGCCAGTCGTGCCCATCACCTGAAACGGTGCCACTGGTGCATCCCACAACGTGCCCAGCACAGGGCAATGCCACGCTGTTTTCTGCCGTGCCAGGGTGAGCAGAAAGCCCAGATGGATCTGACAAGTGGGCTGCTGCCAGCTTTCCTAAATCCAGCATGAGCCAGGAGTTGCGCTGGCGAGTGTGCTGCTAGTGGAGTGTGCTCTAGAATGGGACTTTTCAAGGGGTCATAAGGCGTCATCACCCTTAAACCAGGTAACAGCCTCAACAGGGGGAGGGTCCTTAGATCTGCACAAGGGCCAAGTTTCAAAGCAATGGGCTTTATGAAAGAGCTGGGGAAACCTGCCACAACCTCACAAATAATGGGTCTTTCATCTGCAGAGGGCTGCTAGGCAAAAGGGCTACAGGCAGGCCACACACAGTAGGGTTGAGGAGCCTGGCAGCACTCAAGGATGAGCAGTTTGGCCTCTGCCTTCCATTCATCTTGTCTTAGCTCCCACACAGTATGAAAAATATGAGCCACCTTTCTTCTATTACTGTCCATTAAATTCTCCCCAAGCACAGTCCCAAAAAACAAGCCTTACGCTGAAGCTCCCACATCTGCACCCACGCCTCGTGCCTGCAGGGCACTTTCAGACAGCTCCAGGCACTATGTTGTTGCTCACCAGACCATATGCTTTGGAGCAATACAGAACAAGAACACCTAGCCCTGACTCAGCTGTAAGACACAGGGGCTACAGCCAACGATGCAACGTGACAGTCAACCCGCAGGTAGATCGTGACTCAACCCAGGAGGGGCTGTGGCTTGTCCAGCATGGCCACATCTGGGTGAGGGCTGGAGGGCAGCTTGTACTTGCCCTTCAGGAGCTGCAGGATGGGTTTGCTGCTCCTGCAGCTCTGCTACCTCCCTCCAGACCATGGAGTGGGACACAGCCCCGCTGCACCTCCACGGAGCAGGAGAGCATCCCTCACCTCACCTCACCCAGGGCTGGCCCTCGGGTCCTGCTGTGCTGTAGGAGGCTCCCAGCCCTGGCAGAAAACCTCCTGCTGATGCTGTCGGGGCACTGAAAAGGCTGAGCACAGAGCCTGTGCTGCAGGGTTTCTGACGAGGCACGCAGAGCATAAGGACATGATATTTGGCAGCGGGATCCTGCTCCTCCGCTTTGTGGGCTCTTTGCTGGCTGCCTCGTGCCTCCTGACGCAGGCACTCTGCATGTGGCATGGCCCAGACTGCTAAGGGGGCCCAGCATCCCCTCCCTGGCACTGCCCACAGCATTCCCACCGCTCCCGAGCCAGCTCCAGTGCCATCCCGGGGTGACCTGTCCGGGAGTCTGGCCTGGGGGATGCACCAAGAGGACGGAGCTGAAAAAAGACATCTTTATTCCAACAAGGCGTTGCTGCCAAAAAAAAGAGAATTATTTCATTTCTCAGGACAAAAGGGAGCTGAAAGTTGGGATGGGAAGAAAGACAGAAAAGAAATAACGCAAATCAAAGCAGATTCAGACATTTCACAATCGTGTACTAAGAAAGCAGAAGGAGCATTCGCCAACACGCGGGCACAGCCATCAGATGTGTCCCAGGCTTAAAATCAGAGGTGGCACCAAAATTGCATTTAAGGAAGAAGCACCTATCAAACAAGGAGTTACATGGAAACTTCTGTGAGGGAAGGGCACTAAGATTCCTGAAGAAAATATGTGCCAGCTTCTAAGATATTTCCAATTATTTTTCCTAACCCTCTTATCTCCTGTTCCTTGCACAAACTCATTAAAGAAAATACAGCCTAGTACATGGGTTTGACTCCTGACACTAATGATCAATGGGTCCATGTGTTGAAAGATTCTGGTTTTTTCCTGGAAAACGATGTAAAGTTACAGAGAAGTCCCAGTCCATTCTGCCCCACATCTCCCTTCTCTTTTAACTGCTGATGACCTTTCCATGCTTCATTAAAACACTGGCACCCAATTGGAACAGCCCTGCAGGTGTTTCTTGGAAAGTTCCTGCTTGGATTTCTCAGGCAGTGAGGACAGTGAACAGGATACAGCCTCAGGTTGTAGTAACTGGGCTGGGGTTTATAACAATGAATTTGAATACTTTCCAGAAAGCTGCAGCCTCAGCTGAACTGGGCAACCCAGCAGTGCCAGAGCTCATCTGCTCACAAACAGCTTAAAGCAGCACGTGAGCCACGCTTTGCTATCCATAGATCCCACCAGCACGGGCAAGACCCGAGGTCTTTGGGTAGCTTCTTCTGTCTGGTAGTCTGCTGCTGGCTCACTGGTGGTTGATTCTGCTGCTATTGAACTCAAAGAGACTTTGTGGTTGAGAAATGCTAGGACAAAGGTTGGACTTGATGACCCTGGAGGTCCTTTCCAACCATAATGATTCTATGATTCTATGATTCAGAGGAGCAGGATCAGAGCGTGGTGACGTATCAAGATGATGCTTGGGTTTCTACCCACTGCTGCACTGTGAGCCCAGTCACAGAAACTGCCCTCGCAGCTCAAGTGCATTTGAAGACCCCTCACAGTCCTCTCTCTCTCCTTGAATACTAAAATCCTGAAGGTATTTTTCTCCCCAGGCCACCGCAAAAAAACCCCATATATTTATTGAAGCTGATTTTGGTAACTACAGAACACATCAGTCTCTCTACAGACCACAACCACTTCCACATCAAAACACCCCGATTCTTTTGCCAGATTTATAAAGTCTCAATTCTTATCCTTCCTGAAAACCAAAACACCACAAATATTTACTCTTCTGTCCAACACACACCTCATTTCCTGCTCAAGGATTGCAGGCAACACCATTTCAGTCATGCAGCAAGCAGACAACTTCCTTTTTGCTCCCTCCCTCCTCTCGCTCTCCCTTTGGTCCCTCTGGCTCCAGATTCCAGCACATCGAGACATCTCACTTGCTCTCCTGCTGCCAAAAGCTGCACATAAAATTCTTCTCTCGTTCAGTCTGACCTGTTTCTCCTGAGTGGAATAGTGGCCAACGGGCTACTGAGGCCAGGACTTCTGTAGCAATACCATTAGTCAGCTGGATCCTGATGGTAACTGTCGTGCACAAAGGAGACACAAGTAGTAAAACCACCTTCTGATGTTAGTACACAAGTTCCCTACCACCACCTGACACTGGTATCTTATAGCAAGCTCTGCCAACGTTCTACACACCCCTCTCCAGCAGTGAGGGAACGGGCAATGGGATCCAAATTTGAACTGTCCCATAGTTCAAAATGTATTTCAAACTGTTCAGGTCTAGCTCCCTACCCTTGGTATCAAAAGGAAATGGATTTGGGCTCCTCGTAGCATTTTCTCTTGGCTTTGCACAGATTCTGTCATTGCTTTATGGAATATTTATCTGGGCCCATTCTGGAAATACTTAAGACTGACTTTCTGTCCATCCATTTTGTTCCCTTCACTAGGTCTCCTGAGCGAATAACTGCTTCAAATCCTCCTCAAGAGCCACACATGGAACTGCTTGATTCTTTGACTGAATAATCCAAGGAGATATATACAACTCTATATTCCTATAATACATCTGGATTTCTTGCAGCCCAAGATGAGGCTTGCAACTAGCAAGGATATAACCTACTATGTCTTAAAGTGTACATGCATACTTCCAAATGGTAGCTACTAGAGATTTAATTGGAAGTAATTTGGTAAGGAGCATCCCACATTTGGATTATTCACCACAAGTTGGACTCGACAATCCTTGTGGGTCCCTTCCAACTCGAGATATTCTATGAAGTCATAAGAAAAACAGACTGTCAAATGTAAGAAGAGAAAGTACTGGGAGTTTTCCAATGATGATTGTTCTGAAGAAACCTTTTTGGTATCCATGTGTCCAGTTTTTCTGTCCCATTTTATCCACAGTTCTCAGATAGAGCTGCTCCATACCCTAAAGGAGAAAAGTGCCAAACCAGCACTGTAAAGCATGTAAATGCCTGAATAAAAATACTATAAGAAAGCTATATTGGATTAATTTTAGTCTAATTTGAAATGTAGAGGGGTGCAAGGAGGGGGGAAGAGAAACAGCTTTATCTAAAGCATTTATATGATCCCTATTACTGGAGCATCTTAATTCTTTGCAATCTCTAATGCATTTATGGCAACAGAGCACTTGCAAGGTAGGGAGGTATTATCTTCTGCATTTTACAGATGAGGAACAGGGATTCAGGTTCTTGACAAGCATTTAGAAGTCTAACTCTCACTGCTTTCAGCTGAGGTTGGGTCCCTAAGTATAGCTGAGAATACAGCCCAGAGCAGCTACAATATGCATAAGCAACCATAGGGTTAGAGACCTAAGACCCTCTGAACTCAGATGCCACGCAGAGCATGAAGTAAGAGACCCTCGGCACACTGTCCTACCTGCTCCTGCACTCCCTGTTCCTGAGGCCAATTGCTTCTGGTGCCCTGCTTTGTGCTGCTGCTTTGTCACTGATTAAAAAGCATCCTGCTTGCTCCAGACCATGTCACCAGTTCATCAAGAGCACTCGGGCTGCAAAGCTCGTCTCTCCAGTGCTTGCTGTCCTTGCAGTAAGGACTCTCTCTACTCCACTGCCTAACAGCCTGCCGTTGGTAATGAAAGCCACCAAGGAGCACAAGCCTCATCTCAAATCTCAGCTATGCTTTACACACTCCTCTGTTACACAGGAAACCAATCACCACTCGCTGAGAACAGTTTTGCTCCCGTCCCTTCATAAAATCATCTGAAGGCAACAAAATTCCTGCCCTAGAGAATATCAAACACCTTACTAAAGTCAAATGAGGTTAAATGGCTGTTCTTAGGTGGTGTGTTATCCAGACATAAGAGGAAACCAGATAAATCTGACATGATATCCAGAGAGGCTGCGAGTAAACCTGTGCTGTGCAGGCACTTCTGGACTAGAAGAAAATGCCAGAAGTCTACAGCAATAAGAACGAGAGTCATTGTCTGAGGACCCTATGTAGTCCCTGTCCTCTCCTAGAAATGAAAAGAGCCCAAAGAACATCCTCGTTGCTGCTTTCCCCCATATGTTGTGGAGCAATAGCCAAAAATATCTATTTTCTCTTGTAATTCAGCCAGAGATAGATAATTTGTTTTTCCCAGCCCAGCTAATACCTGCCTTTCAGGATTGCTAAATAAGGCTTTACCTTACCTACTTTGCCTTCAGTGCTTACAATAACCTCATGGAAGAGATCCTGTGAAAGCCCTGTTGTTACAATATCCAGGAGCAAAGTCACTCAAGAAGAGATGCACCGATGTCAGTAAAATGACTCTTCAGAGAAAATTGGTGGCCTGCCTACGAAGTTACTCTACCTTCTTTCAGTATGTGCCATTCCATTCAGTCTTTAGCGTGCTCAGCGCACACAGAGCAGCTGTGCTTGTGGAAATTAAATCTCTAATTTTCAGTTCATTAGACCTAGGCCACTGTCTTCTGCTTTGGCCTTAGATTTTCGCTTTCCTCCGCTGCCTGCAATCGTTCCCACAGACTCCAGTGGCAAAACTGTCAGCAGTTCATAAGGGGGACAAATCCTTTCAGATGTTGCATACAAGTTTCAGAGCTGTTTTCAGCTTTATTTCCTCTCTACTTTCCTCACAGATATCCCTTTGATGCCACTGCGTAGATTTGGACATCAGATATATGATCAGCATGTGGGACAAGTTCCCTACAAACTGGCCACGTTCACAGTAATGACTAGTCTGTTGGATCTCCAGAGATCAAAATGAAATTCCTCCAAAGTCTGTACTGTTATTCCGAGCCCTAGACTGCTACAGCCAAGTAGTCTTGGAGTCAAACTTCCTTAAAGTTGACAGGACACCAGACTTAAGTCATCTGGGCACCAGACTACACCCAACTCCAGTAGCTAAAGATGACAAATCTTTTTAATTTATCATAGGAGAGATTAAAAGAAGATGATCAAAGTGTAAGCACTATCGGAATTGTCTGGACTACTATGAATATTTTAGTTAAGCTGCCACTCACTGACACGTGAATGTATCTCCTGTTCTCCTCTCTCTGAAGATGCCTGCTCTGGGCAATGCACAAAGAGTAGAACTTGTACCAGGCCATGGGGTCTCATGGTTTAACTTGTGTTTCAGGTTTTTTTGGAAGAACACTACTTCAGAGAGTGGAGAGTTACAGCCTGTGTTTCTTACAGTCAATGCACGGGGGCTTCCTCTTTGCTCTTTTACTTTCTGGTCCATGCTCTGGCTTGGCAGGAGGGGCTGGGAGGTGCTGTGCTTTCAGGTCACTGAGGAGGCTTGGCTCAAGGAGAAACCACTGCAGTCTGGGCCAGAATACAGGAGGCCCTCCTGGCTGGAAGCAGTGGTGGCAGAGAGAAGGACTACAGGGAGGAACGGGAGAGGAAGCCCTTTAATCAGCCAAGCAAGCAGCAGCAAGGGCTACTGAGAGTGGGCTGTCACATCTTTACTGACTGTAGCTATTTTTCTTTAGCAATGCGAACGTATGTATGGTAAACACCATAAAGTATAGACCAGAGACTGGAACAACAAAACGTGTCTGAGGTACAGAGAGGTGCAGGTCCTGTATGGGACAGGAGGCTCGAGCCTTCAGGCCCTGGTAGGACTCCAACGGGACCACCAAGGAAGGTCAGGCTGTTCAGGAAACTTTCTTTACACCAGGCATGAAATGGAGATGCTGATAGAGCTGAGATTTGGGTATGAAGGCTTGACTTTTCCACCACCTTCCGTACTCTCACAGATACTTCCAGCTCTTCGAGTTATTGTGCATCAAGAAGAAAAGCAGGCACAACAATACAACAGCCAGAGCTCCAACTAGAACAGAGCCTCAGAGGGAAGAGCTGGACCAGCATCTTCTTGAGGAGTGGCTTTGACAAGGGAAATCTTTAAGCCTCCTCACTTTCAAATTAGTTTGTTCATTTGAAACATTTTACTATTTTGAGAGTATTTGAGTATCCTCAGTTCCCGGGTTGAGAAGTAAGAAAGATTTGCCCCAGCTTTCCTTTTTTTTTTTTTGATAATATATATGATATGAGAAACTGAGCACAAATCTTCCATAATTAAGACAAGGAACCTCCTGAAACTAGTCAGGTTTCAAAACCAAATATATGTCTGAGCACAATCACAGTATTTCAGGAAAATTTTAAAAGCTTTAATCAGAAGGAAAGAGTAAAGGGACTTATTTCAGGCATAGTTCAAGCATCATCCATCTTCCTTCCTTTCCATAAAGGAAAACATTCTCAAATTACTAGTTTTGAAAGATTTTTCCAAGTTTCCATTTTCCTTGGAGCTTAACACTGTTTTCAATCAAGATTTCCTCCTGGAGCTCTACAGCTCATTCTATAGTCCTTGTAATCAGTATTATTTCTAGATGTTCAGTTTTCCAGTCTCAGTAGTAGAAAACAAGAATTATTTTTGAATTTATGATTGCATCAAAAATATCATTTAATTTAATACTATTTAGTTTTTCGTGCCAACTCAGCTAAATATTCCTGGCAAATACTGTAACCAAAGTTCAGCTACTAAGAGTCTTTCTAGGAGGAATGCTCTTCCAATGCCTCTGTTGTAAGGATTTGTGGACAGGTTTTTTTTTAGAAGGGTAAAAAGAATTAACTCCTGACCTAGCTCCAGGTTAACACTTAATGAAAGCTCTCTGGGAAATAGTAGTCAATGCTCCAAATAAACCTAAAAATGCAAATAAATCCTACACACATTGTTTAAGGGTAAATAAAATGCGATCGGTATAAACCTCAGAAAAGGGAGCAAGAATTTGATCCTTTGAATGCCTGGTAGAAGTATTTGAGATACGAAACTCATCCTAAGTTAATAAATTGGAAGAGTTTCTAAAGCAAAAAAGTTCAATCATGACAAAACCATCAGAATAAAAGTAAATTACTAGCAACACTGAATACAAAAAGTGAAGGAGGAATGTGTTTGAAGCTAAGTATGGTGAGGACAAGAGGTGGACTGTCCTGAGCTGGTTGTCCTGCTACAGAGCTGTGCCACAGAGTCCCAGAGAGACTGGAGTGAAACACCATCCTGCCTTGTACCCGTTGCCCTATCCTGCCTTGTACCCATTGCCCTATCCTGCCTGGGCTGCAGCCACAGCTTTCAGAGGTAGAAAAACCCTCATTAACCCTTTCCAGGGTGCTGCTGCTTGGGATTCTCAAGAAACCTCTTCCGAGCAAAAGGAATTGCCTTCGTTTCCTGGACTCACTCTTAAATACTGTTGGCAAATTTGGTAATATCTTGAGGATAACAATAAGCAATCGGAGACAAGATAGACAGTGATTCCCTACTGTGCCTTTCCTCTTCAGGAATCATCACCTGCTGGCAGTATAAATTCACTTGCTAATATGGAAAAGACTATGTAGAGCCTTTTAAATAGATTTTTGAGCAGAGCACAGAAGGTATTTATGGAAATTACAGTTTGAGGGGAATTTGGAGGAAAATCAGCGTGCAAATTCCCACCAGCAGCAGCTGTACCTGGTCAGGCTGATAGACAAATAAGCAAACTGGGGGGGACTGGTTTTCCTCGAAGGACAATATAGCAACTTCCTCCTGTTCAGACAACAAGAACAGTGAAGAGTTCAGCTCTCTTGTCTGGATTTATCCGTGCACTGTTACTTTTTTGTGTTAAGACCACAATTTTTTTTTCCTCAAATATGAAGGACAAACCAAAATAATTGACAGATAACAAAGGCCAAGGAAGAATAAAACATACAGAGACATTGAGAAGAACAGGGTGCATTCCCTGAATGTTGCTTGTATCAATACACAAGATTTCACAAAAGGATCTGAAGGAGAAATGGGTGACAGGACAGTTGCAGGTAAGTCTTCCCTGAATGTACTGAATGGCCAGGGTATAAGGAGGTATAAGGGAGGAAGAAGCAAAGCAAATAGGGAAGATGACAAGCACAATGTGAGGAGAGCTGTTGTCATGAAGCTGGGCTGAGTGGGTTCACGGGGCAGATTTTCTGAGAGACAGTGAAGAAAGAGCTGAGGATCAAGGAAAGAGTGAAGTGGAGGGAAGGAATAGCTGAGGTCACTTCAGAGAGCAGACAGCAGGGAGAGGATGCTGAGAGTGACAAAAAAGTGATAGACATTAATGGATTGGAGGTCTCAAGAGGGCAGGGTGAGGCAAGGGGCAGAGAGTGAATACGCTTTGTTGAAAGAAAGGGAGAGGCGAGCGAGAAAGCGATGCTCAAACGGATTAAAGGAGGACCAGTGTTTGGGGAAAACAGGAGCAAGGTTCTTTCAGTGAGTGGGAGTGCTGCTCTGGGATTGTAAGTCAAGTGAGGGGGTGAGGGAAAAGAGAAAAGGGTCTAAGAGGTCCAGCAGGATGTCAGTAAAGAAAGCAGTCAGCTTCAGATAAGACTATGAAGAAAAGCAGGTATCCTTACACGGAGAGGGGCAGTGGGAGAGCAGCCACAAGTCAGGGAGGATGCCTGGCTAGCACCTCCCTGGCACGGAAGAGCCTGGCCAAGGCTGTTAGACAAATTGTAGGAACACTGCAGGGCATTTACAAAACCTGACAGATCTTTTAGATCCCAGCCTTTCCCCACCCACACCCCACCAAAATGAATAGCTCCATTCATTGGGGTTGGGGTATTGATTTCAGAGTCTTCTCTAACATGGAAATTCATTGAGGCCTCTCTGCCTTCCCTAAGCCATTTCCTGAGTGTTGCTCTGAGAGCAGAGCATGCCACCTCCTGACCCCAGGAAGAGGGACAACCCAGCCCAGAGTGCTGGCAAGGCTGGGAGAAAAAAAAAAACTCATTAGTCAGTAAATTAGCACCTGACCACAGAGGCCAGCACCACAGAGTCCTCCTCTTCCTCATCAGCACAGACAACACATGAAGGAGCTACTCTTGTTCCCTCTGCTCCGAGGATTTTGCAGTTGGTTTGGATGGATCTTCAAGCATAGCCTGTATTTTTAGGGCATGAACATTCACGTTTAAAACTCCTAGAGAAAACTGCAGCACTTTGGCATCAGTTTTTGATCTAATACTGTGTGTCTTTGTGGAGGGAGTTTGCTCTTCCAACTATTCCTACTGGCTTGTGGGGTTTTTTTTCTCTTATAGTATAAGTGCTTTCTGACTTCAGGCTGTGCTTTTTATCTCTTTTGGGGCACACTTAGGACAATACAGTGTGTCCAGCATAGAGGAGAAAAATAAAGTAACATAAATGACTGCCATTCTGCTGAGATGCTTTAGAGCCTGCATGCATAAAAAAAATACACTTTGAACGTGTAATGTTTTTAACTTAAGACACCACGGGATTAAAGGCACTAAAATAGACACGTCATCCTACAGGCTGTTGTTGCCAGCTCTGCCCTCTGAATGGAATTTCCAACAAGACTGGAAAATAACCTCCTCTTTACTTATTAGACTAATTGCATGCAGTTTCCAGTGGTTCTAATGACCCCCTAAATCTCACACAACCTACAACTTCCTCCGACGGGTTGATGGTTCACTGGATGTTATTTCCAATGGGGTGTTTTGAGCCCGAGTGTTTGGCAGTCAGCAGCAGCTCTAGAACTGAAAGCAGAGGGTCAAGTGACCCTAGCAAAGCATTCAGCTTAATGAATTAATGTTTGTGCAAAGCTTTGGAAGAAATAATGTGTTATGGAAGTGCCAAGAATACTATACGTAGATTCTCGTCCTGCCAGGCTTTTCCCTTGCAGGGAAATACAGATGATACATGACTCATTCTGAACTTTTGAATGAAATAGGTGTGACTCCTTTCCAGGAGGAGCCAGTAGCAGCTTTGTCCTCTAAAACCCAACAAACAAGTTCCCATACAGAACTAACTCTCAGCATTCCTTGTACACCGAGTCTCTCTCCACCATCCAAGCTTTTACCTTTTACTGTACATGACAACTCTAGCCTTTTTTTTGCCATACATGCAACTATTTTTCCTCAATTTTAAGCAAAGTAAAATGCCAAATGACAGACAGACAGCCAGGTGCCTAATCACGAATCTAGGATGATTTAATACAAATTCCTTCTGGTCTTTTGGAGGGCATGTTGGTCAGACTTTCAACTACTCTCAAAGAAATTTTAAGTCTTGACTTCATGAGGGTCACAAGAGGTCTCTTGGCGGTTTTCAGCGTAGACATTGGCAGCTTTACACTTAGAAGCAATGGAAAAAGAAGAAAAAGGCACTGCAGGAAAGTAAGACAGTTAAGAGCTCAAGGATCTTTCATTCAAGAAGTCAGCATGAAGACTCCTGTAGACAGCAGTCATTTTTGTATTGGGCACTAATCCCATGCAGACTATAACGAGTCCAAAGAGGATGACGACAAGGAGAATCTGACTCCAACCCATCTTAAACTGAGTTTAACACAAACACATGAGCCAGTGTCTTTGGGGGCTTGAACAGAGCTGACCTTATTAGCGCCAAGGATAAAAGAGCAACGTGCAATAACACGCAGTAACACGTTACAGATGCTGCAAAAAACAGTCAGCAGAGTATACATGTGTTCTCTGACCCAGGCTGGCTCCTTTTCTCTTTTCAAAGACAAACTTGCCCTGGTATCAAACATGCTGAATGAGGACTACCTCACTGGGCTACAACCAAGATCTCAGTGCATACCATCCAGCCACGCTGGATTTCATTGCTCATTACCCAGCACAGGAGTGAGGTACATGTGACCTTGCAAGGGCCTCCTGCCCTTCTTTTCACATCCTGGAGACAGGACTTGTGACCTGCTCTGCTTATGTCTGCCTCTGATCAGCAGGGAGTAGATTCACACTGCACGTGGGTAACTCCTGAAACTCTTGACCACTGTCAAGCAACATAAAAACAGGGTGTGCTCCTTAGATTTCCAGCTAGCTCATTTCTGACAGTTATTACCAGGTAGAAAGTATTTTATAATTAAAGGATTAACTTATACAAATATTTTAACATCAGAATTTAATAGAGAATTATATTCCCTATTTCAGACCACAATTTAATTCTACAACCATGGCATTATATTTCAAGAGCCCACTTTAAAGGAGTTCTTTCCCAACAGTGGAGGACCTTTCAGGAAGTCTTTACTGCAATAACAATAGGATTGGACAACAGGACCCCTAGATGGTACTGTATAATCTAGACTGGCACTTTATGACAACACAGTCCAAATGTTCAGAAGACCCAACCATCCAGATCATTAGCTCATACCTTTCACAGCCCTTCTTTCTGAGTTTTGTTATGAAAATAAAATTATGGAAATGTGTAGAAAGGAGAACAGAGAAGATGTAAGCAGGGCTGGCAATGACAAATCATTAGTGAAAGTGTAATAAATCCCATTTTCAGAAACTTCTGTGTCAGTGGGATCCCTAAAGGAACACAATTTCCAGTCTTCCAACTTTATTCTCCAAGAGACCAAGGGTTAAACACCATTTTCAGAAGAGACCAGAGAGCTGCACGGCTGACAAGAATCACAACAGCAAGAGTTAAAACTGAAATATTATTACAATAAACAGGCCATTGGAGGGAGTACAAATCCTCCAAGTTTTAGGGCATAAGCCAACTTTTAAATTGTGGGGTTAGGGAAAAAAAAAATCTCTGCTGCCTATTTATCCTATAAATGTCTCTGTAAAGGTCTTTGCCAAAGCTTTCTGGAGGCAGTTCAGCACTGTTGAGTAAAACTGGCTGTTAAAATAACAGGTGGTTCCCAAAGTAGTTGTTAAAACCCTTATTAGTGAGAGGAGCACCCCTCTACTTGTGCCCATTCTCCTCCTCCTCTCCACTTTCTCCCATCAGGCTCAGATCCAGAAGACCTTGGCTTTACCTTCATGCTACACTCCTCATCCACCTTCTGGGACTAGCTGTTGGTGTAGCAGAAACAGCCTCAGAATCTGGAACATCTGAATTCCACATCCCAGTTGATGTCAGCAAGAGGATGTGTGAACAGGGAGCAGCGGAGCACACAGTGCTTGTGCTGCAGGGACATGGTCCTGCTAGGTAGGATGCAGACAAGCACATAATTTACAGTTGGTGTGAAGGCTACCAGAATGGGGAGCACCAAAGCTCTCTCATTAACTCCTCCCACCCTCCAATCCGAAGCATCACAGCTCAGGTAAGAACACAAACCTCAAAACAAAAAATCCAAACAGAACACCAAATAAAAAATCCCCAACAACTGAAAAGCCCATAAATCTATTTACCACATAAAAGCTGGGAATAGAGAAAAAGTTAGGCAGAATGCCAGCTTCCTGCCACTTTGCAGACTAAGCATGTCACACCTTTAGTTTGGATGTTCATAAATAGATTCAAACTGTTGATACTTCAGAGGCCAGTGAGCATGAACAAGGAAATTTCTTTCAGATCTCTAGCAGGCTATATAGACTCTATGGTAGACTCTGGGGGAACACTTCTTGCCTCCCACCCAATATTAGCATCTGCTGGAAGCAGCAGCATACACTGAAAGAGCCATCTCTTTTTATATCTGCATGGATATGGAGGCAAGCTGTTAAGTGAATCCTTTCTTAAATTAGCTAAGCCTTTATTTCACAATCACCGTGGAAATAGACCCTGCTACCTAAGCATGAAGAACATTGGCATCCAAGTCTGGGGTCACTGAGGGCTAGTGGAAAATATTTAACACGGCCTTCTCTCCAGTGACTGTGTCTTGAACAAAAACAATCATGGCCCTTACTGAAGAGAGAGGATTAGAAAAACAACACTTATCAGAAGATAATTTATTCAGTTATTTTATTTCTCCCATAACATAAATTATGTGAGGCTAAAGTGTCAGCCTTAGAAGTTCCTCCATCTGGAGATGGGAGTTCTGCCAATTATGTCATAATTTTTCTTGCCTGAAGTGCCTCATATTCATTGTATAGGAATCAAAATCCTAAGTAGTTCAGGTGGTGAGTAGATTTCCCTGTGACAATGAAGTATATTTTATTTTAGAATTTTAGGCCAGCTTCCTGCCACTTCATAACAAAAATATGATTAATGATACATAAAATTCATATTTTAGAACAGAAATAAATTGGGCCATTGCAGCATTTCCGTCTATCTGGGGAAATTTTATTCTGTCATTGCTTGACAACATAATTTTACAGAATAAAACAACACTTTGTACTTAGGGAATTCCATTTCTGTGTTAAAATATATTTTTTGCTGTGAAATGGTGTAGGAAAGGCTTGAATTTAGGAAAAGATCAGTAGATTAGATAAGCTCTTTCTAAAAGGATATGCCAAGACACTTTTTACAGATGGAGCTGTAGTAGGCATAATCTTATTTTAAATAAAAAAATTAATAAATGGATGAATAGAGTTTCTTTTTACACAGGACTACGAAGAGCTTTTTTTTTTTGGTCAATAGGAAAATAGAGAGTTTTAGCAATTACAATGAACTCACAGAAATCTGCAGTAAAAGAAATCATTAAAACATTTTATCAGCCAAATAGAATCGTAGAATTGTCAGGGTTGGAAGGAACCTTAAGGATCATCTAGTTGAGAGTGCACATAACAGAATAAAAAAAAAATACTTAAAAATAAAAGATTTTTACCCAGACATCTCAAAGACCTTTCTGAGAATGGGGAATATCATTTTGCAAGGGAGCAAGGGAGACAGAAACCAGTGGAGTGACCTTTCAAGGGATCTACTTGGTCCAAAGAGCAGAGGATGGAAAAGAGCCGTCCTCACTTACAGGCTAGTCCATATACATTGTCCATACCATACAGCTTACACTGACTACACAGCACTCAGCGTGTGGCTGCAAGCATGGATAACTGCCTAGTGCCAACCTTTGGACAGTCCTTCCAGCTTCATTTCACATGATTTGATAGCACCACAGCAAGCATGACAGTGCCTCTAAGAATCAAACTCTGGCAGCAGTAGCTCCGTGGACAGACTGCAAGGCAGACGAGTGATGCACGAACACTAGGAGCTGTCGAGAGGCTTTGCAATACATCCCCTGCTGCTTGGCTTTTCCAAGATCCCAGCTCTAGCCCATGGGCACAAGGACGATTGGACATTCTGCTTGCATTGTACCTAAACTCAAGTCCTAACCTGGCCTTGAATCTTAGCATAGGCTCATGTATATCCCAGCATCACAATTATCACCTGCCACATTCAATACTTTTTGTAATTTTTCCTTTTTTCCTTTTTTTTTTTTTTTTTTTTTTTTTTTGAAAAGGAGAAAATTCAGGAGAAAAGTTTTTTAAAAACAAGAAAAAAAAAAAATATGTTTTTGAACATAGGATGCGTACAGAACCCAACAACTTCAATAAATTATACTCCTCACAGGCTTAATGAGCAAATGAGAAGGCAGAGCAGCATTTTGTGTTTATCTCCCTATTTCCTCTCACTTTTAGATCGTATGATAAAGCCCCATGTCAAGCCAAAGCTATTGCACTCATCACAACATGTCAGCAACTGTGACTCAGTCAGAACACATTACATGCAGGAAGAGGAAGATGCAAAGATAAGATATTAGGACTGAAATCAATACAGGATTCTCTTTTACATATCCCAACAGTCTCATTAACTTCAAAGTAGCTGATATGAATGTAATTAAAGAGCAGAACAAACAGCAAAAGGGGGGGGGAGGCAAAACAACGCAGGACCCTGTTTCAAGATCCTCACTGAAATGGCATAGCACAGGGCTGTGCCTTAAATCACAGGATATGCTCCATCAAACCGAGCAGAAATATTAAACAAGCAATGGTGACACCTTAAACAATGTAAATTGTATAAACGTGGGCATCTGCAGCTTAAACACAAATCAGCGCTGCCACTGGGGAATCACTTGAAACAACAGCAAGCAAGTTCTTGGTGCTAAACCCCAATCACAGGCGGCTGGTGGAACAGAACCTGGATGCTACCCAGATGAGATAAACCTGTCAAAAAGGAGAACCCAGGTGACAGAGATGGATACTGGGGGCTTTGAGAGTTTTCTTCACACGGGAACAACCCAACAAGGCACCCCAGAGTAGCACAGACCCAGCCCTTGTGAACCACCAACCTGGTGGGCTCCTGTGTAAAATGAAACGGGAATGCTTCGGTGTCCCGGGGTTCATCTCATGCTTAGAGAAGACACGTGTCCACGGGACAAAATCTAACCTCAAGAGCAGGAACTGCAAAGAGGACACTGGGCTGGTTGTAGGAGCATCCCACTCGCAGGGTGTGATGGGCTTGGCTGGGCAGCGTGGGAGAGCCTGTGCTCATCCTGTCCCAGCATCCCGACCTGCACAGAGACAGGACACCTCAGTCCCCGGGCACCTCGAAGGTCACAGTGACACCTTGATAACAGGCAAAGCTCAGCTACAGAAAAAGGTGCAAAAGACTTGAGAGGAAAAAAAGTCTTCCGGTGTTTTTCTTGAGCTCTACATTCCAAAAGCCTCCCCCTCCTTATGCACCCTACAAATATGAATCAAGGGATCAATGGGATAATCATATGGAATGTCTTTAATGGACCGTCAGCCTCTATTTCTTACATACTTTGCTGAACGCTCCCACCAAGTGCTAAATTAAAATTTACAGCAGTGCTAATTGAAGTCACATTTGTGTGTGTGCTGCGTGCTGTTAGGCAGGAGGAGATTTCTTTTGCTGGAGATTAAAACTTCAGCAATGTCTTTTTTTTGGTGCTTATACCAGTTTAATGCAAAAGCAAAACATAATTATAGGAGGCTGCTAATGGATTAGATGGCCAGTGTTGCTGTCTAGCTGTGTTCCAGTTTTTCCTCTCTTGGCTTTGTGTTGCCTGTTGTCATCTCCTAATTATCTGTTCCTTTTTCAGTTGGCAGCTTTAATAGTTTGGGGGTATTATTCAAACCCAAATTAATTTGTGTTTTTCAGGAATTGCTTAAAGAGTAGGAGTTTTATTTGGAGCTTGATATGGCAATAAAATTTTTATCAGATGCAAAAGAGATTTCCTTTCTTTTTTTTTTGTCTGACTTTCACTGCCATGAAACTACTCACATTGATCAGCAAGAGCAGAGAAAGCTCAGGTACTGCAAAAGAAAACAAGAAATTGTGAAAGGGCTTGGCAGCTGATTTTTTCTTCATGGTCTATCATCTCTAGCTACCATCTACTGCATTTTCTGAGGGTAGAAAGCTATGGTGCCTTCCAAAAACCTAGAGATAGCATCTGCTCAAGTCTTAACTGACATTTGAACTGTTGACAGTGCAAGGTGAGTTTAAGAATATAAGGAAAGAAACCTGTTCTTAAAATCTCAGGATCTTCATTCAAGCAGCCAATGAATTAATAAATAAGAATACTGCACAGCATTTATACAGTGACAGATCCTACTAGGTCCTGCAAAACTGGAGGTCCTTTTGGAGCACGAAATGCCTCACAGCCACTCCTGATCTGCACACTGCTTTGTCACCATCCACAAAAATATATAATGAAAAAAATCATCAGTCGCAGAAATCTATTGCAAGCGTTCTGAGGAGAAAATAAGCAATGAATGCATTTCCCCATAAATAGGGAGAAAATGTGGTGTTTCCCTAACCTAATGTTCCAGGTGCACTAGCTTCCAGTGTGCTCTGTGTTTACAGGTAAGCACCTTGTACTGAAGAATTTATTGCAACAGTCCAGGACCACCTTTTTAAAAGATGAAAACATCCCCTGTATTCTCCCTTGGAAACCCTCCCCTTGGGGAAAAGGAGGTGAGGAAGGGAAAAAGGCAGAGACGAAGACCAAACAAACCCAAAAAAAGAATTAACTTGAAAGAAACCGCCCGCCATTGTCTCCCACTGCATCCGAAATCTCTTTTCTATCGGTGCTGAATTAATTTTCAAAGACGTGCCGAGCCTTTGGAGGGGAATTCCACCTCTTCCAGCTGTGCAGCCTGCCCTGCAGTGTACACCTTGCTCACCCACCTGCTTGCCACGGAACACCCGGAACCTCCCAGTGCCTGGAGAGCTGTGCTTCAGACCTGGCCCTGGCACCCAGCAAAGATGACACCCTAAACCCGTTGTATTTGCAAAGTGCAAGTGGGAAAAGTTCAAAACCACCTAAGAATGAGGAAAGCAGAACTACTGCTACCTTGCAGAGTGTGATGCTGTGTTCTGTACGGCCAGCTGTTAATAATGCATGCTTTTCTACAGCAGTTAAAAAGCAGTTTCATTAAACAGTTCCTTTTTAAGAATAATTTGTTAAGAACGCAGCTTCTGAAAAATGCCATGTTCTTGTTCCATATTCAAAGGCTAACCCACATGCTGAGAATAAAGGAACAGTCATATTTTAAACACATATTACAATTCATGCTTTGAAACCGAGTCTAGCCTTAAGTACCTCCCTCCCATTTTATAGTTATTTTATTTTTGCCTGCTTTTGTTTTCCTCATTCATGTCGATTCAACGGTATATATTACAATTTTAATTTTATCTCTTGCTGTGCATTCAGGTGCCAACAATGAGTTGAACTCTACCTGTTTAAAAGCTCATTTACTAGAGCAAAATTATGTTCCTTTGTTCTCATCGGGGCAAATGTAATTTTATCATTATGGAAGATTAAAAACCTGACCTTTGGCACCAAAAAAATATCGTGGTAACTCCTCCAACTCCTAACTTGAATACTTTAAAGTATGGTCCCTTGATAGCTGGCAGAGCACTGAAACATAGACTGTATCTGGCAGAGGTATTTCTTTTCAGCTTTCATCTCACGCGTGCATTAGCTACTGAATTGACTATATTGTTGGTAGAACAATGGGTCAAGTCCTGACCTGGTGGATCCCTCTCTGATGAGCAGATATATCAATGGGAAAGCATGTATTCACTGCAACAAAACCACCCAGCTGAAGTCAGAGGCACGCTATCGCCTCTCCCTTGCTGGGGGGATGAAGCCATCCCTTCCTAGACACAACCAGATCCAGCAGCAGAAGCATTGTCACTGAGGAGCAAAACATGCTCAGCAACCTGTCCATAGGCAGGATAAGAGAATTCAGTTTTTCTCTTTTCTAAACATCAGAATCTCATAATGGCCCACCAACAAAAGACACCAGCAATCATCATTCCTCCTGGCTGAAGATCTGGTAGGTAACCTTGACCACAAAGAGTCACGTGTAGGACACAACTGAACCAAACTTCGTGGCAGGGTTCTCACTGAAACTCATTCACAGTTCAATATTTCATGGTGGTGAGGCACAAAATACTCACAGATACCAGAAAAATGTAAATTAGTTAAATAGCTACAGGAACTTTTTAAGGCAGTAGACAACTTAGAGAAATTGCTACAGCAAAATCCTCTTATTTTATATAATTTTGATCAAACTAGAGTAGGTCAGCTGAATAAGCATCCTTGTAAAACTGGAATGGGTCCCCTTTCACATGCAACAATACTCCCCTTCATCTTGCTTCCAAGGGAATGGTACCAATGTTTGGTTTTAAAGAAACTGTATATGCTTCTCAATTAAGAATGTATGTTTCAAAGCTTAATTACTCTCTCTGTCAGAAATACACACCTTTTCCCTGGTTAAAACGTGATTTGTTTCAATTTCCAGCAATTACATCCTTTACCAACAGAAGAGCCTGTTTCCAAATTTCGTACCACACTAGGTCCTGGCAGACTCTGAACAAGATAATTCATATTATTTTCATTTAAGTAAATTAGAGAGAATGGGTTTCAGAGTTTCTACACACCCTACAGGACTTTTTCTCCAGGAGCAATCACATCCCTTCCCTGAGTTGTCTCCAACTTACCAGTTTCTCTGAATTGCTGCTGGCAGAGCATGACACTCAGTCCTCACCATAGAGAACTCCCAATATTTGCTATGACATTCTCTGGTTGTATTTTAAGTTTCCATGCTCTCCAGCAATGGTTAACACCTTAGAAGGATGTCATTAAGTCAAATGGATGGCACTACACACAGAGAATATTTTTCTGCTGTCTCTCCAAACAACTTTTACTATGTTCTGCACTCACTGCTTCTCAGGAACAGTCTCCCATTCTGTCCTGATAGCCTTAATACTTGTCCCTCATATTCCATCTTATCCTGACTGTATAAGTATTCAAATAAGTATATTTCCCTTACCTTATCAATTCAAGCAGAAAGGTCTCTATCCCTGGCCTCTCATAATCCTTAGTTCTTCCAGTCCTGTGTCACCTGCAAAGATAATCAGTGAGGATCTCCTGTGCTCCTCTGGGTCATCACTTAAATAGCTTCTCTAGTGCAGAGCAGAAAGGAAACAGGCAGACTAACTGCTCCGGTTATCATAGACCTCAAAATGCAAAGTTGCAGAAACTCATTAGGCAGATGGCTACAAAAAAAAAAAAAGTAGAGTGGCAGCTTCAAATCATGCTTTGTAAACCAGCACATAGATATAATGCCACGCTCCTAGCATCTGATCTAAAAACTTCTCCTAGGAAAAGCAGCCTTGGAAAAAACCCAGAGAGTCGTCTCTGGTGTTTGGGTGTGATAGATTATCTCAGTATGCTCAACCTGGTAGAAAGGAGCGGGCACAATATTTCACAAGACAAAGTTTCAGCATCTCCAACAGCACAAGGAATGCCATGGTGTCGAGGCAGGAGCTGAATTTGAAACATACACAAAAAAAGTATTAAAACCATCACCAATCACATAAATACAAATGCACATGCTGGCTAGATGTTTATTATTGCATGTTGGTAGCATAGCAGCATGGATAGAAGATGTGTGAAAATGAAGGTCTGCGAGATGCACGAAGAACCAAAGTTCTACCTTCAGCACCTTTGTTAATAACTCTTGCTTTTCTTTCCCGGTCCTCTCTGCGCAGGAAAACATTTTACACGAACACTACATTAATTAGGCATGTAAAAGGCATTTCAAGCCTGCCAACTCCACTGCTTTGGGCACTATTCCACCAGCTTTCCAGACAATTAGCAGCTGCAACATCTGGAAATCTCAGACGGCCACCAACCATGCACCAATTGACTCTGTAACACAGAAGCCTCTGATGCATCCCAGGAGTTCAGAGGCACAAGCATCACAGGAGGCACTTGAGTCTCCTGGAGTGCGTAGGCAGTGGCTCTGGACACACTGGAGAAGCTGCACACATGTACAAGCTCACACAGAGATGTCAGATTTGCTGTTCTGGGGCTTGAGGAGGCTGGAAGTTCTGCTATGGCTATTGTTCCATGGCTGAACTTTATGATATTGTGCAGACTGTATCTTCCTATCTTCTAGGAGCCCCAGCATCACTCACCTCAGGGGGAAGAGGAGAGCTCAACTTCTGTTGTAGTGTCAAATATCAAGTCTAAGGGATCCAAAACCAAAAGCTGAATCTGTTTCTCTCCTTTCTTCATTGGCCTAGATGTCTCATATCCTCTCATGCATCAGGAAGCAAGTAAGCAGAATCATAGAATAGTTTCTGCTGGAAGAAACCTTCAAGATCATAAAGTCCAACCTTATTCCTAGTCATATCAAAAACCACTAAACCATGTCCCTAAGGACTATGTATCCAGCTGCCTTAACCACAGAGAAGGTAAATCTGAGCAACGGTAAAAAATCCTGGTATTTTCTCAGGTCTTTTCAGTATCCTGGCTAAGGTTTTCAAATCCTGATACCCAGAGTTAGACCCCTAAAGTTGCTACTCACACTGCCTTGTCTAAGTACTGGCCACCCAAATGTGGTTGATGCCAAACAGCCTGCTGGGCAAACAAGGGTCTCTGCAGCACAGAGCCTGCAGAGCTGGCTACTGGACCCGGTGTCTTTGCCTCCAGCTTGTTCCTGATACTGTATTACTGCACCAGAGCAAGGCACGAGCCCTCAGTGACTTGCCACCCCAAGAGGGGCAGCATTTCTACACCCGAGCAATCGGCCACAAAAAGACAGAAGTCACATCTCTGGCTAAAAGGGCTTCCCACAGTTCAGCTCACCCGACACACAATGAGAAGAGCATTTCCCAACTGCGCCCTTTCCAGTAAGTGATGACCCGCCCCTATTGTTAGGGGAACTGGGAAAAGAGAAGCCCTGGAAAGGCTCTGACTCAGAGGGCACCCTGAGGATGTAGCACTGTGAAAAAGCTACCCCTTGCCTGCAGGAAGAGGGTCAGCATCAAACAGCATCAGTTGCCTATATTCCCAGAGTCAGCGTGCAGGAGCTGAGCGTGACACGAACTGCTGGTGGCAGAGAGAAGGTACAGCCCCTCTGCCCTTCTAGCCCCACAAGAACATTGCCTTGTACCACCCCCAAAAGGGGAGCTAATGAAATGGGGAGAAAGGCAAGAGTGTGCTGCATGTACACCGTGGGATGCAATCCAGCTGAGTGGTGTCAGAGAGGATGCGAGGTCCGTGTGAGATGCTGTAACTATAAAAACACCCAGGCACGGGCTGAGTTCTGCCAGTAGCCAAGCCCAAACCTTTACCATCTTGTTTATCCAATTAGCATCCCGTTCAGCTGAGCAGTGCTTAACTGAAATTCTTCAAGGTTAGGGCCCCAGGAAGAGTCATTTTCCCAGTCAATTCTTTGATTGCCTCTACCTCCATCTTTCCAAATACCCTGGATGCCCCCAAACCATTTGGGATAAGCAAACCAGTGATGAATTTTCTGTCTAGTTCATTCACTACTTAAGCAGTGCGCAGGGGGGGATGACACCAAACCCAACCTTTGCTTGTTCACCTAGCTTAAAATTGAAAGTAGGCAGTGATGTCCTTCTTCCACAAATATGCTAAAATTAATCCCATTTGCATGGGAACATAAGCAACAGATTTTTATTCATGATTGGGAGGGAACTGATCCAAGTGTGTAAACTAAAGGTAGACACTTAAAAAAAAAACCAAACAACAATGAAAAACAAACCAGCATAAACATTGATCACCATAAAACTTTCGTACAATTAGCTGCCAGGTATAATTAATTTGTGCTTCCAGCCATATTAAATCACTAACAAGCATAACGTGTTTGAAATAAAGAAATAATTCAAATAAAATGCAATTAGGGAGATCTAGTTATTTCAGTCTGGGCAAAGTGACCCTCACTGTAATAGCCCCCTTGTTAATGAAGCTGACTTTAAAAGAATTCCTTTTTCTCCCCGTGAACATTATCTTTTTTTTTTTTTTTTCCTAAACTTCATACTGAAGTTTCAAAATTTAATTAAATATGCTACACAGTCTGGAGGAGGAAAAAAAGCAAGAGATATGTCAGCAATAGAAATGGCAGACTCCATGTAAGCAGCCTGCCAACTACGGGAGTCGTATGGGTTATTGTTAAACCGAAGCAGAAGGAGATAAACACACAGGCATGTATTTTTACACACTTTCCGTTGAGCATTCTGAAAGGTTGTGTTCCTTAGCTGAAATCATTTCTCCTCTGACTAAGGATAAGACTTCAAGGGAGAGGTAAAATGGCCAGAATGTATTTTTTTATTTACCAGAAGACAGATCTCTTAGTGCAGAGGATCTGTACTTCTAAGAGAGATCTCTGGTTTTTGATAAAGGCTCCTGGCTACGGGCTTAAGATTGCGTTTGATCAAAAAACAGCTCAGAAGGATCAGTCAAAGTGAGCATCTCACTGTCTTGATGCTTTTCTGGCTCCTAAGAAGAGGATTGTCATGAACGAGAGCACAAGAACATTGCTGTGCAAGCCTGCATCACTTGCACCACAACTCTGAGCATTTGAGAGTAGATGAACCATAAGCTTTTTAGCAGAGCTGAGGATATGGCCAAATACATTTATCATCATTTAACACTTTGTTAGTAGTTCTCTGTTGGAGATTTATAGCCTCTCGATCAGAGCCATGTGAGTGGACCACGTGAATATTCCTCATCTACGTCTCAAGGCTGATTTTTTGATGGCCAGTGAAGTTAGTCTGAGCTAAGCTCAGAAACTTGTCACCAGAGTAGATGAGCAGCCTTCACCTGATCTGATAGGGCCTCATTTCCATCGATCACCACATCAGGTTTAGGCAGCCTATAGGCACACAAACCTTGGTGAATGAATAGGAACAAAGATAAAAAATGAGAGCTTAAGGAAAAAAAAAAAAAGGAAAAAAAAAAAAGAAATCAAGAAAATAATCTCACTAGCTTTTATGCTCATATGGTGTCCTGTTACCAAAATATTTAAGCACCTAGTAATTTATGCATCTATAATCTTGTAGAGGAAAGACACACTCTTCTTATTCATTCTGTCTGCAGATGTAAAAAGGGACACAGTTCCAGTGTAGGCTGCACTTCTGAATCAGCAATGGGCTAAGATATTGCCAGTTTGGTTCTCAGAAAGAAAGAAAAATACTCTTGGATCAGGTGCAAAGAACACAGCAGCTCTTTTCTTATTAATTCCACCCTGTTTCAGCAGAGGATACTCTTGCATATTGTTTACAAATAAGCAAGACTCGTGCAGTAGAGGGGATGCCTTCTGCAATCTCAGAAACAACACAGCTTTGGAACCAACCACAGCAGACAGCTGTATAAATACATGGAGAAGGCAGGCAAAAATCAGACTTTTCTCAAGCACCTCTGCTCTCCACTATCCCCCAGTCCTGAAATTAGAAGAGAATTTGGAAGAAGTCCATTTCTTTCCTTGTTTTCAGTCTTCCCTGAGCATCTCCTTAAAAGTACCTGGCTAGAAGGCTCAGTGAACCCTTAGACCAAGCCAGGACAGATGTTCTTAAACTCTTGAATTCCACATCTATCACAAGAGGACCTATTTTGGGTTTGTGTAATGCTCTAACAACCAGTCACACAGCAGTCAGTAGATGAGCATAAATATTACCTCTTGAGTCTAGTACTAATGTTTTAACCACACCAGAGCTTTCCCCTCTGATACAGAGCATACTTCCCTATCAAGTCTTTCTCTGGAGGACAGACTATCCCAAGAAGTGGCTCACAGATCCAACAGTTCACAGATTTACAGTACATTAACTGTGGTCATGGGAAAAATGTTGGGTTTTTCTTCCATAAAGAGGGTCTTGTGTAATATGTAAATGCCATGAGGGATTAGCACAAGAAATTATTTTTGCAGCGTGTGAAAGTGTGCTGTGCCAATTCTCAGAAGGTCCAGCTCCAGCCAAGCCTCATGACAGACCCAGAGGCAAGTGCACAGCTCTCAATGCCATTGCCCGTTAGGGATGGGCAGGACCAGCTGAAAAGTCAGAGAGAAACACATGCAAAAATAGCAATTCACAATAGATAGTTTCATTGCCCAATCTATCTGAACTAGCTCTGACAGAAAACGGTTCAAGCAAAAAAATCCCCCTTTTTTTTTTGGTAACACAATATTTTACAGACATTCTGTCCTTATAGAAAAGTCCTACAAAATTCAAATGAGATGAAAGCTTCTACACTTCTGTAAAAATCACTTTCTTCACCTATAAAGCAGAGAGGCTCTTTGTGTGTATTTTTTGCTGTTCTGGTGGAGAGGTCTATCGAAAGAAAACAGCATTTTCATTCAAGTGGTTCAAAAAAGCAGAACTCTGAATATTTTCCTGATCATGCAACATGAGATTCTGTATGAAGACAGTAGCATCTTTCAGCCTGTGGAATAATTAAAATCAGAGGAAATAAGCTGCTTATGAATAGCTTTAAAAAGTATACACAACACTATCACAGATGACATGAAATTGGGTAGGGTCTTGGGGTGTAATGGGGTGATTTTACCGTGTCTTTCAAAATACATCTACTAATACTTTTCTTCTAAGAAGTACAAGCTTACCTGCTCCACCCCTTGTACAAATGACTTTTTCTTGGTATCTTTCGAGGAGTTAATTCTTATTGTTAGTTGTGGGAAGAACACCATCTAATACACGGCCACATAAAGACTGTGTGGCCTTCACAAATATATTTGAGAGACTTGTATGTGTTGTAATACTCTGCTATATAAAATGCACAAGGGAACTAGAAGATGAAGCCAGGTGAGGAACGAGCACAAATACGCCAGGATAAGCTAAGTGTACTTGCAAAGTTTGTGCCCTTTTTGGCTAAAATATGGAAAGGAATGGCTGAGAGTAGACAGAAAAGCTATTGGAACAGAATTCTCTTTTTCTATATGCTAGGACAAAGGCTTTTGAGGGCTAGCTTAAATGAGTCCCAAGCTGTGTATTAATTCCCCAAACAAATTCTCCACATTCAATCACCTGCTATCCATTCTAAGTTGGGTTTGGAGGCTATAAAATGGTGTACTGCAGATCAGGCTTCTCCCAGAAAAATACCCTAACCAGAAAAGTGAAGCCTTTTGCACATTTGAAGTTACCAACATAACTAAAGGCTCCAAATAATTACGAAAGAGATCGAGAAAGTCCAAAAGACCCACAAACAGCACACAAGAAACTTGCAGGACTACACACTATTTAAATAATATTGTTGAAAACATACAGCTGAGTTTAAATAAAAAGCAAAATGCAACACGCATAAGAACTTCAACAGGAAGTGAACTGAAAAACAACTACGAGCAAAGAGGGAAATGAAGAAGTCTATTTGATCTTGCCAGCTGACTCTCCGTGCGAACGCTAAATAAAAATAGTGACAACTAATTTGTGATGTAAAATTATTCCTGTTTTAATTAAAGTAAAATAAATTAATGTAATTAATTATCTAGGCTGGGAGACATGTCTACCCAGACAGAATTCCTCACTCAGACTCACTGAGGGGAAGCAGATAGATCAGGCTGACCTAAATTTGGTTCAGTGTTGGAAACTAAGCGTAATATTTTTTCAAAGCTGTCCAAGAGATTTCAACTACATCCCCTACTCCTGGTTTCTTGGCTACAGCCTCTGGAACATTACAATGACTTTTCTTCTACCTGTACTAATTTTTCCTGCCGTGAATCAGCATATGATGTGATTTTATTTTCGTTGTCTACTTTTCTTGTAAACCTGAATGACTTTTTGCAGCGTAAGGCGTGGGTCAGAAGTTATTCTTATGCTACTGCCCACCATATTTTTTTGATTCTATGCTTGTTGTCTTTTTGAAAGTTCATGAAATGGGAACTGGACAGCTTCCATTTCTCCTGGGTATATTCCCTACACTGCATTAAAAATTGTAATACAAAGCTGCTGCTCTGGCTATGGAAGAATAGTATTTCTGATATATTAAACAAAGACAGCAGACTTTCCAAGAGTTACTTTTTTTTTTTTTACGTAATCTCCCAGCCTGCCAAGTGGCCCAGCACATGGTGTATACAGATGCACGAGAAGACAGACAACTTTCATACCATAAATTCCTTCGCTGCGATTCTGCTGTGAATGACAACAACATTTTCCACTCATTTAAGTGGCAATGATTCCAGCCTTATCAAAGATTGCCAGTCTAGTTACTCAGGCTTAACAGCAGTTTGCATTTTAAAATAACTTTTTCTAACCCTCTTTTCCTTTTTGCTTCTTCACCACCCCCCCACCTCCTCTGTTTGTTTTTTGAAGCAGCAATTTGTTTCCTGCCATTCGCTTTCTCGGCAGGGCTGTTATCAGCACGAGGCACTACGGGAGGGCAGCTGGTAAGGGAAAGAAAAAGTCAGCTCCTTAAGAACATCACCACGGATTTGAACACGAGAGCCTGCACTGTAAATTGTTTTGTTATGCAAGTTGCATCGAACTCGCTCCGTAAGTCAGGGCCATACCCTGCAGCGTGCAAAGTTCACAGGAACAGGCAAATGAGACCAAGCAGACCCTTGTCCAAATAAAGGAAACGCAGAGACCATTTGCTGCAGAGCAGCATTTGTAATTCTGAGAACCGGGCCCACGTTCTCAAGCGGATAAAGTGGTTTGCAGAAAACAAACTAGAGATGGGACTCACAGCTGGAGGAAAGACAGGTGTCAAAGTCTGTTGTTCCTGCCTTTGGTGTGGCTCGGAACAGGCAGGCGTGCTCGATATGAGGCAGGCACAAAAGAGGCACTTGAGCAAATTCAGCCCAGGACTAAAGGGGTGCAGCAGCCAGGTGGGTTCTATTTTCCTCCTGCATGCTGAAGCCTTTCCTGGTGAAGCCAACCCAGCAATTCAAGGTGAAGATGTGGGCCTCTGGTTTCAACCTGTCTTCAGAACCGTTTTCAGAGCTGGTTTTAGTAGGAATTGCACTTAGCTCTGGAGCTGACTTTCGTTCGCTGCGAGGAAACATCCTAAAACCCTTCTGCTGGTTTAGCTGCCTGGGTATTTTCTTGTTGGCTTCCTCTAAGCTATTCAGCAGCAAAGTTTCAAACTGAAGACAGCAGTTTAAAGGGGAGCTGGAGCCTACAGAAATCACTGCCTAAAAAGCTTGTCCCACTTACAAACCATTTGACACCGTTACAGATTTTTCCCCTTTGGATCAAACCCGTACTAACCAGCAGACCTTGGCAGCTTCCTCTTGGTTTTTTTCCCATTAAAAAAGCTCAGACACGACGTTGGGTTTAGAGGAGAAAGTGGCAGGGAATCAGACTCTGTGCTGGCATTTCAATGGCTTAGCTGAAGATGAGCACTTTGTTCAGCTCTTGTGCCCTTTCCCCATAGTGGCCAGCATCGCTTCAAATGCCTACCGCCTGGAACGGTGACAGCTCCAGAGCACAGCCTCACGTACCACGAGCTGCATGCAACAGGAGAGAGCTGAAGGGCAGAGCTTCAAAGCTGCTGGTTGTAACAACACGGCGAGCACAGCAGGGCTGCTGCCGCTGCCAGCTGGGAGCTGCCAGCCCAAGTGGTGGGACTCAGAAGCAACTGAACATTTGCTGCGTGATGGAGGTGCTGTATAACCACCCCAGAGAGACAGAGGTGATGGGAGTGCTGACTGCTTTAACATTTCCATTGGACTTGGACCGCTGTCAGTTTACGGAGGAGTCCAACAGCGACGCGTGGGTTTCTCTCCTGTTTCAAGGGAAGAGCTGCAATTAAGGTGAGGAAGAACTGAGCTGATTTTAGCCTCCTTCCTCCAGCCATACCAGCTTCAAACAATGTTTTCTGGAACAAGAACCACCACAGTTTAAATATTATCTCTTGGCACTTGAAGATTATCTCACAGTTCTTCCACTTTCACAGGAAATTATTCACCTCCTGATCAGCTTCAAAAGCTTCAGGCAATATTGGCTGGGAAAGACACAGTGGCCTCTAACACTAATTTGGATGCATAATTTATTTTCAGACTCATGCAAGAGAATCTACTGTAGATGACTGTCCTGGGTTGGGATGACAATTCAGTGAATTCAAGCGAGAACAATCTTTTGATCAAGGGATGTGTGAGCATAAAAGTCTCCTGCCTTATTTCTGCTGCCAATATCTGACACGGCATTGGCTGACCCACTTGGTGTGAGTGCAGTCTGGCCTCAATAGGTCAGTTTTAGACCTGTCCAAACTTTGACCCATGCACTAACCACTTCAGAAAGCAACAGAGCCAGTGGCACTTATTTACTGTTTCAACCAAAGCTCTGCCAAATGCAGGAATAGAGGAAAAGATTGATTAATCTTCCTGCTTTTTTTCTCACCCCTTTCATGTTAGAACAGCCTCAGAGATACTATATAACAATGGACCTGCAACGATGCTATGTTTTTCTGTGATCTAAACAGGGATGCTCTGGATACGCACCCCTGTACTGTAATTTGTCACACTACCTGCCCATGCAACATACTGGGCAACTGTGTTTATTGGTGATGTTTAACCTCAGTAAAACACTCTTCAGCAAGTGTAGCTGTTATCACTCATTAATGGATAGTTTATAGCAGATCTGTCGGAAGAAAATTAAGCCCTTTCGCTATTTCTGTCCAGTTAGGAAGACTTCAGCATTCAGGTAATAAAGAACTACGATTGGAGCACAGGCAGCAAGAGTCCTCATTACAAAGTCAGCATAAATGATTTGGGTGAGTGACACATTACCAGTGGAGCTTGAAGAACATGGATCTGCTGCACGGTACAAGTTTATCTCTTGCGGGGTGAAGTTTTGCCTTCAATTGCATCCATACGATGCTATTCATTTCATTTCACCTTGTGTTAACTGCTCAGGAGCTTGTAGTGTGAAAAGCCTCGAGTGTTGGGAGCACCACACACCCCAAGCCACAGAAGGGCACTACGCAGCAATAGAAGAGATGGAGAAAGCTGTGCAAAGATTTCTCACTACAAGGCAAGATACCAGGGAAGAAAACTTCCCTGTGCTGCTGCTTTTGCCTTTCCAAAGAAATTTCCAACTATCAGCTATCTGCCAAATTCCACAAGGCTGGATGCAACCTAGTAACTATACCCCTACCTCAACACTTGAAGACCTTACTTAAAACCTCACTGTGATGAGGAAAATCCATCTACCAGTATTGATCACCAGCAGGTTCTGGTTCTCAGTACGAGCAGCAGAAATTAGAAGGCACACCAGAAATTTTAGAGTGCTCACTCAGTTCCAGAACACTGACAGCACAAGGAATATTAAAAGAATGACTGCTATACTTGCAAATGTTGTTCTGTCTTTTAAATATCCCTTTCGTTCAGCTGCTGAGGTAGGTACAAAATCCCTTTTGCCCCAGGAATGCAATACTATGACACTGGAAAGATTTTTTATTATTATTTTTAAAGGGAGTGGTAGCCAAATGGAGAGCACATTATGAGAAAAAAAAATGTATCTTTGAACCATAATTTTAAGGCAATTTATGATTGGGAGCAAATGGAGCTGGTCACAGTGCAAGCTGCTCTAAGTATGTAGCATTCTGCCCTCAGGCAGCCCTATCAGTAGGGAGGCATGGTACAGCTTTTTGTTTATCCTAACCTGCTTTCTTGTTTTCTGTAGCACAGAGATCATTAAGGAAGAAGTTCTCCAGATACAGAAAAACATAACCCAAATTTTTAATGATGTCTCTACCTCAGTTCCCCACTGCATACACAGCTAATTATTTTTTACTTGCATGTTTCCTGGGCTTTTCTTCATTCTGGTCAGTAAAGAAAAACCTAAGAGCTACTAATAAAAGGCGACCACTCCTCTAAATATTCTCTCTATATATCTAAATATCTCTCTATATATCCTCTAAATACAGGGAGAAGACATACCATGCATCCAACCTTCCACTGCTCTTAACTGTTGAAAGTTTTGCAAGTCTGAAGAACAGAGGTAGCCTCTCCTCTAAAAATCAGACTTTCCTGTTTGGATTTGGATTCCAAACCACAGCAGGAAGAGCAGAAGCAACTGCTCCTGGGATTTCCAGGCTGCACCTGGCTGTGCCTCCTTTGGCGTTCGTTCCATAGATGCAAATGAAGAGGACAGAACATGAGCTAGAGGAGGTTCTTTCAGAGCAGAGGGGAATTTTGTCAGTGTTTTGGGGAATAAAAGTAAGTCAGGAGCATTATAACTCTGTCAATAATGCATTATACTTGAAAGAGCCGGGGTATATCTATCACTTAGCAAGTTACAGTCTCTGTTTTAGGGGAGTTTCTGAATATAAACCCCTTACCTGATGTGATGGACCGGTGCTTTCAAGCTAGTCAGCACCTGCTCTCAAACTTGATACACTCTCAAACTGTTTTAACTGAAGCCAAAGGATCAAGACTTAATTAGCAGCGAAATTCTTCTTACAGCGATCGGCTTGCTCCAGATCTCCCGAGGGACATAGATTTGTCTGTATCTGGAATCCCCACCCTACCCTCAGCTGCTCGCTAGGAGGTTTGGGTTTTGTCACTTGGCAGAGGTTTACCTGCTGTGCACGCTCGACGGGAGAGGGCTTTTGGCAGCAGAGGCTGCGCGGCTCTGGAAGCAGGGGAGGCAAGTTGTAGCAGCTTCACCCCTTTCTTACGAGTGCTCCAGCTCTGCCAAACCAAACAAGAGGAGGTGACATGCTTTTCTTGCTGCTCCTCAGTAGACAGACTGATTAGTTATTCATCGGTCCCATGAGAGGGGTTTTTTTTCTTGGGGTTTTTTTTTTTTTTCCTGCAGGGAAAACAGTCATTCAGGTGTAACTCTTAAATTAAAAGGCTTTCCCTCTCTGTCAGCCACAGCAGTGAAAGTCACACCTCTGCATATTAAGAGAGTTTTGATTCCAGCAGAAGCACAGAGGTGAAGGTGTAGCCATTATGAGTGGGATTTTCACGAGTGGTATCAGATGCCCATTCCAGTGGCTCAAGGCCTGAGCAAATGCTCCAACATCTCAGGCTACACAAAAGTACAAAGTATTGTTATAAAGGAGAGACACTGGCAAGAATTCAGGCTGTAAGGGTCTAAACACCTCTGCTGAATGGAGTCTGTTACCAACAGATAGAACAAAAACTCCATCGCAGCCTAGAACAGCTGGGCCCTGATGTCTCGCTTGCTGTGGCAATTACTCACTTAGATAACAAAGCTAACCTTGTCATTCCCTTAATTTTTGCAAATCTCTGAACACATCTGTCTAAATATCCACGACCTAGAGGGGAAAAATAATATATTTTAAACAAGAGATGAGTGCCAAGTCTAACTCATCAGTCTCTGCTGGGATTCCTGAGAGTCTCAGGGAGTGGGACCTCGAGCAGTTTATTTTGGCATCATTCTCAGCTAGGGAATCTTTTGATGGCAGTGACTCTGGAAGGGACCTGTGATTTGAGACGAAAGTAGGGTAAGCATTAACTTGAGAGCAGAAGAAAGTCTTAGAGTGAAAAAGCAGAGGAAAAGTGATAAAATTCATCTGGTTTTCAGTGCTTTTCATTCAAGAAGAGTAAGAAGTCAAGAAAAGAGAGGTGTCCCTGCGCATGGTGGGGAGGTTGGATTAGATGATCCCTAAGGTCCCTTCCAGACTAAGCCATTCTATGAACAGGAATAAAACAGTTTGAAGTTGAGAGAAAGTCTCATCTAGATAATCCTTTTAACTACACAGGATTGCCCTTACCAAAATTTAGGTATTTTGTCCCTCCTTCTCTTCAGTCTCCAGATGGAAGGAAACTGTCCCAATCTATTGGACTAACTTTGAGATATTTTGATCCGATTAAAAATGTTTCCTCTACTAATATCATCCTGCTTTCACTGCCTCTTGTACCTCTGCCACAGAAACAAGGGAAATAAACAAAGTTCATTTACCTTTTGTCATCTATATTCATTTTATAGTCCAAATGTTTTTTAGTATACTGTCTGATCTGACAAAAGAGCCTAAGGTTTTGCTAAAGTTCAGTTTTCCTTTCTCAAGCACACAACTAAGCAAGTAATTATGGTAACAGTTATCTTTTTCAAGTTACAGTTATGAGTAGGATGTCAAGAAAAGAACAAGAGAGAGAAAAGTTGTCTCTAGATAGGTAACTCTTCTAGAGTAGGTGGAGAGCTGTAACTCAGGCTGTGACAGAGCTGGGTCCAACCTCTGCCTTTGCCTGGAGAGCATCTGAGCCAGTGTCTGCCAGGTATTAACCTACCTGCCAGGCTGCCTGCCTGGGGTCAGCCTCAGTCTCCCTGTTATATTTTACACATCATAAATCACTCAGTAGGGCTCAGGACCTAAGTTCATCACCAATTGTTTAGATGAGTTGCAGGGGAAGCAGAGAAGGGTTGCAGTCCCTGCTCCAGGAGACATTTCCACTCTTCAATTAAGTAGTCAGTGAAATGCAGCCTGGAGCACAGATCTCATTTCTCCTAGATGAGTGCATTAAGCTACAAAATTATTCTCTCCATTGCCTCCAAAATATTTCAAGTATTTTCCCAATAAAAGTAGAACAACAAGAGGAGTTAAGAGCTTCTCCCTCTGCCTAAATTAAGCCCTAGTATCTGAGTGATATTGATTCAAATGTCCTCAAGGTGAGGAAGGAATGTAAACCTGGCCTCCCACACACAGAATAAATGTTCTAATCACTGAGTTCTTGGAGGAAAGGGATTGCATCTACTATGTCATTTCTTTTCATTAAAAGTGCTGTAAAACAAAACACTGTATTTGACCATACGTATTTTGTCCTGACTGAGAAAAATCCATTCACATCCCAGTGGAAAAAAAAAAAAAAAAGTAAAATAAATTCCTTAGCTGAAGTTAATCTTTTGTTAAAATTTGAGTTGAACCGAGCTGAACTTCTTCCCTAGTTTTTCACATTTAGTTGCCAACCCAACCTGTAATATCAGCGATTCACACAGACATAGCCCAAATCTTTGTTAACCAATGGGATGATTTAACTAAAACCTTCTGTAAATAATCTGTTTGAAAAGCTAACAGTGCTCTGTGTGGAATATCCAGCCCTCCTTTCTTAGGGACTTCTGTTTGAACATGGGAATTGAAGAAGAAGAAGGAAAAAAAAAAAAAAAAGCAGTTCTTGATTGAATCTTGTCTCATACAGTCTCAGCTTGTAAGGAATTTTGTTTAATTAAATTTGCTATAAATATATATAAATATGTATATACGCATGCCTGTATGCAGCTTGCTTTAAAAGAGAGTGACCAGTTAGGAGACCACCTGTTTTCTCTGGTTCCCACTGCTGGAACCAGGGTCTCACTATTGTCCAGTCCTCATATGGTTTTCTTGCACCAGGGACCTGGGTTAACCCCCTGTCCCACCAGCCAGCTGGATTTGGACCATTTAATGTACCAGGCCCAGGATTTCAACTGACATGTTGGAAAAAGTGAAGCTTTCTTTTTTTCAAGAGATATGGGTTATCCTTCACACACTGTCTCTTATTTTTAGCATCTTCATCTTGGCCTTTCATCTGCTCCTGCCATTCAGAGACCTTACCAAGGATTTATCTTGATTATTCTCTGCTACTGATCAATCTGGGAAGACACTGAAATCCTCAGCCCCCACCTTCTAGATTCACCCACTGGTATGGTATCTTCAAAAAGGTTATTATTTATTGATAACCAGGCCAAAGGCCCTTGCCATAGGTATTGCCAATGTCCATCTCATTAAAAGTTTTGGACTTGGATACTGAAAGATGCTGAAAACGTTCTCAATTATTAATCCAGGGAGAAATAGGGGCTGGGGCAATCAGAACCAAGAGAGACACGTGGGGAAATCTGCCTTTTTATGGCCTATTTTGTAGTCCTTCAGCCCTTCTAGGAGTAGAGAGAATCCAAAAGTCTTGGAAAAAAAATAATCTGTGTCCTTTCCCAAGAAAAAAAGGAAGTTTTCTGAAAGAGGACTGGTATTTTTCTCTGTTCTTGAGTAAGCAAAACTAAAAAGAGCTACTTAGAACTTAAAACAACTGGCCATAGGTTACAACCACTACAAAGAAGGAACTCAAGCTTGATAGAAATGGAACTTGCATTCAAAATCCTTTTGTATTTTAAATGATGAAAAGAGGATAAAAGTGAAAAAGTTTCTTGTCCTTCCAGGAAGGTCAGAGCTCCAGGCAGGGACCTGACACCTCCTGAGGCAGGCTGGTGGGAATCTGGGATGTCAGACTAGCAGGGACACCAGCAAGCCTTCCTTCTCATCTGTCAGTGAACTCAAGTTCACGAAAACCCGTTTGATTTCACCCAGCCAGCCGCTCCTCCCAGCAAAATGTTAGGTCTGAACATCTGGCCTGAAATTCTGAATCACTCTTGCTTCCCAAGTGCCCAGTTCCACATTCTGTCCATAGCCCAGGTTCTCACGGGCCACATGGGACATTACACAGTGCTGGTAGGGGCACGTTATCAGTACCTTTCAGCACCACGGAACAGTTGAGATGTGGTTCAAGGGGATGCGAGATAGTTTATGACCAGCACAGTCTGGGGACAGAAAAAAATCAGAAGTGCTATTGTCTACCTAGTCAACTAAATACATCTTTTCTGGATGGAATTACCTTGCATTTATCTAGACAGCTCAGTAAATATCTGGTTCAGGCTGTGCTTAGCACCATGGGCACGTGTGTGTGCTCGTGCAGACACAGACCTGTTTGTGTGTAAACAGAGCTGCAGCCTCTGCCCTGAAGAGCCTACATTCCTCGAAGGCTTTTAACATCCTTCATCACACCTATCACATAACTCTCCCTCGCAGCATCCTGCTGACATCTGCAAACGCACGAGAGCCAACCTGCTTTCTTACACCTGCTTGCTCGGGTGATCGGTCCCTTTAGGGCTGCTCTACCTGGCACGGGTGAAGTCGACGTGCTACGGATCTCAGAAACAGCAGAAGACACCGGTGAGCTTGTGATGCTACTGGAGAGACCTCTGAAACCTGCAGACGGGTCTGTCAAGCCACTTTTCTCCCCCAAGCATACCTCCCTGTGGCCTAGGGTTATTTGCTGTTTAGGACCATTCGGCGACAGAACTAAAACACAGCGGCAGTAAATCCCACTGCAATCCTCTCTGCATACAACACACTTTATTATAACAGAATAAGGGGTTCAGCTCTGCTGGACCAAATCAAGTTGGTCAGTGTTAAGTATCACATTTTAGATTCAAATCCCTGCTAAACCCTCTGCTTACGCTCATGGTGAACATTATTTTTATATCTGTCTTCAGAAATGAAAGACAGCAGCAGCTCACACGTAGCAGCAACGGCGTCAGCAGCTTTTAAAGGCCAACTCCATAGATTAAAGGGTGATACACTGAGCACCAAAATCCCACCACCCCAGTGTCTACTGATTAGGTTGGGAGAAAAGCTGAGTGACAAACATGTTTCCAATCTGCCTAGCCCATGCAGTGAAATGGAGCAATCTGGCCTGAAAAGGGATTTAGACTTTTGTTGCGCACAAGGGGAGAAAAAGCTGATTTAAATCCATCAACAATGCTCTCCCTCTTGGTGATCTCGGAGATAAGGAACAGAGTGTGGACACAGTTCATATCCTACCTCTCACCAGGCCCCACACTTCCACTCAAAGACAAAAGCTGGCAGATGAGGGCAAACGATGCTGCCTTGCTATTGAGCTGCCTGCTCACATGAAAACACACTGTACAATGCACGGAGCCTGCCTGGGGCATCCGAGCTAGCAAATTTTTAAGGGAGAGCGAATCCACAGCCCACTGGAAGAGGAATATCTGGCCTTTTATTTCATCAAGGCCATCGCTACTAATTAATACGTGTATAGCATTGCATGTGTAAAAAAGGATCTTTACAGACAGGGAGAAAGATCTTGCTGCAGCCTGTTTACAGCCTGAACCAGGCATTTACACCAGAGAAGGACAGCCTATAGCTGGTACAAGGGGCAAGCAAAGAAGAGACATGGCCTTGGGAAACAAAAAACCCAAAACAACAACAAAAAAAAGGAAAAGGAAATAAGGTTTCTAAGAGAGAGCTATTAGATCCCCTTACAAGGGAAGCAGATCACATGGTTTCCTTTATCCTGGTTATTTAATATACGCCATCCCCATGCATTTCACTGTGGCTGCCATAAGGAGTGAGCCATTACATTCTTTCTCTTGCCATAAGGACTGAGAGTGGGGTGATAACTCATTGTTCTGAAACCTCCCTCAGACCCTTGGGGGGAAAAAAAATAAAAGAAAAAAAAAATTTAAATGGTTTTACCTTGGTTTATCTGAAAGGGACAAAAAGGCTACAAAAATTGCAATTCTTGTTGCCTGTGAGGAAATCTGCTCTTTGCTCATCTTTAATTGTCCTATTTTAAAGCAAAAGTAAAATGAACCAGCCACGCAGGGATGCGCACAGGGAAAGTCAATCCGTGCAAAAACCAGGGGCTTGTTTTCCCCTGGCAGAAATGCAGATGATGCCCTTGGTGAAGAACACCAAGCAAACGGTCGCTGGAAAACAGCAGCAGGAACAGCAGCAGAGCTCTCTCCTTCCCCATGATTAAAACAGACTCCAGCAAGCCCTTATTGCTACCATCTTTGGAGAGCAGTATTCAGATGCAGATTGCCTTAAATCCCATCAACCCATTCAGGCGTCTGTAGGGAAGTGTGTCTGCCTCTGCCTGTCTACGTGTGCTTGTGTTTAGATTTACACACATACACGGCTCTCACTACGCTCACACCTTCTCTCTACCCTCCCGTTCTCCGGCTACAATTGTCAAAGAGGAGGAAAAATATAAATAAATAAATGTGTATTTTCCAGGCTACTTTGTCAGATGTTCACGCGTGCATCTTATAAATATTTCATACCAAATATTTAACATTATTCCTTCCCCAATCGGATCAGCTTTGAAATGCTCCTCAAAGTGAATTCTCCCCTAACAATGGCTTGACGCAAAAGCCTTTTTTCTCTCTTAAGAAGAGGAGGCTGCACATGGTCTGCTACCATAGCAGCGTGAATAGTTCTTATTTAATGGAAAATAAAAGATACTTTACATTAATTCAGTGGGGGATGGAAAGCTGGGCACATGCGTACCTTGTGCTTCAAACATGGAGGAGCATCATACCTTGACCTCCCCTCTCCTGGTCCCATGATTATTACCCAGCTTGCATTAGAACCATAATGGGAAGTGACAAGTTTATGTAAATGATCCACACAAGGATTTTGCTCTTGTAAAACAGAGCAGTTACTCTGGGCTTTCTAATTATTTCATGCCTTGTGGTTCTGTGATGGGGCAGAGATGACTATTACTTGAAAAGTATATTGTGATTGACAAGCCACTGTCCCCCTGGAACTCATTAAGGCCTGTGCTTTGCAAGAGGGGCTAGAAAACCCTACCAGGCACACCGTGCACACCCCCCCCCCCCAACACACACACACCCCCTCATCCTGGTGGTTCGTTCAGATCATTTGTTGGGATTTTTGCACCGGTAGAGAAAAAGCATCATCTACATGTATCTCAAACAAGTACCACCTCCCAGCTACAAATGGGCCAATTATCTTCTGCTTTCCCATTTTTATTTTAAAAATCTGTAAGATTAGCAGCAACACACCTGGCAAGCACAAAGCAGTCTTTGGATTTTAGTGCACTGGATGGAAAAGCCAGCTGGTTCACAGCATCCCATTCAACAGGGAGGAGAGAGGAGCTGGGACAAGGGCTACCACGAGGACTCCACTGGTGCTCTTCTGCTGCCGTGCAATTTCCACCAAGTGCCTTCCAGTTCGTACGGAGGGCCATGACCTGTTTGGCTGCCTGCATGGATTTTTCTGGCCTTCAGGCTCATGAACAAAATGAAGTATTTCAAATTCACCAGATGTTTGGTGAAGGTAGAGCCCCTGCCTTTTGAAACACACACCCCACGCTGCCGTGCAGAGGGGAAAAAGTCCTATTCAGGCAGCTGCATTCATGTTTCCCATTGTAGAAGTGGGTTTGAATTCTGCTGCAGGTTTGGGATGTAAGCACAGTTTAGCATAAAATCAACTCATCGTTAACTCCACTGTGGTTGGATCTTATGGGCACGCAGCATTTCTTGCTTTTAGTTACGTTTGATTTGTGATTGAAGTAAATCCTCTGGAGATACTTCTGAAAGGCACATGGCCCACTTCAATTCTTCCAGTAGAAAACCCTGGTACTTTGGTTACTCCAAGCTGCCTCAATCTCTGCTAACAATTAAAACACACAACACCAATCAATTTTCTGGTTGTTTGGGGTCCCCCCCCCAGTTTTGGTTAGACCAAGAGCTGGGTGCTTCAGTCACCACCTTTTCAGCAACTGTGTCTGCAAGAATTCAGCAGCAGAAGTTTGATTTTACTATTGTGTTCCATAATAGCATTTGCATTGAAATAACAGCAATCCATTGGCTCCAGTACTTTTGTTGTGCTTAATTTATAAGTAGATTTCCCCAAAAAACATTCAGGTTATGAATTTTCAACAAACCAACCAAATCCTCAAGACACAAATCATGAAGCTTAGGCTAATTACATCACTAATAATCACTCTCCAAGTCTGATGGGTCTCAGCCAATGAAGAAATTTAGCATCTGGCTCATTGGGAGAGGAAAGTTGCTCGCCCTTGTTCAGCGTGCTCGCCTGGTGCATCTCTGAGTCAGTCTTCTTGGGAGTGACAGGGGGAACCTCAATTGACATCTCATCTGATTTGGAGGCCAGCAGCTAGAAAACACTTTGCTTTGCTTACAAGCTCATCAAGTACAAAGAGAGGGACTCATTTTGTGTAGAACTGTCTACTAATCTTTTTTTTTTATCTTACATTTTATCTTACCTCTTCTCAACCCATTCAAGTTGACACTCCAGCAATAGCTCCTCTCCTTGAGCGTCCTTCAGAGGCAGCAGCAGAAAGCTACTCTTTTTCTTGGAGAGCCTGTATAGCAGCTGAGAATCTATTGCTTACACATCTTCAATAGCAAAAAAAAAAAGTACATTGGCTGCAGGTAAACCTCCTGCTACAATTCCCATCCACAATTGGATTACAGGGTAGTTCTTAAATACCTATTCTGAGACCCAAACTGAAAACAGAGGGCTCCTTGAAACTAAATCTTTTGATAGTTTGGGCCTTCGTGGCTCCAGGGGATAAGCAGAAACTTTTTCATTTTTTCTTGGGAACCTTTTATCACTGCTGTAACCACTAGCCTCTGACCACAGAGATACGAGAACAGTGATAAGTACTTAAGACAGAAAATATTTTCATAGAGAAGAGCACTGCAGGCTCTTCTACAGAGACCGTCAAAAACTTAACGGACAGGAAAAAATGTTTAACAACAATTTGAAGGAAGCAAGCCCAACTACGTTCACCAAGCAACTTAGAAGAACAAGTCTTTTATACCAGATGGGCACTGAAAGGGACTGACCCAAAGTCTGTCAATCATGGTCACATTCAGTGTGTCTTTAACAGCCCAATTGCTCTAATGAGGTTTCACTATTGTTTTGAAGAGTACAAAGCTGACATCACATACAGAAAGACTGAGCTCTGGAAACTCTTGATCATGAACATGTAGCATCAGCCAGAGCCACCGATTTCATGGAAAAATTGAACAGAAGAAACTAACAGTTTATTCAGAAAACATCTTGATAAATTTGGTCATACAGAGATTCAGAGAGGCTGAACCATCTGCTTCAGGGCTGGTGGTAACTGGGTCTATTATGTTACATAGGAGAAGAGTTGTCAGTGAAAGCTTGGGGAGGGGCTTTGTACAAAGGCTGAGGTGGAATGGTTTGATAGCAGAAGAGGGCAGATTGAAATTAGAAATAAGAAGGAAATTCTTCACTCAGAGACAGAACAGGTTGCCCAGGAAAGTTGTGGATCACTGGATGTGTTCCAATCCAGGCTGGATGGAGCCTTGAGCAACCTGCTCTAGTGGGAGGTGTCCCTGCCATGGCAGGGGGGTTGGAACTGGATCAGCTTTAAGGTCCCTTCCAACCCAAACCATTCTATGATTCTAAAAGTGCCTACAGCCTGTTCTTCCCTGAGTCTATATGATTATCCATTGAAAAATATAAGATGCCTCTGTTCATGTAAGTACAGCAGTACAAGTGTTTACGTAAACTGCCTTCAAAATCATCTCAGTTAAAATTCTGCCAGCATACTTCTGGCATGTTTATCTAGTCTCATGGGAACTGTCTGACCTTTTTGGCACTTTATGTGGATATTGCAAACTGCTGTTAATGACATTTTTATATAAATTCTGCTTATTTTGGAATGGAGGAAGTCATACTGTGGAAGTCACAAGTCTTCTCAGACTGGACAAGCCCCAAACTCTGTGTTTTACTAGGAAAAAAAGTGCACTATTTTAAGTGCAGATTTATCTTGTATAGATTATTACACGTAGATTTGTATTATATAGTATACAGGTGTTTAAGGTCTTTAGACCTGGCTCTTTCAAGTTACACAAGTTTGATGATCTTCCACAGGTTTGCAAACTCGAAGGTTGTACTTCCTTTCTTTTTATATTTAAGCAAACCAAAGGACTCATCACACAGGGAAAAACCTCACTCTTTCCATTCCATCAAACTGGGCTGAAAGCCTTCCCAAGCCATTTCTGCTTGCATTATTTCTCATGTACTTTTTCTGGTTTCTGAATTCCAGAAACAAGAATCACAGCACAAGCAAACCCACCCACAACAAAACAAAACACCACAAACCCAAAACCCACAAAAAAACCCACCACACACAACCTGAAGGGAGCGGAGTAAAATTTTATGTCAGCTCAAGGCTGTCCCCTCCAAAACCCACAAAGAATATGGCAGGGCTGCAAGGCTGGGGTGGCTTCTTGGGAAAAAGATGAACTACTTCAGAGAGCTCAAACGTAGCACTGCCAGGGAACACAGAGGAAGAGTTTTAAACCTGTATTATCTATTTAGTTTAAATACATTACTAACAGCAGATTATTGATGCATTTAGCTGTGGCCTCTAAACCCTACCTAGACATCAGACAAATTCTGTCTGCTTCATTTGCTGAAGGTTAGATGAGTTCAGTGTGAAATACAACTGCATCCTGGAGGTCCCAGTAAAGAACATTCACAAAACACCAGTCTTAAACACTTGGGAACACAACAGAGACCAACCCATTTCATCACAGAATGAAAATCATGAAGAGTTGCAAACCCAGCTGCAACGAAATCATTCTGAGCTAAAATCTACATCTAGCCTTTCTGTATACATCTCTGCTCTTTACCTTGCCCCTATCCTGCGGTGAAACGTACAATAATTGCACAGTGGATGACTTTTGTTTCCTAAGAACATGACATGGCCATTATTAATGTGGTCTGGTATTAGTCTGTTTTCCTTTTCATCTTTATCAGCCATCTATATCTCTCTCAGAGGTCTTGTTTACATAAAACAGCGCACTTGGATGCACGGTGCTTAATGAGTTTCTGTAGGACCAGAACACAGCGAGTAAAGTACACTGCTCTTTCCAATTATGAATCATTTGACCAGTTTAAGAGAAAGAACTTCAGCAAATGCTGCCAGAAAGCTTCTTTCCAATTATTTTTTTTTTTTTAATTATTATTATTATTGCTGTAAAGAACAGGCATAAATTATGAGTTAGGACAATGTTGCTTTGGCTCCAAGCAGGAGCAGTAAGAAGAGAAACCCCCCCAGCTGTGCTCGTATTTCACGCTCCCTGATCAGCGAGTGGCTCCTTCCTACATCTACAAGCTCCACCAAGGATGGTATAATGAAGTCAGTAAGACCCTGATCTCAGTATGTCTGACTACAGCAGGGATCCCGAGAGCCCTTCCTAGCTTCAGGGTCGCATTTTCCCTTGGATGCCAATGACCCTTGGGTGCAACCAGTGCACCCAACACCTCCTGCTTCCTACTGAAAGAGAACCCAGGTGAAGGGGCACCAGTGGAGGCATGATGTGCTGGTGCCCTGGCCTGCAGCCCACCACAGAACTCACCCACCTCACAGACAGAGGTGCCCAGGCAACCCACGGCATTTCAACCACTCCAGCACACGAGGGTTTGGGATGAAATTGAGGTGTGCTCGCTCCTTCATCCACACACCGACCAGAACAGGGAGGGATGCAGCGTGGCTAAATGGCTCTATGCCCTTAGCAAACGGCACAGTTTCCACAAAAGCCTGGACCAGAGGACACGATTTCACCCCTTCCTCTAAATTTTGCCAACCTAGTTATAAACAAGAGAGTTTTTCCCATAAGAGGCAAACAATTGTGATGTTTGTCACTGACAATTCCCTTGGGTGAGCGCTGCGTGGTACGACCACGGGCTATCTTGCGCAAGCTTCCCACGGAGCTCCAGCACAAAAGCACCCTCAGAGACAGGCAGAAACAAGATCCCATAACACACACTCTTCAAAAGACTACTCTGGTCCACCTCACCGTGACACAAAGCGTCACATTTCCCACGAAAGCCACGAGAGCTGCAGGAGCAGCACAAAAACAGAGGGCGTGAAGTTGCTCTGAGGTCACCTTTGCCTCTCTCCACCCTCCTTTTCCTTCCCCTACCCTGGGCTGCATCCCCCAGGACAGCCAGCCTGGCTCTGCAGGATCTCTGACAGAGTCCAGCACTACTAGGGTGGCCAGGGGCATAGTTGTTTTTTGTGTACTTTGCAATACAGTAAAACGAATGTGTCAGATTAGCCAAAATTGGCACCCTTGGCCCAGAAACACAAATTGGATTTAACACTGAATAAGAATAGTGATATCATCCAGTAAATAATGGAAAGCCAACTTGCCTCAACCAGAAAATTATTTCAGAGTATTATGCTGATGCTTACTTTGGGGCAACGGAAAGCTCCCGTTGCAAGTCAGCAATACACTTTGCCTTTGTCATCAAAATAAAGTAGGAACACTATCATAGTTTTTACATGTCATTTTACATGACTGTTAGGCAAGATATTCCTTCTCCAGCAGAAATTCCCGTTAAAAATCAAAGCCTTGGCTAGATGAGAGAACAAGATGGATAATCTATCCCGAGTTCACGTTTAACATTGTGTCCTCATTAGAGGGTTAAACTGACAGGAATATCATAGGTCATGCTGCATGGAAGCACTCTGGAGTAAGAGACACATAAGCCATCAGAACAAATAAGGGTCAATAGCAGAGAAAGAGTTAACCCTGTCATCTGTTACAGAAATAAAATGCTCAGTGCTTTAGGAAATGTCTTTGGATCTGCTTTAGGTGTAATTTGGCTAGGGAATTGTTGACCCCCAGCTGGAAAGACATCTTTTAAGGCTAATTATTTTGGTTTATTTCTACACCCATCATCTTTTTCAGATTAAAAAGGTCATTTTTCAAGTTAAACAATGTTCAAGTTATTTCCCTGTTACTTTGCAAGCATGCAGGATTACAAGTCATGATACACGGTTAACAAAAGAGAAACACGTGCAGAAAAAGAATTTCAGATAGCCCCAAAAGAGCATTAAAACTGAACTGTGTGTTTAAAAGATTGATCTTGTCTTATAACTCAGTGTTAGCACAGTGCAGATGATTCTTAATATTCTGAGTGAGAAACATAAAACTCAGTTTCCTCAAGAAATAACTGTTTAGAGAGCTTGGAACTCTTGAGAACATTAGCAAAAGCACGGGAGGAAAAAGGCTGCCATTGCTACAGGAAGTTTGAGCTCATGTAGAGAACACAGTAAAAAGCAGCAAAGCATTCAGGGAAAATAAAAAATTAAATATTTCAGAAGTCAGAAGGTTTTTCAGAAACCTAAAGTACCAAAGGAAACATAGTAAGTAATAGTAAACAAAAATGGTCATTCTTTTTTTAACCTACAGCAAGTCTTGTTTTGAGTATGAACTGGTGCTTATGGAGCAGGAGGAGGCAGGGTCTTTTTTATTTAGCTCATAGCTGAGTTCAAATTCTATGTGAAAACTCAAGTGTGTTGAGTGTTTCATCTTAGATTCAAATGCTCCTGTGCAGTACACTGCTCTGTTTCAATGCAGACAAAAAATAATCACAAGCTTTCTGGTCAAATAGGATACTTATTTCTGCAGCACACCATCTGATTATTAGGGATCTGCTCCTACAGGCTTCATGCAACCCCTTCTTTAAGACTATTTCCTATAGCTCCATAATCCACGACACTGTTCCACATAATAACAGGCTAATCACTGCCCTACTTTTAAAAATGCAAAAAGCTTTTGACATGCTGCATAATGGTACTTCCCAAACAGCTCATAAACCTGTCCAGCAGATTCCTCCACCATTTCCTTGCTTGGTGTTATCTCTCTCCATGGCTTGTAGAGTTCAATTCTGATTGCAATGTCTTTGGGCCAGAGGCCATAAAAATCACCTCTGGCTCCACACAAATATCAAGCGACAGCACAATCTGACTTTAGAGCCATAAAATGCTTTCCAGGGCATGTAAGTCCTAGAAGAAGTTTCAAACTCTTAGGCATTCCTAGGTGGATAACTGAAAGGCAGTACTCCACAAGCTATCAAATAAGTGAAAAATAAAAGATAAGGGGGGAAAAGGGGAGTTTTTCAGAGCCTTCCTGAGCACTTTTTATGGCTACATTGCACAATTAAATCTTCAAGCTATGAATTTAGGTCCCTGATTATATGGCTATATCTCATCAGCTCAGTTTCAAACCTCTTTTTGAAACTATAACTTTAAATTCTAACTCTGGAAGATAATTTTTTACTGTCAGACTGGAAGTTTTGTGTCCAAGTCCTACAAGAGGTTGCCACCATGGACTCTGCCATCAGAACTACTGATGTTCATGCACTGAACTTGGCACCCCTTTCACAGTTGCCTTCCTTTACATCAGCAGGCTCTGTAGGAGGTCCACATTTACCTAGTAAAATTATAATATATAAGAAGTGATAAAAGTTCAGATTTTACCAGTGTCTTCAAAAAGCTGTGGCAGGGAAAAAAAAAAAGAGCCCGAAGCAAGGAATGTGTAATCCAAGTATATAATAAAAGTGCTGAGATCCCAAGAAGGAGGAAGGCTATTACTTACACTCCCACATTACCATGTGATACCCCAGTGCCAAACAGCATGAAATAAGGTAAACAAGGAGAAAAAGGAGATCATTTCATCTGGAGCAACTGTCCTGGTTTCACCAGGATAGATTCAGAGAAGCAATTTTCTATTTGGGAAAGCTGCATTTTGTGAGAACACTACAGCACCCAATTCAGTGAGAACAGAAAGCTGATGAGACACTTCGTTTTCTTTGATGGCCAGCCATGGTACGTGGGTCTCCAGAGTGATCAAGGACCTCAGTAGTTTCAAATGGACAAGTCTCCCCTCTTTTTCCCCGATTCCCTTTCTCAGAGGGGTTGTGTCTCTGTGTGTGATGGAACACCTGACTAAATGAAGACAGCAAAACTTTTTCTTTTTTGGCAGTAAAAATACATTCTAGGTCATCCAGGCATCTCTTTTATCCATAAGGTAAAAAACCCCTTGCTCTAGGAACTCCAGTGGGCACAGGAGCAATAAGAGAAATTACCTACATTAGTTTTCAGACAGACTGCGTGGAACATGTGCAATAACTTTTCTCTTTGATCCACTTTATCCAAAAAAAAATTGCCCTGACACGAAACAAAAGTGGCATTCAGGGATGTGCCTCCCTGGTCCAGGTCAGTTGTGGCATCAACTAAAGCCCACTGATCCCATAACAGCCCCACTGAGCTTCTGGTCAGGATTTTGCTGTCTGTGAATCAAATGTAGGGGTGAGAGTCAGAGTCCCTCTCCTAGGTTTTTGGCTTTGGTTGTTTTCTTTTTGTTTTGGGATTGTTTTGGGGTTTTTTTCTCCTTTTAGGTCATAGTAAGAGACTCAGCAGCCCACAGCCCAAGTATGAGTCACAGTACATGTACAGCCATTGTTTCAAGCTGTCCTACAGCCTTGAATTACAAAGTCCAGATTTGGCTCTGATTTTCCTTTTTTTTTCTTCCCTAAAAATCAGAGCTGTTTGGATGTGGAGTTAAATTTAGTTTGAAGCCTATGTAAGAGGTCAGCCCTGGCACACCACAAAAGCCTTGTGTCTCCCTGGGGAGAATCCCACTCTTCAGCCCCTAATAGGCGGGAAATGAGAAGAGGAGAATGAAGACAAGAAAGGCCAAATCCTCCTTATTTTGCCTTGGAGGGCTGTACATGTGCAAAGCGTTCCGTCCTCGCTGTACGCTGCACCACATCCGGATAGGAGCCCAGTTGCTCATGACTTCTAGCTGGCATGCTGCACACAACCACTGAAGGCTGATGCAATGAAGTGAGACTGTGGATGGGGTAATTTACACCCTTCTGCTACAGCACAAGCAGCTTTACTAACAGTATCTTCCTGGCTCAGCCCTTTTGTCTAGGGCAGTTCTGCTTTACGCAGCCTGATCCCTCATAAAACACTTCTCATCAAAATGCAGCACATGCTGTATAGATACAAGTCAAAAATAAATAGATATATATATATGTGTGTGTGTATAGCAGGATGCCTAATTCCTAAGTTCCTTGCTGTGAGGCAGAAGTTACCTATTCACCCCAAACATGTTCCAATATTCCAATATAAAAAGTTACTACTAGTGAGCTATGCAATAGTACCTCCATAATGTGTTATATGCTTAGGCTCTCCAGTTTGAGATAGCTTACAAATATTGATGCACATATTTTTCTTATAATATCTTATATATTCTTATAATATCTATATAATATCATGCTATGAACCATATCCAGTTCACATAATAATGCCCCTTAGAGACAAACAACGGCCACAGAATGTCACTGATAAGCAGGCACCTAGAAAGGGGTGCATGCAAACGGTGCTCAAAGAGGTGAGCTTTGACATTCAGCTCCTCAGCTCCTGCAAGAAACTGCAATTGTGATCTGCTCTGAAGGGCTGACACAGTGCCTGGCTGTCTCTTTGTTGTAAGAGTCTGGGAATTTCCTGCAAAGCATATAATATGCTCAAGGCCTCAAGGTGGGTTTTTTTATATATATATTTATTTGCCAAAAAAAGAAAAGGGGTGTATTATTTGGCATTTTGCCACGGTGACTTAATTCTAGGGCTATGAAGAAAATGGAAATGGAAAACACCTTTCAGTTACAAAACGCCACTCACACGTACGCTGAATCTCGATAGTTTAAATCACAATAAACACCCTAAGAACCCAGATAAAACCCCAAAGAGATTCATAGCAGTTAACTGTAAGCACCATTAGGCTAAGCACAGCAGAGCCCTTTATCTCAGGAGCTAATGCAACGGGGTCAGTGTCAGGAATAATGGAGTTTGTCCTCATACTGTGATCCTGCCAGGAATAACATCACTGCACCTTGTCTCATCTTCCCCATCACGGGCAGATGAGATGTACCTATCTCGTGGTCAAAGGTGAGGCAGAATATAATCCATCATGCTGCAAACTTATTTTACCTTAAGTCATGTATTTAAAGTTTCTTATAGCCTTTTCTGGTGTTACAGGATCCTGTAAAAGTCCTCCTTTGCTTAAAAAAATAGTTTCAGTCTTGTTCATTATATAGCCTGATGCCACCTTCCTTGAGTTTTCAGGAAGGCAACATTACCTATGAGCTAATCTAAGAGCTTGCCTTGCTTTGAACACAGATTTCAGTACCACATACAGGAAAAGCAGTTTTGAGATCCCGAAATGAAACACTCTAGAATGAGGTCTGTTGGGTTTTTTTTTTCCTTTTGTCTGTTTGTGATTTCTTTGTGCTGAACTTAAGATACCTGAAAGCATTAACAGGGGCAAAAACTGAGTGTTTAGCACCTTGTCTCTCCCTCCCTGTTCCATCATCCTCATGGTTTCACTGGGACAGAAGCTCAGGCCAGGCATGGGCTGCAGGCTGTTACCAGTTTGCAGTCAGCCAGGGCAGCAGGGATGGCTAAAGGTGTATCCCAGACCAGGAACATCACACTCACTATAAAGCTTGCTTAGGATGGGAGCTCCTCCCCTTCCTTCTCCTGCTTCTCCCTGGCCCCAGAGGGGCTCACTGACTGTTCTGCTCCCAAGCACTGCTTTCACGTTGGTTGTGATTCCCTGGGCTGAGTACAACTGTGTACTTTACAACTGCACGGATATTCATTTTGCTGTTTCATTAAATCCATTTTCATTCCAACCCACAGGTTGAAAAGAGTTTCCTAATCTCCTCTTTTGGCTTGGGAAGGGTCACTGGGTCAGAGCAATTGCTGTAGTTTAGCTCCAGATACAGCCTAAGCTTAGGCAACCACACCATGAAGGCAACAGCATCCTGGCTTGTATCAGAAAGCACGTGGCCAGCAGGACCAGGGGAGTGATCCTCCCCCTGCACTCAGCACTGGTGAGGCCACGCTGCAAATACTGGGCTCAGTTTTGGGCTTCTCATTACAAGAAAGACATCGAGGTGCTGGAGTGTGTCCAAAGGGCAACAAAACTGGTGAAGGATCTAGAGAACAAGGCTTAGGAGGAGCAGCTGAGGGAACTGGGGTTGTAGGACAGGAGGAAATGCCCTCCAGTTGTGCCAGGGGAGGTTTAGAATGGGGATTAGGAAACATTTCTTCACCAGAACAATTAAGCATTGAAACGGGCTGCCCAGGGAAGTGGAGTCACCATCCACGGAAGTATTTAAAAGACACATGGATGTGGCACTTGGCGACGTGGTTTAGTGGTGGACCTGGCAGTGCTGCATTAACCGTCGGACTTGATCTTCAATTTCTTTTCCAATCTATGATTGTAAACAGACTCCAGATGTGAAGGCATTTTTATCATTAGCAATTTCAAGAAAAGTCTTGGTCCCAGCCTCAGTTCATTCTTTACAGACCTAGACATTGCTAATCTTATGCTACCAGGAAAAACTCAAGAATGCCTCCAGTTTGGCACCTGTCCACAGTGAGGCCAAATGAAAAGACACTGTCCTTGAAGCCTTCCAAAGCCCCATTTCCTTCACTTTACTTTTATAAGCAAGGGAAGTTCACTTCTCTCCTTTAGAAGGGCTACTTTTCCTAGACCACCAGAACAAATTTCTTTTGGTTTTTGTAGTGTCCTTGAGGCTGAAATCGGGATATTTCACAGCAGGGTCTATGAACACAAACAAGGTAGAGCTGAATAGATGCTGTCCATCTGCATAGCTATTGGTGAGGTAAACCCAAAAGGCAGGGAAACCCTAAATGTGATGCATCTTAACCTTTCTGGAACCTGCTGTCCTTTCAGCTTCAGCCTTCTTCTGCTGGTCACTTCATCCTCAGAAGCACTTACTGGTTGTACATAAAGTAACATGAATTTATCTAGCCACTTCTGTTCAGAAGAGATTTTGTCTGGTGTTTTTAACAACTGTGCAGTGTAGGGAATAAGGTGGTCCCGTAACACACCTTACCCGTGGAGACCCTCAACCCTCTCACCTTGTTTGTCAGACCCCAGCTTCCTGCAAGGGGTGGTGAAACCTGCCCCCTGCTCAGATCCCCTGCATGCTCTGCTCCAGCTTTCTCACACAAGTTTTCACATCTGAAACGTCAAGCTGTGGGGAACAGTTTTAAGATGGATACAATGCCAACGGGGAAGTCAGTAGCAGGCAGCAATCAGATGTTTTGAAAAGCCAGGGTTTATCACACAGTTATCACCAGAATTCATTTTAAGAGTGATCCTTCAATGCAGATGTTGATTGCCTATTTCCTTGAAGAAATGTATTTGAGATTAAGGGTTCACATGTGGCAACAGACTGATTGTTAGATAGCAAAAGAGGGAAGAGGATCCTCAGACTTCCCCCAAAACAATGCTCTTCCAGTTGCCATGCTGAATTCCAAGTCTTGATGCAAGGCAGCTATAACATCCCACCATACTCACAAGCCTAGATCACTATGCAGTTTTGTAGCACGACGCTACAGATTTTTAAATAAACTCCTAAATTGCTCTTGTCATTGTCTTGACTTTCATTGTCTTGCATTTCATACAGCCAGCTGATGTTCAAATGTGTTTTGTGATTTTAATCTTCTCCCTTAGGCTTGCCCACAAAACTTTACCACATACTTATTCAGCAAATTAACTAAATTATTTCCTTCCCAAAGAAAAGCTTAGATCTTCATGGGGAAGGCTGATGGCCTTTGGCAGAAAAGTCTGGAATTCTGGAGTCACTGACTAACTGTAAGTCAGCTACAACCAGGGATCAGGGAAGTGTGGATTCAAAGGAGGCCAGTGAGACCAATCCTGATTTGTGTGTATAATCTGTAACTCCACTGGCATCAGTGGAACTACGATCAGACTCCTGCAGAGTCCCATGCCCACAGTACACTGCGTTATACATACACAGCATAGAAAGGTTATTTCCACCACAGCCAACCAACCATGCCAACTCCTTCCCTCTTCTGCCTATTCAAGGTACAGATTATAAGCAATAGATGTTTTAAAGATGCACAACTTGGCATTTATTTTTAAGAAACTTTACTGTGAAATTCATTGCATACAAAAGCCAGAACAGAGCCAATTCTCACTTTCCATGTCAGTTTTGAGGTGCTTTCTCTAAGCACTAAGTAACCCAACAGTCGTGCAGTGCAGCATGTGAGTCAGAGACTCTTGGAAGAGACAGTTTGATGGTCAGACGTGGACATGCCAGTTGGTTGGCTGCCTGCCTCCTGGACAGGAAAGTTTTACATCCCTTATTTCCTAGGCACTACATCCCTAATTTCCTAGGTACAACCCCCCTGCTAGCCCCAATTACACAACCTCAGCTGGATAACCTACTCTTAAGTCCTCTAGAAATAACATTGACTCAGTGCCCCCAAGTCCATGGTACGGAGCCTCTCAATCTGTAACCCCTACCCCTGTAAAACCCCTTCCCCTCAGGCTGCCAACAGCTCTTTGTAGGCCCTGAAGGACTTGATGGTGCCAGCTGACCAAGTGGGGACCACCCTTCTTTTAGCAGCGGCAGGAGAGCTACCTTGCTGCCATCCATCCATCCATCCACCACACACAGTCAAGGGAAGCAAAAGGATGAGAGTCCTGGGGATGACAAAGCCCAGGTGACCTCAGGCAGAGCTCATCTCAGTGCTGTTACAGCAGCTCTTGGCTGCAGGCTTGTGTCTTGCCCCCAACTTTCAGTATCTATTGCTCTCCAAACCTATACAACTCCTGGGTGGCCTTTTAGGCAGATGCTGGAGACTGTCCCCCACCACATATCCCAGTGGGAAGATTGCCTCCCAGGGCAAGCTGTCTGCACCAGTTCTGGGGATGATGATGGAAGGTCTCTGTTCCCTTCATTTGTAATGGAGGGATTTGAGTGGGAGCTGAATCCTGTCAAGCGCTTCCTGTCCTGCACACACCCTTGTCAAAGAGCTCTTTGGAGAATACAGAAAGAGGATTAATGCTAATAGCTATCTGCCTGTCATTTGAAAATCTCAAGCAGCACTTGCTGGCTTTCCCTCATGAATCTCTAATGCACAATTCTGCAAGGGCACCTGAAAGGAAACTTTGCAGGGAGTACGCGCAGCGAGCGACAAGGTGGACGAGTGACCCTGCAGGGTAGGAGTGCAGATCACAGCCTACACACCAGATGTGGTGAAGCCTTTTGGAGTAGCAAAAAAAAAAAAAAAGTCATGCATTTGAAGGCATTTTGCCATCAAAGTAGGTTTGCCCAATTCATTCCTTTCAATCATGTGCTATAATTCATTCCGCTATGCATTTTAGAAACAGTCACCCTGGGACCACACTTACTTAGAGTTAGTAACATAACACTGTCCAGGCAGTCCTTATCCAGCACTTAGACTTCTAACTGTGCAACAGACATAAAATTTCTTGGACCAGTTCAACAGCTTCATTGGTCAAGCCCTAACAAAGGGTCAATGAAGGGTCCAATCTTTATCCCATAGGAACATTCAACAGGAGTGGTTTCTGACCCTCAGGAGTTCCAGCTGGTTTACTTCAACAAAATGACCAGAGCACTGGTATAGCCTTTGGAGATGCTGCATGTAATGCTTGTTCTAAGGCAGCAGAAGAAAACACGAGGTGTAAAGAATTGATAAGATGGCCAAGAGCTCACCAACTGATCATGCTCACTAGCTCTCAGCTTGCAAAGAACAAGGCCACCATCCAAAAGCCCTGTGGATTACTGGCATTAGCAGCAGGAAGGACACCCATCTGCAATGCCTTGGATTTGTTTCCTTTCCTTTGGCAAGGGGGGGACTATAGGTACAATCACGCTGACCTCTTTGAAGAGCACCTTAAGAACTCAGACACTCCTTTGGCTCCAGAGAACTCCTCTACAAACGATACTCTTATTGACAACCTTCTTCCTTTCACCATGCTCCCAACTCACCTTCTGCACATTCTCCAGCTATCCTAAAGCAGCCTTGCAAACCAGCAACTGAGGTGTGAAATTTGACTTCATAGTCTCAGATCACGTGCCCTCTACTGACAATTCACATCTGCCAGGCTGCCAAGTACCCAACACCAACTTTCTCCTTGACATGATTTCACCTTGTTACGGGTTAGCCCTGGTAGGCGACTGAGCCCACACAAAATCAAGTGGAGGAGAGAATCAGAAGGCTAAGTGTGAAAACCATTTGTTGAGATAAAGACAGTTTAATAGGCAAAGCAAGAGCTGCAGGCACAAAGCAAGCAAACTAAGGAATTCACTCAACTTCCCAGCAGCAGGTGCTCGGCCATCTCTAGGAAAGCAGGGTTCCACGAACAGTTATTTGGGAAGATGAGCACCACAACTGCAAATATTTCCCCCTTCCTCCTTGTTTCCACTCCCACTTTTCTTGCTGAGCGTGATGTCACATGTTGGGGGAACATCCCTTTGGTGGGTTGAGGTCAGCTGTCCCAGCCACGTCCCCTCCCAGCATCTTGCACACCCCCAGTCTATTCACTGGTGGGACAGCACAAGACCCTAAGATGCCTTCACGCTGTGTAAGCACTGCCCAATGACAACAAAAACATCCCTGTATCATCAACACCCTTTTGATCACAGATCCAAAACGCAGCACCACACAAGTTCCTACAAAGAAAATTAACTCTATCCCAGCCAGGTCCAAAAGACATCCTTTCCACAACAACACAAAAGCAGCACGAGGATTTGCATTATACCAACAGCAAACAGTGTCCCTTCATTTCATCAAGGGATAGTCTTTAGGGTTTGGGTTTTGGGTTTTTTTTTTTTAAACATACAGGAATGCAAAAAATGACTTTTTTTTTTTCCTTTTCCCCTTGGAGATGTTCTTTGAAAGCAACAGAAAGGCCAGCAAGATACACGCTGAAGAGTGTTAATCAGAATGTTTTAAAATAGATAAGTCACCAGCCACTGAGGCTCAGTGATGTCCCCGTGCAATTAAAAACTTCTATGGCTTTTGCAGATTAGGCTTTATTTACTTATATGAATTTTAACAAAGAAATGCAAGAATTTTTACAAAATAAGCACTTCTACAAAGCTCAACACTAGCCAGACTATGTGTCAGAAAGGAGCACGTGGATATCCTGCTGAGACACTGCTGAAAGTAGACATTGTATAAAGCATTTCAATTGCATGGGGCAGGGGGGAAAGCACCTGAGCCTTAACTGTGGAAAAACATGGACCATAAAATCATAGAATTGTCAGGGTTGGAAGGGACCTTAAAGCTCACCCAGTTCCACCCCCCCTGCCATGGCAGGGACCCCTCCCACTAGAGCAGGTTGCTCACAGCCCCATCCAGCCCGGGCTGAAACACTTCCAAGGATGGGGCTATCCTGTGTTTCCGTAAAAACAAACCAGCAGAGACCATACAACCTGGCTGGGCTTGTAGCTGTGGAGGCCAGTGCTCCCTGCCAGCCCCAGGCCAGCAGGCTTTTACTCTTTAATGGCATCATGCCCTCTAATTAAGGCTTCCAAGTGCAATCTCTTTGAACAAATGTTTACATTTGTCTTGTTAATTCCCTCTACTTAATAATCAGAGGCCCCTGCAGTTACATCAACATGGGGAAGATGAACCAAAGCCATGATCATATCAGGGGGGGTTGACATTTAAATACCTGATTCACACAACCATAACAAGAGTGAACACCTGCAGATGCAAAAGTGGATGAGCAAAACTGCCAGGGCACATTTAAACTCCAAGTAAAACACTGAAAACACAACCCATAGGTTTATAAACTGAGATACAATAGGATTATTTTATATAACATCTTAATTAGTGCTTTATAAAAACACCTTGCCCAAATTTTTCTTTAAAAACAATGAGTTACCCAGAAAAGGAGGAAAGTTTTCTTTATGACAAATCAGACTCAGTCATCTGCTGTTCATGCTGCTCTCCTTTGGAGGGCTCATTAAATCTCATTTGGGCTGTATTTAGTCAAATAAATGGGAGCAATAGCACTTCCCCATGTCACCAGAGTGCTGTAAATGAGCAGGCCCTTTAACAGAAGTGAGCCAGTCAAAGCTGGGGTGAGGGAACTACAGAAGCACCTGGACAGCTGAGATAGAGGCAGGAAAGTCAAGCAGGTTAGAAAAGTTAACCAGAGAAAGACCTTGTTCAAACGATTTCTCTTGAGAGGGCATTGAAAGTTGTGCCTCTAAGAAGTTGAGCTACAGAAAAACATAGGTGTGTGGGAATCAGTAACATTGGGTTGCTGAATTTTTGTGTTTGTGGGTTCTTGAGATGCTGGGAGTCAAAAAAATAAAGTTGTTTTGTCTGCTTTGAGAAAAAAAAACAAACCCCGAAACAAAAGATAAAAGCAGAGGAGAAAAACAAAAGAAGCTAAAGGGGATGGAAAATGTGTCATGTCATTTCATGGAAGAGTTGAGGGTATGGAAGTTTAGTGGAGACGTGCAATTACTTGGTCTGTATCACAGCAGATGTGGTAACCATCAGTTCAACTGAGGGCTAGCAGACCAAAGCACGTGGTACTACACCAGCTGCCATCCTGCCCAGGACAACTCACGGGGCATTACACAACCCCACCAGCACTCATCAGCAGGGTGAGACTCAACTTCCCACTCCATCAGGAGAAGAAAGGTCCCAGCTCCTCTCCACAGCAGCCACACCTTTCCTGCAAGTCTACCAGATAGGGCTAAGCTACAATATTTTCCTCAAAACAATGATGCCTGCTCATTACTTAACTTCCAATGGGTATTTATACCTTTCCTCCCTATCGTATATCACCTACCTGCCCAGAACATTTTATGGACAGAGATAAAATTTAGATTGTACAAATGCCAACACAACTGTTACAACCATGGGACAAGCTGGCACCAGTGTAAGTTAAGTGGATGTGTAAGTGGGCAGTCGGTTGTTCAACAGGATGACCATTTGGCTGCACAATCTAACCCATTTCTCAACACTCCTTGCTGCCACCCTGCATATTTGTGGAAGCTGACTGGCTGAAGAAGAGCAGCAATTGCTTTCTGAGGTAGCAAGGAGGCAACACTAGAGTTGTCACGTTCTCCTCACACGCTTCATGCCAGGAGCCACATCTTTACTTGAAACAGCACAACCAAATGACTGTCCTTGGCACTTGCATCACAGGATTTAATGAGTCCTTCCTCAAATGGCAACCTGCATTATAACTGTGGAAAGCTACACGTCCAACCTATTTATTGCTTCAAGGGCCCTGCCTGTATCTTCTCAGGGCAGTGTTTGGCTGCTGTCAGCAATGCCTCCCCTAGCTCAGCCCTGCCTGCTTTGCCAGCTGTACCAAACCACTGCAGATCCAAACACACGGAGATTAAGGTGGGCTCTACAGGCTTGCCAAGAAATCCAGCTCTTCTGTACACAGCAGGAGCTACACTACCTGATGCTCCAGGAGCTGTGGTGGCCAAGCAGCTTGCAGCTGCCAGCATCTGCTGTACTGGGTGAAAGAACTTGATAAAGCCTTAGCTCATTTATCAGGTCCAGTTCTCCCATCCTGACTGCAATTAGTGATCAGTCTGTCTTAAAACAAAATCCGTGAGGGTTGGTTTTCTATGGGCAGGTTTTTTGAGGAGGGAGGTTTTAAAGTAAAGAACCAACTATAAACAGCCATATGGACTGGGTTTCTTCTTTGCTGGAAGATCCAAGAGAGATCTTGCTCTGCATAAATCCTTTTATTTTTCTTACTGAAATTAAAAGCTGAGGCAGGAAAAAGGAAATTTACTGGCCTTAAACAATGTCTTGCTCGATGGGTAATTTCTTTGACCTTTTGATACAAAAATCTGAAGGACAATATTTTAAAGCGGTCTTAGAAAACACAAATCCTTTCACAATTTCTTTTTTAAACAACCAAAAGAAACAAAACTCCTACACTACTAATTGGCATCGCTGTGCCTCCATTTTAACACCCACAACATACTTTATCCAGCTCTGCAAGCAAGAGCCACTATGTTTGCTGTATGCCCATGTGTGCTTCTTTCAAGTGCTAACACGTGGAAACTCATGTTCCTCAGATACCCATATTCAGTCTTTTACCAGATAGGTGCTCTAGGGTTTCAAAGAGCCAACCATCCCCCTGCCTTAAGACACTTTTTTCCTTCCAATGCCACTTCTGCATTGCTTGTTTTCCTCTTGACAGACTTTGCCTCTTTGTTTTGGCATTGCCCCTTATTACCCATTCTTAGACAAGTAGCTTATCTTGCATCTTTATCGCTCACCTTTTTCTCTCCATCCCCCTGTAGTAAATTAAACTATATCATTATGCAGTAAACAGCCCAACAACCCAAGTCAGCATATGGTATTCATAAGTTCTTGCTGTGCAGCTCTAAATATGTCACAGCTTCTATTTAAATGCCCTGAACTTTGGAACGGTCTGAACCACATGTAAAGATACAACTCCAACAGCAGTAGAAGAACTACCCCATCAGAGCTGAACAGTCATCCAGAGATGTCATACATGCACAAACTGAAGGGCACCCAGGAGAAGGGATGTCCAACTTTAGTGGGAAGCACTGGGTCCACTCTAAGCATGTAAATCAAATCATACTGGGCATATGCATTAAGTCTGCTCACCCACATAGGTGGCCACAACACACAACCTGCTTCTGCTAGTACATCTGAGCTCTCCAGTCACCCTGGCCAGAACATCTGGACACAACTGGTGTGGAGCACAAGAGAGACAGGACAGAAAGTATGCCCTGTAGCAGCCTGCCCACTGGGTAGCATGGGCACAGGAAAAACCCTTCCTTTTCTCTCTTCTGCTCATCAGCAATGAAGGAGTACCAACAGTCCTCACCACAAGAAGACGGCAAAATATTTTGTTATTGATCATCAGATGAAGGAATCCTCTCTTTAACGTGGCCATTGAGGCTGACAGCTAATTTAGACGTATACAGACAGAGCAGCAAAAAGAGCAAGGAAGAACAAGGTAAAATCTAGTCCTGTGTTGTGCCTGCTGGTGCTACACAGGTTACACTGGGAGCTGCATTAGCATATGACCTACATTTTAAAATTAATTTTGTTCTCAACTTAGGTGTTCAGGGTTTTTTACTCCTGCAGGCAATTGGTGCTATTGTATGTGTATTAATATATCAGCTCTACCATGTGTTTTCCCTCCCCTCCAGTGTTTGCAAGAGAGGTTTAAGTAGCAGGGGGAGGGTCTTCTCATAATCAAGGTCCAAGCCTTGCTGACTCTCCTGTTCTGCACATTGCAGCACTCATGTCAGCAAAGCAGCAGCAGCAACTGATGAGTGTTCACACGGGACCACTCAAAGCTCCAAGGACAACGAATAATCTGTATTGGAAATAGAGGAGGAGGAAGAAACTAAACGAGAAGGCAGAGCTAGTTAAGGTTTTGCAAGGAGGGGGAAAAAAAAAAAAGACTATAAAAAAATTCAGGAGAAAAGGAAAAACAAGTTGATGTGAGCTGGAGGAGGGTTAGAAGCAAGCAAGGTTTCTGCAAGCATGTGAAGCACAAATTCAGAGAGAAAGTCAATATGAATAGCTAAAATTATTACCATAATAGATGTGTTTTTGAAGTGTGTAACAAGAAGCAGAAACTTTGAATAAGTGGGAAGTAAAGTATTTGATTTCTGTTCGTTTCTTTTCCAGGCAAGGTTACATATGGAAATGCTACAGTCTGGGATGACATTTATTTTAATGGGCTTGGGGAATTATGGCATGTAGACAATTAGAGAACCTCCAAGAAACACTTTTAGAAGGGTACTTGGGAAGGGGGAAAGTATCAGGAGGAGAACAAATACAATCCATTTGAAACAACAAAAAAAAAATTTAGTGATTACAGCAATTGTCACCCAGCAGAGCACTTAAAAATTACTTCCTAACTTCAGACACTAAAAAAGTTACAGAAATTAATACTGGGGAGCAGCTCTCAGAGACAGCATCATACCCCCTGGATCAATACTTCACAGGACACTACAGCAGCAAATACAGACTGGAATCAGACACTTCCACAAGGACTAGGTATTTTAGCTGAAGAAGTAGCCCCCTCCTTCCCTGTCCAGGAAATTTCACTCCATTTACTACATTTCATAGCACCTTGTAGCATCTGCATCACCTGGAACCAGCTTTACAGAGTCACAGAATGGCAGGGTTTCCCCTGGTTTATTTGGTAGCACATTTGAGCAACAGTTGTCCAATTGCTGTGCCTAATTCAGTTGAGTCCCAGCCAATGCAAACAACCTCTAGTTTCCATCTGAGCTATCCCTTCAGCCACTGGTGAGGAATGGCTTCAGAGGTGGCATTCTTGGTGATGTTTGCCTGTTCTTACTTGGGACTTGGGCAATACTTGATTATATTCCTAGGCTGTCTTGTTGGGACAAGGAATTTTCACTTGCGAAGTAGACAGATCTGTGGAGTTGAGTGAATTAGGAACAGTCCCAATCTATGAGAACCTAAACAGAATAGATAATGATGCTGCTTGCCATCTGTGTCTTGCAAAACTCAAGTCAAAGAAAAAGATTTCTTATCTTGCATTTTCAAATTTACAGTGGTTTTTTTCCTCTGTGGATAGAATAGACTAAAATGTTAATGTTCTGTTAACATGAATTCTGAATTCCGTGGCTAGCCTACACTCAAGGTGAACAATTTTTTTTGAGACATACTGCCTCTGATAGTCACATTTGTGATGTGTACATCAAGACACCTCCCTCATCATGCAGCCTGATGGGTACCACCCACAATGGGGTACTCACTGGGTCCCACCTCAGTCATTCCCTAGCCAGGAACAGGGAGGACTGTCATGCAACTCAGATCAAGCAACCTTATACAGATGGGCGTGCTCCATCATATGGCATCACATGTGCTCCTCATGTGAGTGCTGCTGTCATTTTGATCAAAGATCAGGAGCAGGTCCTCTTGCTCACGCGACATGAAGGGACTTGCACAGTTCTAAGGTTAGGGCAACAGGGGGTACATAAAAGCAGGACCAGGGGACTGGCTCAGCAGGGAGCTCTGGCAAGTCATACCCACCCCACAGGCACTGGGATGCTATCTTCAGCCTACACAATATTCTCTGCAAGTTGGGATGCCCTCTTGACCTACATGGTAGAACTGTTTATTTTCATTCTTTTCTTACCCACCCCCCTGATAAAGCTTGAATAATCTCCAAGTTTTCCACACCTCTCATGGGAATTGTGAGTATTCTTTAATTTTTTTCTCAGTCCGGATAACTCCAACATAAATTTAACAAGAAACTCCTTCTGTAATGCCCTCGAGATAAAAAGAAGAAAAGTGAGGCTTAAAAATAAACGAAAGATGACAGCTAAATCTTTAAAATATTAGCAACATTAATCTGTTAACTCCAGTATCTCCAAATCACCCAAGTTCACTGACCAGACCAAGCTATTTGTCCTTCTAGGCAGAGAGATGCGTTTTGAAAAGCTCCAGTGTGAGCCATTGTACTTAGTGGGAATAATTAAAATAATAACTTTAATCACTACCAAGAAATACTTACAATTTAATTAAAGGCAAGGATTCTTTGTCAGTGTCTAACTAGAGCTCTCTATGGATGCGCTTTTCAGAAGCGCTGGAATTTCAAAGGGAATAAAGTAATTTTGGTCTTTTTCTTTGCCAAGTTTCCGATTCACGAGAAAGGCTGACAATATACCAGCCTATCTAGTTCTCAGAGGGATTTTTAGGTCATTAAATCCAGTCCCTTGTTCCAAAAAATCAAACACATCATATAACCTTTCTTATAGACACGTACCAAACCCAGAGGAGCCCTTCAGCAGTACTAGAGAAGATGTTTCCTACCAGGCAGTGATGCTGGGTCACAGCTGGCCAGCTGCTGTAAGCACCTAGTCCCACACGAGTGGAAAGGCAAAAAACTCAGCTCTGAAAAAGCTCCTTGAAAGGTTTGAAACAGACACCTCTCTGCTTTTAAATGTCACGTTCAGCAGTGCAACCCAAACCAAGTAAGGCTCCTGCTCTCGCCCGTTATCACCAGTGCTTGTCAAAAGATGATCAGTATCATTCTTCTATGGGAAGTCAAATGAGCATTAAAGAAATTCAAGCTTTGGGGCTCTTTTTTTTTTGCAAGATAGCATCAGATATTAGCCACCATTTCTTGCCTCATCACATGCTGATCTCGTCAGTAATCAGGATTTTAATTACACAGATCTGTCTCTGGGTATTTTCTTGCATAACTGCAAAAAGGCACAAGCACACTGAGCTCGTGGCTATGGTGGAGATGTGTGGCATAGACAAAAGCCAAACCAGGATAAGGTTTTTCAAACTCTCCAAAAATCTGGGTGTGCTGAGATGTATCATTTTATAACAGTGTGTTTAAAGAGACTGTTTTGTGGCTTGCTTTTTACTCCGACCGTAGAAGGAGTTTTGGTAATTAGAGACATATGCATATATCTGCATATGCAGACATTTGCCAGCACGAGAAGAAAAGGAGATGTTTATGTTGGCGCTCTGCAAAGTGCTGGCTCTCACCTTTGAAAGCTTGCTGCAGGAGACCTACCAGAGGATCTGACCTGTGACCTTCCACTCCTGACAGGATAACTTTGAGCAGCTCAGAAGTCTGGTTACTTCACATAAACACTCTCCAGTTTGATTGCTTTGCATCCATCTGGTGAGCCTTCAGCCTGAACCAGGCAACCCCTTGGGTTCAGGCCCTCGCACAGGTTCCAGCATTTCCCTCCCCCCATTCTTTTCCCTATCCCAAACAGAATCCAAAAAATAGCCTGACACTATAAAAATTACAGGTAAACTCAGCTCTGCTGCAGGAGAAGCAGAGGCAGGGGCTTAATCCTTGTCCAAGCATAAGGATTTTGAAAATCTCTCTCTACAGGTCCCACATTCCTATCTCTAAGGTCAACTAATTTTTACACTCATCTATGGACAACAGCAGCTTAGTTCTCAGCAGAGCAACCAAAAAATCAGAACTTGACTTTGGGTATTAGAGATATGAAATTCCTTACCTGGTATTTTCTCATTCTCTGTGAGGATGACAAGACTCGACCCGTTTCAGATACTGCCTGTGTGAAAGCACTACTGTTGTCGTGCTTCAGCACCAGTTAAAATGATGCTGCCAAAAAGAAGCACCTGCTTGCTGCTTTTATTCACATGCCACAGGTGGGTTCTGTACTGACTCATTTCCTTTCACCTTAAGCATCTTATTAACTTAAACCTGTGCAGAAATTAATGCAAGTTACTTTGGGAAAAAAAACAAATTAATGATGTTTGCTAACACTAGAGACAAAATGCCTTCAGCCCTTGAGAGGCAGGAGGCTCACTAGTATCCTACATGAATAGCTGGCTGTCAGAAAGGCTTGGAACAGAGATGGACCCAAGTCCAGGAAACATGTGATGGGACACAAGCCTTAAGCCCTTCCCACTGCAGAGAAATTAGTTAACTTCTTTCTTATTAGCCGCCTTTTACTACCACTCAAAGAGAATATATGGATGAAAATAAGATGTTTAACAGGATACACCCTATCAAAACCCTAGAACTGAATTAAAAGATAGGTTCAAGGGATGGGGGGGGGGAGGAAAAGACAGACAGGGATACTTAAAGGCAAACACCCAGAGGCAACGGAGGAGTAGAGCTGGTCACCTTCCATTCTCAGGATCTATCCTAGTGAGTCTGGAAGGCAGCACGTTGTGGCATCAGGAAAACAGAAATTCAAGCTGTCTTTTATTTTCTATTTGCAATTTTTTTACACTTTATTGGCTTCCTTTATTTCTCTCTTCCTCTCCTCAAAGTGTTAGGGCCACATCTCTTTCAGTACTTCGACAAACAGGAGTTTTTCAGGTCCTAATCTCTTTAGGAAGCATGCTACAGATGCTGCAGTTCCGAAGCTTAAAAGAAAGAAAATGAAAGAGGTAAGATTCTGCTCTAGATCCTCCGAGTCCCTCCTCTGAGGAGCCTGTCTCTGTGTTCAGTACAGGGAGATTAAGCTCCAAATCAAAGCGCTTCCGATGCCTGAAGCCAGATGATGCAAAGCCTCCCCTCTCCAACACCTCTGCTCCCCTTAGCACGCCCCGTGCGCGCCACTCCGCAAGCCAACGTGGAAGGTCACCAGGAAGACCTTCAGTTCACACCCGAAGACACAACTCAGAGCGGCGCTGAGCGCTCGCCAACTGAAATCTCTGAAGGCGAGGCGGAGGGACTGCTGGAAATCAGTCAAAGGCAAAAAAAATGCCAGGCAAAGTCTCTCTCAGTAACAGAGCTGATGCAAGCGCATCCTTCGACGCCGCCTGAATGACACCTCCACTTCCACATCACCAGAGCCAAGCAGGGAGCAGCTCAGGAAACACACCTCCCATCAAAGCCAGCTCCCCTGCAGTAGAGGAGAACTCCTACAAAAAGACGACAGCCTTGGGTTGCTTTTAATTTGTATAATATACAGCTTGCCCTAGTTTATGCACACTGCAGCATTAGGCAATTAGACATGCTGAAGTATCATTATTTGCCTGGCTCGCAACTGAGCATCCCGTCTCCGCTCCCCTTCTCTCCCTTGAGTGTGGACCATTATCCTCATTTTTGCAACTCTCCCAGAATAGCTGCCCCACAACTATAATTAGTCCACTGCTTGTTTGTTTTGATAGCTGTATTTTCTAAATGAGAAGTGGCGTTCTTCTCTCAGCAGCCTTGATTATTTGCAATTTGGTTTGGCCGAGGATTTCTTTACATTGTTTCTCCTCTACTTTCACATCTTTGTGGGGAAAGGGCCTAATCGAAGTTAAGGTTGCCAAACTTAACTTCTGATCTCTGGTATACTACAGGATTATGATGTTTACGTTTTCAGAAATTACTGCTCTTCTGCAGAAAGTGTCAAAAAGCAGGGGGAGGGGGAAAGAGGCTTGGAGGAGAAAAAAAGTACTTGCAGCTGTTGTTTCATAAAGCAACTCTATTAGAAGGTTTACAACTTTTTCCCAAGGCATAGAAACAATGCTTCCTCTGTGACCTTGAGTAAAGCTAATACAATGGAAGGATCACCGACTGTAATATGTAGACATTTTACAAGAATCTGGCTGTGTAACTGTTGATGAACTTCACCAGAGATGCAGCACGTGGAAAAATGCACAAAAAATACCCAGCAAAATACTGTGAAACGAGGTACGTGTGGAATACTCAAGGATAGGCATTGGAAAACTTGCAGTATTTTAAATGAGATGCTACTTTACCTTGAAGGGATTCGTGCTGACAAATCAGGTCATGTGATCACATATCCCTGTTTATTTACAGTATCAGATAATGTTGGAGAGACTTAAAATTGCTTGCTGGGACTACTTTTTGTCTACACCTACACTGCATTAGTTACCATTAATCCTGCTGTGTAGCTCCCAAATGGCAAGAAAAATAGCCACTTATTTTGAAAAATGCCTAAAAATGACACTACTTCAACATCCATCATCCTGCTCCTTTCCAGCCCTAAGGAGTTCTTGTGTTGGGAGGCTTAGAATACCTACCACTAATAGTAGAAATACCCTATTTTTTGATCTATATGCTTGTGACATAGCTTCCTAAATCTAGTTTCAGTTTATCCCTAAATATGTTTTTTGTTTTGTACATCAGGCATTTGTAGCATTTAGAGAGGCAGGCAGGAGAAAGAAGAAAATACTCTGGCTACAGTTTCTCAGCTGGCTACCTCAGTTCTTTTCTGGATATTCTCCAATAAGTTCTGGGGACTTGATTAATGCAATGTCAAAAGTGAAGCAGGTACAAAATAAACAAGTATAGTGCAGCATGTGAAGTTTACTATGCCAAAGACTGGAATTCATGGAGCATTAAAACAAAGAAATAACTTCACCTACAGGTTCAGTATCCTCCCTTACTCATAGAATATTAACTGGCAAGTCCCTCATGCTGGGGTGAACATAACCTTTGTAGGTCTTTTCTGAAATAACCTGTGTATTAAGGCTCCACCACTTCTGAGGACCAATATTCCTGAAACTGGGCAGCCAGAAGTTTCCAAGTTGCCAAAACCAGAAAGTGAAGAGTAGTTCAGCACATCCAATCCAGGCAACTCCCAGTTCTGCTCAGGGTCCTTTCCAAGACGACAGGACTGGATGAAACTGTGGATTTGTCTGGACAGCTCAGAGCTTTCCTGTCTCAAGGGAGACCAAATAGCTCATGCTCTCTGTATAACTCAAGAAGTTGTACTTTCTCAGGCAAAAGCTGGTGAGTTTGCTGCAGGCTCAGCTTATCAGAGCCTCCTTATTTCTTCACTCCATCCACCCAGGCAAGACACAAGAGTACTGGGAGTTGAAACCAGCAGAAATTTCTTCTCCAAGCTGAACAATCATGTTGCTCTGAAGATGTATTGAACTTTTACTAACAGCTCTGTAGAAGTGTCACGTTTGAGCAGAGACATATATGCCAGGGGTATATTTTTTCTCCACATAAAGCCATAGAAAATTTCAGATCAGGGACCAAAACGCCTAACCTCAGAGAATGGCAGCTCTTAATTAAAAACAAAACAAGTAAACAAAAAAACCCCACAAAAATCCAAGCAAACAGTCAGTTGCATCACCATTTCAAGTACCCAAGAAGCACCAGGGGTGCCATAGAAACCTCTTGTGCCATTCACAGTTTCTAGGAGTTCAGCACAGTGCTGCCACTGACTGCTCCAAGGGTGGGGAGTCCAGCAGGCTCCCGTTGCATCTCTGCTCTTATCTCTCCTGTGTGGACTTCCTGCAGCAGAAGGGAACAGGATGTACATCTTTAGTCAGCCACCATCTGTAGCTAAAACATCAGATGGCAATGAAATAGGAGTGGGGAGTTACTATTCTCTTCCAACCCTATTTTTTGCAACTCGCTGGAGGTGACATTCAAGACACAGAAGAAAGGGAAGAAGATGACCGTGGCAGAGTGGAATTTCATTCTACAGATTCAGGTGGCCAAGTGTAGCCAAAGCTCAGATGGACAGTCTCAGGGATGCTCTAGATGCTATTCTTGAACACTCCTTGAGAACTAAACATCAGAGAGGCTCTATTTGCCTGCAACCATGGTCACTGATCAAGGCAAAACCTTTTTATATTGGTCATATCCCAGAATAAAAATATGCAGGCAAGAAAGGAATATTATGCAGAAGAGAAATAAACTAATACCCCATTAAATTAAAAGTGTCACATCACTGAGGATCATGATGAAAAAAACCCAAAAACCTGCTCTGGCCCAACAAGTGCAGATTTTTTCCTCGAGGATCCCAGCAGCCAGTTCCTGAAACTGTTTAGTTGCCATAGAGGGTAACAGACTTTAACCTCAGGACTACTATTTCACATGGAAACTTGTTTCCAAAGATCCAGACAGCAGAACAAACCCAGAGGAAGGTAAAATCTGAGCTTGTGTATTTTACCCACAGCCTTTTTAGCAGAAGCAATGTGATCTGCAATCATAATGTGACTCAGTGACTCATGTGAGCACACACCAGTATTAACAGAACCCTTCAGCCCCAGAATGACCCTTCAGGAAGATAATCAAGTATCCAGCAGCTCCAGCCCTGTATTCTTCCAACATTCCACCAGTGCTCATGGAATTTAATGTGATTTGATGGGCACTTTTCAAGTCTCCATCTCTGCCTGTTGGTTGCCAGACCTCTGAGTATTCACACCCAGCCACTCGTCACCGGTGGAACCGAGCACCCAGGATGGCCTCTTTACCTGGAAATAGCCTACTGCACAAAAATGGACTGGCCCTAATTAGTACAAAGATAATAAAGAAAGAGTAAATTTGAAGGAATTGTGACAACTCCAGGTTTACACTGGACTGGGCAACTGAGAGGAGTCTGTTAACAGGGACGAGAGAGAACCTGCCGAGTACCTAATTCATTCCTTTACACCTTTTCTGTCTTGAACTGTTGTTCTTAGGCCAGTTTTAAATATCCCAGGCTATGCTCTCCAGTACTTTGGGAATTTAATTCATCTTATTTAGAGCTATCTCTAGGGTGTCTGTCCTATATTGCAGTGTAAACAAACCTGAGAACAATGGGGCTCTTTTTTTTGTCTTCTTAGGAAAGGAGAAGCAACTTCGGGTGCTTTTAGGAATCCTTTCAGGAAAGCTATCCCACAAACACCCATTAGGCTGTGGCAAATCACCAGCATTGCTCTCATTTGTGCCATTTGGCTCATCTTCCTTTTTTCTCCCCCACCCCATCCTTTTCAATGAATACTGGATGTTTATCAAGCATAAAAGGAGTAACCATTACAATTCCAGTATATCAGCATTTTATACACATGCAGAAGTACATAGTGATGAAATCAAGAAATTAACACTGAGCAGAGACCCTATGTAACATCTATAAATATTTCACTGCTGAACTGCAACAGAGATTAATAAAGATAGAGCTTTATACAGTATTTAGCTATGGATAAATAATGCAATTAATCATGTGCATGTGAATTTGAAGGAGAGAAAGAATATTATCCCTTCATGTTCTGCAACACTGTCAGCCTTAGGTTAAATACAATTTCAAAGTGTTTCTTGGCTGAATCTAGTATTCCACTCTTTTGAGGAAAGTTGTTGGATTCCACTTAAAAGACTGATAATCCTGCAAGGAGGAAGACCACATAACCACAAGCAACCCAGAAACCCTCCAACTATCAATTATTAGTCAAGATTCACCAGCAGGCCTGGCATACTCCAAAATAAGTTAATGTTATCTTACAGAAATTGCAGGATATGTTGCTGTTTAAATCCACACACTAAGCATAAGAGATCAAGTCTCAGCAAGAAAAGTCTTCTGGGTAGAAGCTCCAAAGCCCTCAACTCACCCCAGTAAGACTTTTCATGATCTGGCCCTTCCACATTGATGTAATTCCTGAGTTCTACCCAGTGTCACTGGGTAGAAAACGTGTTTCCTGTAGGAAATGTTTCATCCATGGGCACTTGGAGGGCAACCAAATGAAGCAAAGGGCCAGATGCACCAGACTGCAGAAGGTCACTGCATGTCCCACTTAGTTAAAGTGGGCAGAGCACTCTCCAAGCCTCAAATCCCTCCTCTACCTGAGAGGGCATAAATCCATAAATCCTCATCAGACACACAGGCTGGAGGCTCTTAATCATAGCCTGGCCACACAGGAGACAGGAACCCAGGAAGGTGGTGCTGGTGGGTCCTGCACTGTCCAATATATCCCAGGAGCAAATTCAGAGGCAGAGACCAGAACCTCGCCGCTGTGTTCTAACAGTCCCACAGCAGTTGGGGTGACAGCCTCTGAAATGCTTGGCTTGCAGCTTTCCCCAAGTCTCACGTATAAAATACTTAGCTATCAATTGAGAAATTGGTGTTATTGGATATTTTTCCTCAGTCAGAAGTAGGGCCTCTCAGCAGTAGACTTTACTATGCCCTCTTCTTGGGACTGACCTTGCTTATCTTCTTTCCTCCTTCTGCCTGCATCTAGCGGGTCGTTAGAAGGCTGAAGCTGTGGGTTCCCATTCCCATCAACAGGAACCCACTGGCTTCCACAACCCCAGCTCCTGCAAATGATGACCGAGACCAACGCTTTCTGAGAGCAGCCTTGCCCCTACCACCACCACATACACACCACCCCCTCCATACACCCTGTCTACTCAAAAAGTCCATTATAAGCTAGATAAACTTTACTTGAGATATAAGAAGCCTATAACCTGGGGGGAAATAACCACTTTTCCTCCACATTTCCCCCAGCCTGCTTTTGTTGCTCCTTAGGCAGCTAATGAGGAGGCTGTCTCGGGCCAGGAGACCTGCAGGGCTGCCCTCAGAAAGGTGATGCCCACACTTCCATGAGAAAACTGGCTGGAGACTTGCCTGCTTGTACAGTCATCCCAAGCCTCCTGAGCTCTTTTGCTTCTTTTCTCATGGGAGAGGAAGGATCAGCCCCCAGTTCATGCATCTGGAAGATTAAGCCTGAAGGATAGGCTGTTGTGTTCTTGAAAATACCATCCCTTCCAACTGCAGCTCTCATCCCACTGACATGTTCCTGCTTTGGCATTCCAGAAGGCCTTCTGTGACCCTCCCTCGGCATGCTCTGCAGCCACCAGATAGCACTGATGTCCCCTGAGGAAAACAAACCCTTCCTTCTCCTGCCTGGGAGGCAGAGCTGTGACTCAGCAGAAGCTCCTGTATGAAGAAATACGGTGGGCCAGATCTGCCCTAACACAAGCAGCCCTGTGGCACCCTTCTGGCCATGCCAGAGAGCCCTGATGCGATGGCAAGTTGTGCTTTAAGGTATTCCTGCAGTGCCAGGGACACGTCAAATAGCCTCAGGATAAACAAAATCAGGCCCGGCAAGGACAGAAACGCTACAGGGGCATTTCTGTGGGAACTTCCCCAAAAGTCATCTCCCACTGAAATTCTACTCTAGAGTGATGCTCATTCTGCTGGTCACATGTGGCTCCCAGATCTTTTCAGCTCATCAGCCTCTAACCATATGTGATGGCGTCTCTGTGTGGTGGAGGGGGGGGGGGGGGAAAGAAGGAAAAAAAGAAAAAAGGTGGCTCCACTTCCAACTCCACAAAGGATATGAGCAAGCTGTGTAAGCTTCTGCAGCCCGTGTCAGTCAGTAAAATTAGATCCTTACAGCCCTCTCTCTTGAAGACAAGGAGCTAGCTACACATCAGGCTGTGCTCTGCTAGGGGCAGGAGTGCAGTGGGAGAACAGGAAGAAGAACTTTGGCTTAGTTCTGTCATTGCCAGGGTCCTTCCAATAGCTGCTCAAAGAGAGCAGTGGTGACCAGGCTGCCAGTGCTCCATGGAGATGTTCACGGGCACTTCTCAGATTGCTACAGTATAATTAGTGTTTTCTTTTTATTGCAACTCCAGTGAGCTTTCAGTAAAACACAGGACTAAAATATCTGCACGTTTGGAATGATTTTGAATTCTAGATTCACGGTTTTGTTTTTCTTGCTTGCTCTTGTTTGAATTTTAAGATGAAAGCAAACAGTCCAAGGTTATCCTGAAGAGAACAGATACGAGAAGCTCTTGTTAATTCTGCCTATAGGGAAAAAATCAGGCTGCTTCTCTTCAAACCTTTTAAAATAATGTTTCATACCATAATCAGTGTAATAGAATGAACTGATTGATTGTTTGAGAAGGGCAAGAGGAGCTAATTTTCCACAGAGATGGCCAGTGCTGCCTACAGTGTCTCTGCTGAAGATTATACCCGCCAGTCTTTTGCAGCACTGCTACCACCCCATGCAAATTCCTTTGCTCACTGTATATTGGAAACACACACCGTGGTCTTTTTAACCTCTGCCTCTGTGTCACCAGCCAGAGGGAAGCCAAATGAAAAGGCAGAGACCAATAAGCACTTCTATGAAATTTCAACTGAGGACATCCCAAAGATGTAGGTAATTTTGGACATTTGCTGACTTTCCATCCCCACCCCCCTTTAAATTAAGTCAAGCCTTAAAAAAATAAAGAAAGAAAAAGCCTCCCAAAAGGGTTAAATTTTTCCCCTACAGCTTCTCTAAGCGGAACTGATATTCTTAGTCTGACTTAAGGATATGGAATAGAAAGGCTGCCAACATCTGTTGTGGTCAGAGACAGATAAAAGAGACTAATTCAGAGCTGGAAGAACCCATGTACAGCATTCTGTGTTGCATTACCCTCTCCATAAAGGCACGCAAAATAGTATTTGATAGTATGGAAGATAGATGTTCACCAAAACTTCTTCACTGGAGAGGCACAAGAGTTTCACATGTCTGTAGGTACCCTCATCATTACAGAGTGCACAACGTGAACCATTTAACTTCGAACTGGGGAATTCCAAGCTGGGAATATTTCAAAAAGAGAGTACATAATCACACTGCTACCTAATGGAAACGAATGGAAGACAGAAAGGGAATTTGTGATCTCACAAGTATTGAGAGCAATATTGATTTAGCCTGCTGACCATGGAAAAAAAGTTAGCACAGAACAGATTAAGATGCTAATTAACTTTGGATATGGATTAGCCCAAACTCTATGAAGGCACTCGGAGTATCCACATAGAGACTTGAAGAAAAGCTAATGTGATTTACATTCACACTCTAATTCAGTTATTAAACATTTTATGTAGACAAGCCTTCAAATTACTGCAATCAGCAACTATTTCCAAGGAAGCCAACTGCATTATGACAGTATATAATATGCATGCAGGCAAAACCAACTCACAATCTACAAACTGCAAAACCATTATATTTATTTTGCCAGGATTGATCTCACTCTAGGAAGAGAACTTCAATATCTGAAGTGGATTTCAAGTAACAGCTATTTTACTACAGGAAGGGAACAGTTTACAGCCAGGCAGCTTAACTACAACTGAGACTGAAGTGACACCAAATATGTAGCATCTAAATGTTCTTTTGGTGCATGCTCTGCTGTCCTTATTTCAAGGAAACACTCGAAGTGAGCAGAAACTGCCCAAGGAAGTGCAGACAGCCTGCTTCTTTTGTCACAAAGCAAGACTTGTACCTCACCTTTTGTTTGCATCCATAGGTAAGATGCAGGCACGGAACTAAAGCTCCCTGGCAATGGGACCACAGCGTGCACTGCTGCCAGGAGAGAAGGGAATGGTCCCAGGGACAGGGGCCAGCTGCCCACCAGCTGAGAAGGGTCGAGCTGGAGAAGTCTTGCTTTCATTTCTTTACCTAGAAGATGGCCCAGTCCTTACTCCAATGCATGAATGAGCTTAGCACTATTTCTCTCTGCCTCTTACACCCTGACACCCCTCTAAAAGCACATCCCTTAGCTTGCTGCAGAACTGCAGAAAGTTACTGGCATACACAGAGAAATTCTCCTCAGCTACATCCATCCATTTTAAAATTCAGCTGGCACATCTTGGTCTTAATATACTGCCTGGGGAGCCTTGCCAAGCATTTCTCACTTGATACAGAACAGTCCAGCTGGAAGGGACCTTCAATGATCACCTAGCCCAACTGCCTAATGCCTTCAGGTCTGACCAAGTTAAAGCACGTTAAGGGCATTCTCCAAATGCCTCCTAAACACTGACAGGCTTGGGGCATCGACCACCTCTCTGGGAAGCCTGTTCCAGTGTCTGACCACCCTTTGAGTAAAGAGACGATTCCTGATATCCAGTCTGAACCTCACTAACCCAGCTTTACCAGTTTATGGAGCACTGGTTTGCACCTGTACTGCCAATAACTGGGGATTCATAGCAAACACCAGCTTCTTCTCATTCCCTTATCACTGGGCAAGTCTTTCACAAAACAGGTGCAAAATTAGAAGCTAGCTTTGTGAACTCCTCCCCCACTGACAACCTTCTAATTACTGGTATTTCTGTACATGATAGCATGCTCATGCATTAAATACACAAAGAACTATTAAATCATATTTATTGAGGCTCTACCACTGTTAGAGACATATTTTGCAACATTAAAAGCCTCCAAATATGTTTTAAATTATGTATAAGTATTTATTTTGTCATACTGGGGGTTTTCTGCAAATATAAATATGTTTTAAATAACTGATCTTTACTTTAGATGCATGGAAATCAATTATTTAAAACACATTTTGAGATTTAAACAACTATACCGTGTCTACCTCTTCCGTAATCTCAGCCTGCATGAGATGCACGCTGCCATTTAAAGACAACTTGCTACAGCTAAATAAAGTATCTGATACAGCTCTTGGACCCCACTGCATATCTCCCAGTTAAAGAACATGCCCAGGAGGCTAATAGTCTGTACAAAATGTGATCCAGTAGGATTTTGCCATCTAAAACCTGACAACCTCTAGATGCTTATTTCTATGCCTGTGATGGCAGCTCCCTGCAAAGAGACAGGGTTTGGGCAAGAAATAGGAAGCTTTAGTACACCACACAAGTTCTTCGTGTTCCACAGTCCAAAATAGACTTATCTGGAGCCAATTTACTGAGGGTAATTGATACCAGATCTTTGCTGGAATGACTTGCACTCTTGCAGCCCTTCAGATGTACATCCAATAGGGAGCTGTCGCTCCGTACCAGCTTTAATACAGAGGTCCAAGCACAAAAGCCAGTACTTGGAGACACCATGTGGTTTTGTAGCTCTTCTCCAGAGAAGCTGAGACAACAGCTCAGCAGCTGGGCTACACACATCCATGGAGTCCTCCCACTTGCAACAGATATAATATGGGTTATTTTCTTTTTAAAATTTGACAACCTTCAATAAATAATGGAGTTAAACGGTTATAATGTGGTTTTCAGCCTAAGAAGTTTGTGGTTTTAGCTTGGCTATTATTTCAGAAGGACACACCTGGTGCTTAGAGATGTTGAGCATTGGCTATACATAGTGGAAGAAACACAGAAGATACATGTTTCTTATGAATCTGTAAGGCCTTGGTAGTCTTTCTGAGTGTTTATGAGCGTGAAATTCAAAAAGGACTATAAAACAGTCTTCTCTATACACTGAAGGTGTGCCTCACTGCACCCTGCAACGCAGTGCAGATACACAGCTTCCAGCAAACCAGTTCCCATTGAAGGAACCAGCTCCCATGCCCAGGCTAGGCATCATAAAGCCTAGCAGGTAACCTCTCTCTAAACACTAAGAGACCCACAAACAGAATTTAGTTAATTTGGTTGCTGTTATTTTATCCTTAACTAGAAAAGAAAAGTCACATTCTTGTTACTTTTTCTTCAGAATGGTAGGAGCAGCTTTTGAACAACCCATTGCCAAGGTTTCTGGCCAGTACACCTCAGACCATAACATCACAATACTATCAAAAGGCAATTTTTAGCAGTCTCACATCCCCACTGTGTCCTCACTATGTCTTTTTCAACAGGGAGATAGGTATACAGGGATGCTAAGCTTAATACCACACAGGCAGACAGTAAGGGAGCAGAGGGGTGAACATAGACATGTCATGCCCTAGATCACCACCCTGATTTCTAGAGCATCCTTTTAGCTTGGACAGAAAAGAGCTCCCTTGCACTGCCTGGGCAGGAGTTCCTGACCTGCAAAGCACGACACTGAGCTTGTGGGACAGCAGAAACTTCACCAAAAGTAAAACAAGTAGATTTCCCTTAGCTAAATACACAAACACCAGCAACATGGTAAAATCTCATTTGTTTCAATATTCCCACTCCCCTCTGAGAAAGGAATAGATATCTTCTTTTTTTTTCCTTTTCTAAAGTAGCTGAAATAGCTACATCATCAGTATCAGTATTTCAGACTCTCGTATTGCAAACCCTCAGCCACACACAGTGGTCTCTCCAGCTTTGCTATTTCTCAGTGATAACAAAGTTTTCCTAAAACTTCACACCAGGCAAAACAGAGCAATGAACCCAGTGCCAGGGAAATGTACTTACTGACCACACACAAGTGGTGTGGCCACGCAGCTCTGCCACCTGCATCCCACCAGGGCAAGGGACCCACAAGCAAAGAAGGGCAGCAGCAACACCCATCAACCTCCTGGGAGCTGATGTGGTGGCCCAAGCACAAGCTACAGCTAAAATGCAGACAGCTGAGACAGGGGAGAGTGAGGAATGGTGTTTATGGAGATGTTCATCTGATTAGGTACTGAGGAAAAAAAAAAGACACAAGCAAGCTGCCTGGCTTGTGACACACCTCTGCCTCCTGTCCTGGCAGTCTGCCCCATGCCAGCTTGGTCACCAGTCACAGCCCACCAACACTGCCTGCTAGATAGCAGCAGCCATCCCATCTCTCCATCACAAACCATTACATTTTCACTCAAGGGCTGATTTACAAGTCAGCAGCCCAAGAGCAGGGTTACCCATCTCCATCTTCAGCATCTCAGTAGCCAAGAGGCAACACGCAGTTGTCCTTACTGAGCCACAGACAATGATGTGTCGAGCTTTAAGCACACACTGAAACGCTCTTCTGAACCCAGAGGGATCTAAACTTGTGTTTAAGATTAAAATTTGCCTAGTGTTTTACTGAATCCGACAAAAAGAAGTACCAAAAAAAGCCCAGCAGAGAAAGCCTGGAGGATATCAAGGAAGAGGACAAGGCTGGATTCATTATTATTTTAACAGCAGCCCACTCTTTCAAATTAGTTGATACTTCTGAAGGCTGCTCAAGTAGTGGAACTGTTTCTAGGCTATTAAGTTGGTGTAAGTATTTACTCTGAATAATATTTTGCGATTCAGCTGCCAGATCTCTTTTATCTGTAGCAATTTCCACTTAGTAGGTGTCATTTACACATTGCTTTACATATATTTAAGATTTTATGGATTAGCCGTGTGCTTCCCAGCTTTGTAACAGCTTTCCAAGCATCAGTAGGACACCCTAAGTTACAATACCATCAAACACATCTTAGGAGGCAACAGATGCGTATTTTGGCTTTATCCCTCACAGAGGTGTGTAAATTATTGGGAATATCAGCTTTAGGAAAACACCAGATAATGCTGCTAAATATTAAAATACAAGTGAGTAACAGAGAACACGCCTACATCTTCCAGTGCTCTGCCAATATTTCAAACCACTGAACTAAGGGAATGCCTCTTCATTCTGTAGCCCTCACATCCAGGGATTTTAGACCGGTCTTCTGCTAAAAAAAACCAACCCCAAATGACTCCCTCTCCCCCATGTAAACTTCCCAATAATGTGCTGCTCGCAGTCAAAAAGATACTGGTACTTTGTTGATGAAGACCTTCCACAAACAAACACAGACCACAAAAACAGTCAAGAGTTGTCAGATGATAGAAAAGCGCCAACGTTTCCCCATGGCAAGAGGAAAAGCCATCAGAGGCAGCCTGAAAAGAAAAAGCTTTTATTTTTGTTTATGATGCTCGAATGTGAGAGCAAACTGGGCCACCCATTTAGAGCTGGATTCTGCTCCCTGACTGCACAGCTATTTTTACCTTCTGTGTTTTTATAACAAGTCTGGCTACAAACTTTGCTGTAGCTCCTCATACAAGGAGAATTCACAGCCTCTCAGGAAGGCTGACGTATTTTAGATGAGATGGCAATTTTACTGGAAATGTGACAAGGAAAAAAGTGGCTTCTCTTACTTGGCAGATCCATGCCCTGTGTGTATTCCGTTCTTATTTACTCATAGCGGCGATGAAAAACACTTCCCTCCTTCTCAATTGCTCAGCCCCACAGAGCTGGTGGAGCTCGCAGAGAGAAAAGCATCCACATCTCAGGCCTCTCCAAAGCACATCTGTGTGAATCTTGAAGGGTTTGTGGTTTTCTTTCTCTTTTCCTTTTTGATTTGGCTGGAATATCTGTTGGTGGATAAGATAGGTGGGTCTCCCCTACAACAGTCCAGGCTCTTGTACCACCCAGGACCCACAAGATCTATTTAGCTACCAGTAGGTGAAATATCATGAGATTCACCATGAAGTTGAATCCATGAGAGTCTCCTATAAATCCGTTGCCTCCAATAGCTTCAACCAAAAGTAGTGAGATTTATGCTAAAAGTCACCAAGCATATAAAAATGCCACTGAGGTTAAGCAAAAGCTTCACAAGAGATGAGTCTGCCAGAAAGGCACACAGAGAGGAGAGAGATGGGGTGGTCCTTGCTGCTCAGGGCTGTGTGGGACAGCCTGGATTTGAAGACAAGCAACACTCCTGCAGCATTTCTTACGTGCACGTGTTGGGTGGCATGTGCAAGTGGTGTTCCTCGAAGGCAGGCACCAGGTAAACACAGATGACAGATGCAGATGTATTCCTTCCCAGCAGCTCCCTCCAGAGTCCAGCCATTAGTTTCCTGAACTTTAGGGGAAACTTTCATTTTGGGGTGGGGTGTTAGTGGTCTGAGGTTTTTTTTTCAGTAGATCCCCTAAGATAGAAAATTTTAGCAATCAGACAAATATATAAATAAAAAGAGAGAATAAGGTAAAAAAAAAAAAAAGAAAATTATGTCACCCTGAAGCAGTTCCATCAAGGGATGACATTTTAAATCACATCATGTCTCACACCCATTTCTTAGTGCAAAATAAATCACTTGAACAGAGTGCAAGCCAATTTTTACTTTAAAAAATGTTGTGTCCTAAGGCTCTCTTCTTGAACTTCAAAAGCATACTTCATAATTACTCTACCTATCAAAGGAAACTCAATATTTCACCTCCAATCTCCCTCCACTTGTGTTATAATTTTTAATTGTTAATAAATTATATTAATTTTAAACTGGTTATTCTCTCTCTTGAAATTACATCTCTCAAATGAGTATGGCAACTTATTTTAAATTAACATATTTACCTTTAAATTATATTTCAGTAATTTGTTTATGACTTGTCTTCCCTGTTAATTCTTGTATTAGGATTTCAATCTTGGGTTACCCCATTTAATCTTATTTGAATACTATTTTCTCAATTTAAAGAGTCAAAACCTCTTTTATAGAGCTCGAGATTTCTGGCAAGCAAATATTTTTCTTTCTTTTTTTAGCAGATTTATATATTTTTGTTTGGAGGCATCATTCTGTACTGCATGGCATTTTGTCATTACAAGCTTCAAACGCAAGAGGAAAATTTGAAGGTCTTATTTGCAATGTAAAAGCTGCTTTTTCCAGATCATGCAGGTACCCTTAAAGAATATGACACAACAGTATTTTGGGCAGGGTTACATTATTTTCTTTAGCTATCGGGTATTTTACTTAATGCTCAGTTCTTGCAAATTCAAGAAGACCAGACACAACAGGCTTCAGGTACAGTAAAGATGAGAGTGCTTCTGAAGAAGGAAGCGAGGTTCCTGTGTCTATTCACGTCTGACAGTGAAGGCATCATTCTTCCTAGAGCCCAGCAGTCAACATCTAAGAGTTCTCAAGGCTGGTCACATGCTTCAATGGATGAATAACTATTGCAAAATGATAGAAAAAATGTCATATGACATAAACCAGCGCTCCTAAAAACCCCAGCACACAGAAAACTGCCCTCGTGGCAGGACCAGCTGAAATAGGTTGCAAAGTCTCGTGCCTGGGAGCAACCTGAGCTGCGAATCAGGCGGAGGAGCTCGCGCACAAGCAACACTCAGTTGGCTTCTGATGCTCTCGGAGGAGGCCAGTTGGTGAACTCAACTGCGTAGCTGAACAAACAATTCCCCTGTTGAAAGGAAAATTTTCCCAGAGATGCCTTTGGGATTTCTGGGCATCACACAGGAAAGAAAAACAAAGCAGATGCTGTCCCTGGAGAGTACGTTACAAATGTTAGGTTAAGACCAGCGTCTACGGGGGACTATTCAGAGCTGGGTGGGTATTCTTTAGTCTGCAGGGTGGTTCTTTATTAACAAAAAAATAAAAGCCTAAGACTGTCTCACCATCCCAGTAAATTACACAGCAACATATGAAATGATTTTTTTCCAAAGTCTCAGCAGACAACTACAAATTGCCCACGTTAAAAGAACTCTGGCTGTCAAAGGTGTGAGACAAAGAGCCTGTGTCTCAGACACTGCCACTCTCCAAACCTGCCACATTTCGTCATCTTCCCCTCATCATTCTTTACGCACAACAGTCTTTCCATAGGAAAGAAACTCAGGTTTTGCTCCTCCTTCAGCCAAACTCTCTGCTCACAATCAAATCCACAGAGTCAACAACTTTTTTTGAGTCCTGACAATACCCATTGCTGGTAGATCACGAGAGAACTAAATCACAAGAAGATGAAAGAAGTACAAGCACACCAAAGAACAGCTTCAGACCAAATTCAACAGTCTTGCATAAATCTCAAGACATGCTCCCAAGTCCCAGCTCATCAAGATGAAAATGTAGCTCCTAATACTTCCCATATGTTTCAAACAAAATGTTATGAATGAAAGATGGATCTTCTTCGCAGTTGTTCCCTTCCAGTGCAACCCACCCAACTCCAGATTAACCCATCTCATTCTAGTTCCATCACCTCTGTGTGACAGAGACACTGGACTCCTCCTTGCCAAAGGAGCAGGCACATGAGGTAGAAGGAAGCACACCCTGGAAAACTCAGATGTTCTCCAGCAAAATGAGAGAGGGAGGGCTGAGCGAGGCAGCGCAGTTCTTCCTTTTCATGTTGTGAGAGCTTCCAAAAGAGAAGTGTCTTTCAAACAAAAGTGAGGCACGGGGTAACTTTCCAAACGTTCTCATTTATTTCTGATAGTTGTCTTCATTTAGGAAGCAATGTGTTTTCTCTCAAGGCTGGCAGAGCCACTGGCTGAAGCAACAGATGTACCACACTGATGATCCTGAAGAAAGAAAACACATCTGTCTGCAGTAGCTTTTTTGGACTCTGAGGACCGAGTGTGTAAGCCTGTGGGAACTCCACAAACACTTGAAGGCCTAATTTATTCATCGTTGATTTATTTATATACCTTTATGCAAGAGCTTTGGTGATCCACGGCAATGTATACTGAAAAGTTTTAGCCGATAAATTGCATTTGTTCCCCATTTTAAGATATCAAGAAAGAAGAAAAAAAGAGGTTTTGGGTATCTGTGAAGTAGCATGTCATTAGATACTGGCATATTGAGGCAGGCATTGGATGTTTTCTAGTGTACACAATTGGCACACCTGGGAAAATGCAAACACTGCCAGCTAAAATGCCTAATCTCTTCTTTAGCACATTTGTGGTTTAATTACAAAACCTAGCGAACAATTAAAATTCAGGTCAGCACACAGCAGCAATACCAGCCTTTGATGTGGGGTCAGCATTGGTCACAGTCCTGTACTCATTACATAGGTTAATCAACTTACTGGAGTAAATATGACAGGACTGACCAAAAAAGCTATGTAATTACCATCGCTCTGAGAGCGCTGGCAAGCAGAGCTGCTTTATTTGTTTGATACACGAGAGTTATTTCTTCTAAATAAACCAGAGAGCCGGAGCTGCTAGCGTAAAGCAGGCTGGTTTCTTCCCCGAGCAGTCCCTCTGGCTGCTGGGTGCAGGGCAGGGTGCACCCCCACGTGCAAACGTGCGAGCCCACGCACCAACCCCCCCCGACACCCCCCCCCCCACACCAGTTTCAGCATCAGACTGGTCCGAGTGGCTCTGCCTGCCCCTGCAGCATCCCACCGGCCGCAGCCGAGCGTGCCCCGCGAAGCCGCCGCGCCAACGTCACCACCGTCGTGTCGTGGGAAATACGACACGCATCTGTCATGGCAATATAAATTTGTGACCTCCCCAGCCTCCTTCACCTCTTCTTCTAGCTCAGCAGACCTACTTTGGGGCAGTGTGAATTTGGGAGCACCTCTGGAACAGTAACTTCATCCTAGAAATGGATCGGTACAGCCGGAGCAAAGGATGCTTTCTCTCGCCCAGATGTAGATTCTTCTCGATCCCCTGAGAAAGAAAACTCATCCCAAGCCTCAGACAGGTCATAGCCAGCCCAGCTTGAGGGATGTAGCTAAGGACTAAATGTCAAAACCCTCCGCAGTGGAAAAGAGAGATTCCTGCTGGCTTTCGGGCAGGATGCGCAGTGCTCGCTTCCCAGGCTGAAAGCCAGGAGTTATCAGCCTGTTCAGCCTGGGATTTTTGCAGTAGGCACCCAATTCCCCCTGAAAGGAGAGTGACAGCTAGGAGGTTTGAGCCGGGATTTTTGCAACAGTCACCAAACTCCCAGGGAAATTCAGTGAGAGCTGAAGAGTTTTGATCCCTCACATGAAAGTTGATAGCAAATTAATATGCATTTCACTGGGGGTAGGAGTAGGTCTGGGTGCCAGACTCCCATAAGCTCTTTTGAAAATCACAGCCTTAAATGGTAACATTCTGATATTCCAAAAAAAATATATGGGGTTAGGTAATTTTGTCTAATTCTTAAAAATGTATTAGTCATAATTTTCTTCTGCCTTTCCGTCCCTATGAGATAAAAGGATTCTGGTTTTACAAGCAGCAAGGTTTACCAAAATAACCCTAGAGAAGTTTTAAACCATTTCATACAATATTTCCAAATTATTTCCTGGGTTTTTTCTTCCCATAAAATGTGTTCCATAGAGGGTGTTGGACGGTGGGCACTGTCCCATCTGAGCATTTCTCTGGGCTGATGGGTTATCTCAGTGCCATCCTCCCTAGGAGCAGCCAGCCAGCCATAGGTGACAATTAACCAAGGGAGGAGGCTGCAAAACACACCAGAGGGTACACACAGCCATAAAACATATGGCAGCAGACAAGGGCATGGCACTGTAGTGGCACGCTGTGTTTTCGTTCAGCTATGGCAAAATATTTCAATGGGACAATAAAGAAGAAAATGGTTTTGGAATAAACCCTGGGCCGTCCCTTCATCACCGTAGAGACAAGGTTTGTGTCTTCCCGTGCTTGCTTTCTGGTGTCTAGCACAACAGTCCCTTTATTTACCATTGGAATAACACTAAATAACAGGAGCTGCTAAGTGCTGCTAGGGTGTTAATGCTTACTACTAGTAGTAGGCGTTGATGAACAGATCATTACTGCTCATTTTCTGTCTGAGTCCTACTCCCTACAACACTCTGCTCTCTCATTCTCCCCACCCACTGCATTTAAACGAACAAACCACGTTTTCTTTATGTCATCTCCATCCATCCCAAGAGCTTTGATCACCAAAGGGAACAAGTCAGAGCCAGCAGTGTTCTCATTCTGGGGGAAATGATATTTTGAACTTATTTTTCTTGTGCATCTGAGTAACAGCAAATATTTTCAATTGTTTTCATTTTCCAAGGGAAAAAAAAACCCCTCTGGTCAGGATAGCTCATTTACCTTACCTTAAACATAGCTTGATTTATTTTATTTTTAAAATTACTTTTTAACTGCTTCCTAAAAAACGAATAAAAGCAAACCTTCAAGAAAAAATTGCTTGGAAACAAAACACTGAAGCTGATTGTTCTGGCAGCAATCAGAAAGGACACGTTAATATCTTGCTTTTACATTTTCAAATAAAATTCACTGAAAAAGTCATAAATTCACTAGATGTTCATTTTAGGACAAAAGAAAAAAGGCATTTTTGGTGGGCAAACATTCCTAATTCTTTTTCATGGACTGGTTGAAGCTACCAGGGACAAGCACAATGTCATCTTGCTGTTTTCCCCCTCTCTGTTACCAAGTTTTACAGCCATCCGTTCCGAGGACTTCAGCTGGGTCCCCGTGGAAATGTGGGACCAGACAGTGTGTCACAAGCCTCTTGAATTAGTGGAGCACCAATACTCCATCCAGGACTACATAAATGTGTCTCTCTAGCAGGTTGGGCAGTGCCAGTCACCCGAGCTGTCCCTGGCACCATCCACAGCAGCTGAGCTGATCCCACGGTGATCATTTTTCTTTATCTCAAGAAATCTCACTTGGCTTTCCTTTTCTCTTCCCAAGCAGGAGCAGTCCAAGGGCAGTGCAGTGCAGAACCAGCAGGAGGTGCTCCTATAGCAAGAAAATCCATCCAACAGAATAAATCATAGCTCTGTGGCACCCAATTTCCCCTCCACTGCAAGAGAATTAACATTTGGCACGCTCAGGGAAGGAGTTTCGGCATAGAAGAGAAACCAGTTTGAGCTCTCCTGCTGCAGAAAGCTAGACAGATGCAATATTTCTCTTGTTTTCAAGTTGCTGTAATCAAGCATATCGCAAAAGAGGGAAAAAAAAAAAAAACCCTAAAATATGTTATTAGGTCCTGGTAGACTTGCAATTTCTGAAATTCTTTTACAAATGCCCATAGAGTATTCCATCTTTATCCTCCCAAGTCACTGAGAATAACACATCAAAGAGCATGTTTGCATTTCTATAATAGATAACAGCATTGACATAAGCTTCAGGGTTCATACAAACTATAAACTGAATTACCAATCTCCTATCTCACATATTTATAAACTGTGAGTCGAGCCTGGAGAAAAAAATTCCAACTCCAGGTGAAATAATTATTCCGGAGCTTTTAGAGTCACTTCTGGGTTGCAAACTGGATTCCAGTGGATGTGAATTACCAGTTTGGTTTGTACCAACCTCTGCTTGCAAGAGTCAAAGGGTAAGGTGGGCTCTGCTGGTCGCTGCGGCAGCGAGGTTGGCGTTGTCATTTAATGAGAGAGTTTGTAAAAGCCGCGGTGTCTCAGCCCCTGGGGAGAGGTTTGCTGCTGCCATGCTCTTGCTTTGCCTCCAAAGCCCACGGCCGTGTGGGCACCAGCTCTCCTGGAATCCTCTGAGATTCCAGAGCCTCAACAGAGCAAGCCCTGATAGCCCAGAGCTTCTGCTTATGAACCTGAAAGCATTATAAACTACGACCCTTTTCTCCTCGTGCTTTAAGGAAGAAGAATATAATTGCCCTGTTTCTGTAAACCAGAAAAGTCAACACAGAAGGGACCCGTTTTTGGAGAAACTGGGCATCTTCCAAGCTTCTTCGACACCAAAGCACCATTTATCCAGGAGACTCTGCCTAAAAGGCAGAGATGGGTGCAACAGAGAGAGCAATTCCAGGAGACCACAGGTAACCCAGTGGTAAGGATGCCCCGACAAGGGTCAAACTAGGAAAAGCCAACAAAAGCTGCCTTCCTCCTCTTGCCAGGTTCTGGGCTGAGCGTGACTCCCCAAACCACAGGGCTGAGACCGTAGTCCTCAGATTAGGATGCACACTGGTGAAACCCAACGTCTGAGAGAGCCTGAGTCACCCCCCAGCAGCTCTCTGTCCAACCATGGAGAGTTCTGGTGTGCTAGATTGTCAGGAACAGAGACAAAGGGGGAAGGAAAACATCACTAAGAAAGGCTATTGTGCTGTCTCACGCAACTGCGTTTGAAAAGAAACCGATGCCCTGACGCCAACAGCAATTCTGGAACTCCAGTCCAGGTCTGAGCCACCAGCTCCTTCCCTTAACTCCCCAGAGCATTCCTTCTCCTGCTGCTACTGTTCAGCGTGCCCCAAAGGAGAGGAAACCATAGGTCGGAGGAATAATGGTGTGGGATTTGAGGCAGGATGTTCTTTTCCTGGGTAGTTTGCCAAAGACCAGCTGGAGTCTACGGTGGACACGTTTGTGTCTAGATCTCACACGAAAACGTGAGACCCAATATCTTATGTGAACTTCTCAGTAGTATTTGCTTCTGGAATATATAGCAGCATGTAGGCAGTTAAGACATGTAAAATTAGGGGACTTCAATTATTATGGGTTTTTTATTGATAATACAGACCTCTTAAGGTCTTCAGAAACTATCTCATCAGAAATGTCTCTAATTTTTCATCCTAGAGACTTCATATTGCTTCATCCTTACAGTTTCTCACCCCAGTCCAGACTGGAACAATCCATTTCCTTGCACCAGCCCCTACTGGAAATCCAAAACCGTTAACTACCTTTCAACAGAAATAACTATTTTTATTTCAGCTATAGGACAAAAAGCTTTTCTCTAATGTGTTGCTAATTTACAGAGCATTTACTAATTTGAAAACCTTCCCTTTACAGACAGGACTGGTTTGCTAATTTGAAAACCTCCCCTTTACAGACAGGACTGATTCCAAGCAGACTACATATCACACACCCCAAGTTTTGCCTCCGGGGTGATGAAAAAGCAGCCTATAAAATGACTTTTTGGGGGATTCTCGCAGCCTCGTCAGCGGGATCGATTCTTCTTTGCAGCAACAAGCGCAGAGTTGGCATTGGGATTTGGGGTGGGATCAGTGAAAGGATTCTGGTGACAATAGCAGCATTCACGAGCTCTGTCAACGCGGCATGGTTTATTTAATTCAGCAAACACTTAGCTTTGGCGGCAGAGAAAGGCAAAGCAGTGTAGACAGAAATATTAAGGTAGAAATGCGGAGAAAAAAAATTTCTCCTGGCTAGACCATGTCTAGATTCAAAGGAAAATTGAGGGGGGAGCAAAGGAGTAGGATTTTTTTAAATTTCTTTTTTTTTTTTTGTTCCTGGGTTGTTTTTTTTTTCCCTGAAACAGAGTCCTGTTCTTGTGCTGCGAGTGGCAGAAACATGAAGTGAGGATCATTAAGTGATGAAGGCTCTGCGGCTGACAGATGATAGGACAGATTCAGCTCAGTCTCTTTAACTTTGTTTCTCTTCAAACTGAAACACTCTCTTATTTTTCTCGTTGGAGACAATATCTAAGAGGACTGATGCATGAGAGAGAAGCGAGCCCAGCTTTCTGGGAAACAAGAGACGTAGCACAGAAAAGACACTCAGAAAAGGTCCTAAAGGTACTTGACTCTTGAATAGGTTAGTATTTAAAAAATTCGACTGTGTAAGTGAAAGATGAAAAACTGCTCCAGTAGAATATACACCAACACTTTATAATGGAAGTATACAAACAAGAGCCCCTTTGTTCACTGGCGCCATTTCATCTGGGCTTTGGAGGCTTTTTTTGTTCCTTTCTGGCTCCAAATTGCCTTAAAGAAACTAAAAATAAATCTTCGTCCAAAACTTTGCTGTAAAAAAAAAGCACTTTTAGGTCGAAACATGCACAAAAAAGCACATGAATATGACGGGACGGTGCGCTTGACCAACTCTCAGAATTTGGCAGCAAGAGAGAAGTGGGGCAGGTGCTCCTGTACCTCGTGGAGATGGTCAGCATCACCCCAAAGCTGAGGTTGCTCAAGAACATGCAGGTGCAATTGTCATTGAGAGCCCTTGAGACCTCCACGTGACACCTTACTGTTAGGTGTCTTACATTTATTGTTTCCCCGAACGACTTGCGGCTTTTCCGCGCGCGCCGCTCCATCACCATCACAGCTGGCAGAGGTGCTTCTGCCAGATGCTGCGAAGCAAGGGTGAGGTTCTGAGAGAGAAGCTGGGCTCACAGCTGCTTTATTCTAATAGCTTCAGTTGGTTTAAGCATTTAAAGCCCTGCAGATTTAGAGAGCTGTCCTTCTAGTTTTGTGTAAATGAAGGAAATCAGTGTCCCTGCAAAATTTCTGATGATAAAGCCGCCCCATTGCATGGGAGTGTCTGAATGGCCAGACCTACTCAATGCTAAACAGAAGGTGAGCTGTTTGCAGCATCCCTGCTCAGCTAAGTAAGTACAGTTAATGGTATAGCCCAGCACAGCAACTTGCACAGGAGAAAACTTTCCATCGGAGAGGAAAAGTGTAGCCAACAAAGTAGCCCAGCTAGGCACACATGCTTTGTCTTGTGGCTGTGTGAACTAAACTCACACAGGGCAAGGAGGTAACGACAAATAAAATGGCCTGGTTTGGCAGCCTCCTGCCTTTCCAGGGAGAGAGCTGAAATCTTTCCCTTAGGAAAATCCATCACAGCTTCCCAGCTTGGCCATCTACTTGAAATACAGACATTTTCAATCCTCAAAACCAAAGTGGTACCACAAACTACGTTGTGCTTGCATGGCCAAAGTGATGTTGCTCTCTGAGAGACCCCAGCCTGGGCTGCCACCACCCTCTGCATGAGCTAATCAAAAAGCATAAGCACTGAAATAACACATATATTTAGTATTTGTGACTATTACGGACACGCAGCCTTCAAAGTGCCAAGAAAAAGGCGTGCCAAGCATGCTTCACCTGAGTGAAGAAAGGGGCAGAGCGAGGGTTCTCCTGCAGCGAGGCAGGGAGCTGTGCTGCTGGACCAGCAAAAGGGGGACTGGGCTGGCATGGACCCTCCTGGGTCTGCTTGCCTTGGCCACAGACGTGTTCACACCAAGCTGCTCAGCCTGGACACGCCTGCTACACGTATACATACGTGGACACGCACATAGAGATGTATATTCTGACTCTAACTGGGACTGGGGTCCTGTTGGAGTCCCCGCAGCACAAACACAGAGAATACCATGGGCCTGCTCCAAGAGGCAAGTCTCTGAAACCACAAGCATGGATTAATGTTAAGCAACTGCTGCCAAAAGTCCTGAAACTATGTGTCTGAAAACTCTTCCATTGTCCCTTGTGCTGGAGGCTGAGAGATTAGGAATGAGCAACTCCTTCAAACAGCTTCTTACGGGACCCTAAGCCCTGCAGCACAGCGGTGGCTCGGGCAATCAGCTTCTCATCTTCCTCCATGAAGAGTTTGTGTTTTCTCCCCTCTGCTGAGGAACAATTGACATTAAAGACTAGGTCTTGATCAATGATGTTTTCTTTTAATTTGTTTTCTCATGACTGAGTCTAGTAAAACTAAGCCCAAGAGACAGTAAGTTACCCGGGGGGAGTTTTCAGACCACCTAACTTCACAGGCAAAAGCATCTGCATCCCTGATGCAGCCAGCAAGGAGGGAAAGATGCCCTGGGGGGCAATTGCAAGTGCTAGGCCATGACCCGTGGTCATACCTAGGGCTGCTGTAAGCCTCTAACAAGCTTGGATCTCAGAGATGAACACCTTCCAGCCCTGGGATGGCCACAGAGACATTTTCAAGGATTTTCCCCCCCATCTTTCATCCATCTTCTTCAACACCACTTGGTTTAGCCACCAGTTGCACCTGAGCATTTCTCACCTGCAGGAAAGCTGCTGTCTCCTCACCTCTCCCATGGCCAGCCAGCATCACGGCTCCCCCAGTGCCTGCTCACCAGCCATGCTCCTCTCCTGCACCTCTGCCAAGCATGCCACTGTGCTCTGTCCTCAACCAGCCCGGCCCATCTTCCCTTGAAACCACTTCCACCAATCCCATCAGGGCACAGGCATTTTCTTCTTGGGCCTTGGTGGTAGCTCTGGGATCCTTCAGCCACACAGCCATCCTGAAGGGAGCTGAGTGCCTGGGTCAATCTCAAGCCAGGCTTTTTCCACATCCAACATTTAGGCTCCTGGTAGAACAAAAGGGGTAGAGAATTTAAATGTTAACTATTGCATGCTCACTAGATGAGGGTCTATTAATCTCCTCACCATCATAGGGATGGATTCCAGAATCCATGTGACTGCTGTTCCCTCCTCCAGCGTGCAGCAAACGGGCATCTGCACCTTTGACAGGAGCAAGGTGCAAAGGGTCCCTTGCTTGACAGACAGGGCAACAGCCACCACAGGCAGAGGCCCTTAGCTTGGGCTGGGGAGCTCAGTGGGGGCTCTTCCATCTGCACAGAGCCCCACTGAACCCATGTGCACACAGTAGTGACAGGCATCACCCCACATTGAGTTAATATTTGTAATGCAGGGACCTAAATTACACAGAACTCCCTTGGAGAAGGCTTACAAGGTGCCACCTGCCCCCCAGGATAGAGCCAGGACTTTTGAAGGCACGTATGTTTTACAAGCTCTGGATCAAGTGAACATAGGAGCATCAATAGGACCCCTTCCCCTGCTCGGGCACTGGGCACGAGGCAGCTGCCCTGGTGCCTGGCTTGAAATCAGAGGCAGCTCCCAGGGGATGGTTCAGGCTTCCCAGCTGCAGGGAGAGTTCACAGGGAGGGTGTGCAGCAATAACAGGGGACCCAAAAGTGTGGCTGAGGGGACAGGGAACTGCTTCTGAGAGGAGAGAAGGAGCCAAAGGATAATTCATTTCCCCAGGTGAAGGTAAGTCAGAAAAATTCAAAGACAAGGGCTTCCTCCAAAGAGAACTGCCAATCTGGAGAGCATCCTGCACACAACAGAGGCTGTACGGGCACCTCCATAAGCTGGGTGGGGGAGCAGGCAGGGAGATGTTCCTACCCAAACCAGACCTTCATTCAGACCCACAACATCAAATCCACCAGCACAGGTCAGAGTGCAGATGAAATAAAATCTGCTCAACGCAACCCTGCGCAGGAGCTTGCGTAAAGCAGTGGGCATGAACCCCCCCGGAAAGCATCTCTGCACCCTTCCTCTGCCTCTGGAGTCTGCCTCAGTGGTCTTTCAAAACACCTCAGTAGTTCCTAAAGCATCAGGGTTTTAACATCTGCGTACAAAACCTCCCGATGCGTTGGGTTTAGTGAAGCACAAACTACCTTAAAAACGCAACGTAACAGTAAAGAATTCACCGTCCGTATCTCTGAGGAGGCGACTGAGTAATTAATATATAGCTTAATCTACAGCTTCTGCTATCCTTACGCAGCTCCAGCGCTTTGGCCTGCAGCCCCTTTGCTTTAATTGCTCTGGCTAAAGATAGCACTCTGCTAATGCAAAATAATCTGGTGAATCCTACGCCTGTATCGGGGCTAAATGCTGGGTGTGTGAGAGGAGAAGGAGAGAGCTCAACGTGACAAGGTGCGTGCTTCCATTCAAGAGGAAACAGAAAGCTTTACTGGAAGCCCAAATAATATATCACAAATGAAATTAAATCCCGCTAAAAGCTAATTTTCCTAGTTATCTAATATTACTTTTGTTATGATGAATATTTCATGGCTGATCTTTTGTTAACATATACTGTCAAGCCACAGCCTGTCTGCATGCCAGTGATGCCCTCTTTGAAGAAACACAAATACAATGCAACACTTCTGATCTTTCTCCCATAAAGGTTTTTTTATATGAAGCACTATTTGGATGCTTCGTGGCCAGCAAACATAAATAAACTTTATAAAACGTAGTCTTGGCTGTGAGAGAGCTTTGAAAGGCTGAATTCCTCGAAGGACAAACAAATAAGCCAGGGAAAGTTTTATTTCATTATCAACATATAGAGACATACACACATTGGCTGGTATTAATCCTGGTTATAGCTTGAGGCCGGTGACTGACGGCATGCTACAAATACAAATTCTGAAGGAAAAAAAAAGAGGTGATCCGCTTGATTGATATATTAAATCTCATTTTAAATTAGATCAGATTGCAGATGTCTGACTTTTCCATCATATTTGGGTTGGCTTCTGCAGCTTTGGGTTTCCTGCCTGCACTTTTCTGCTGCCTCACCTTTGTGTGCCTGGAAAGACTGCCTGCAATTGGAGGTTTGGGTCTTTTGAAGCTGGAGGTTGTATCCAAGTGGTCTTGTTTCATAGCCAAAATAAATGTGCCTAATCCTTTTCTGCCTATTTATCCTATTCATCATTTTGGCCTCTGTAACACCTTATGGGAAAGAGTTTCATAATTTAATAACATCTTATGTAAAAAGGTACTGAAATTGGTGAGTTATTACAGTCTTTTAGCCAAGAAGAGTGTTACGAGTCGGAGCCTATTGTTTTGTTGAAAAGCTTTGCTAGGTGGACACTGATGGTTGGTTCTGCTGTTGGAAGTTCACCCAAAAAAAAAGCAAGTTTTGGAACTTCTCCTCCCTTCTGGCCATCATAAATCAGGAAAGATGGTAAGGTAGAACCAGGAGAAAATGAACAGTAGGGCTTTTGCTCATACCGTTTTTCTTCCCTGAGCCCTCGAGAGCCTTTCTGAAATTCTGAACTGCAAGCCAAAAGTACCCATTTTCCCAGGACACACAGTCGCCCATGAGAGCCACACAAAGGAGAAGGTTGAAAATGATGATGTGGCCAGATGCAGCTTGGACTCATCTTGCTCTTCGTAGGAAGGTGAGCCCCAACTGCTGTCCCCATACACCGTGCCTCTCTGCCTGCCAGTCACTGTAAAGACATGTAGTTTTTGATCATTACCGGATCCAAAACCATGAAACTGTGCTACTGAGATGACAAGGCTCTAAACAACATCCTAGCCTCCTGCAAACTCCTAATTGTCGTCTTCTTCTGGCACTTCCCTAGCAAACACCACTGCCTTTGAGCAGCCTTCAGCTGTTACTGTTTAATATCTCTTGTCGGGCAAACTAATGGCAGTTATTTCCCTGGGAAGAGAGAGATGGTGCTTTAAAATAAAGACCCACCTCCAAAGAACTTCCTCTGTAAGAAGGAAAATTTGCCACCTCGTTACTTGCTTCAAATGCTTCCCCCGGGGGAGTGCCGCGCATTTCTCGGAGCGCAGCAAGATCCCTGGTGCGGTCCAGCTGCTGTTCCCCCTCCCCGTCCAGCTGCGTATGGGCGACGGACTTGGTCAGACAGAGGTCAGAGAATGAAAAGGGAGCACACATTCACTGCATTGCTGAACTGTCTCACTAACCCGGGAGAAGCCTCCCACACTCCCATGCCATTAGTGCACAGCTGCCGCTGGAAGGTTGCCCACGGAGCCTCCCTCCCCTCCCACCTCTTTCAAAGGACCTTGTCTGGAGCTACCAGGCTTCTGCCGGCAATATTTGTCAGGGCACAGAGGACTCCTGTCACTTAAAAACAAGTGAGGGATTACAAGATGCTTTGATTTTGTTGGGAGCATAGAGAGGGAATGGTTGCCATTTCAAAAGCCGAGAAGAAACGCTGGTGCACAGTCAGCTCTGCGTGTTCATTATCTATCTGGCAGAACAGATCAGTTGGTTTATGCTGAATTCCAAAACAGGCCTAGCCAGAGTCACACCAAGGGCTTTTGTAGAAAGAGGACTTCTCCACAAAGCACCTCACTTATTTCTGGGGCTACAGATTCTAATTTTGCACTGTACCAAGCAAGTACCGGTAGAAATAAACATTTTCGGTGTAAGGCTTCCAACAACAAATGCACAAAACCCCCCAGCAAAAGCTTCTCAGGTCCTTTCCCTGGTGTACACGAGAAGTCACAGCGTGAGACACGGTGGTACATCCGAGTGCAAAGCCAGAGGAGCAGAAGCAGGACTTGGTCAGAGGAGCCTTTGAAAACCTGCCCACAGACACTGCCCCCGGGGGCGGCATCCTGGCTCTCGGGGATGGAGAAAATCTCATCCGTTCTGGGACACATAAAACATTTATTTATTCAGGAGCAGAACTTCCCCCTCTAAGAAAGTAGGAAATGTCGACGTAAACGGGCAAAACTGCTACTCTGCAATTAAAACACACTTCTTCAGCCAGAATCTCTCCTAAGTGTAGTGTCCGACAAAACTACTAAAGTTGGGATTTTCAAAGAGTCCCTCGGGGATGTAGTATCCTCCTCCCTTTGAACATCTCTTCGATCCTTTCAAAAATCCCAGCCTAAAAATCCCTGCTGGGGGGCAGCGCGTTGCTATGCTCCTTGTGGGTCTTACCTTTAATACAACATTAACCTCATATTTTGCATTTTCCCATGCGTGGCTTTCTGGGTTTGGTTCTGACTCTGAGTCCTGCCTCCTCTTTTATCCACAGGCTGTGGATTATCTGATCTGATGAGTCATCAGAAATAATCCTGCAATGGCACTGCTTGATGCAAGGGTTAGTTCGCAAGCTACTCCACATCACCATTCATTTGAATAAACCAAGCCACTTCCCCTGTATTTTATCTTGTGCTCAAAGAACAAAGAAGAAAGCAGACCCTGAACCGCTAACTATTTTAATCACAGAATAAGATATCTTAACATGTTCATGAGATCTGAGCCACCACTGCCTTCCTCTAAACAAAAGCTCTCACAGTATAAATGTGCTGGGTGAGATTTGCCCACTCAAATCTCATAAAGCCCATGTTGTTGCAAGGGCTAAGAAAACCTAGCTCTTTAAATAGAGTAATTCTGGGCTAAGAACATTAATGGCATCCCAGAACTGGAAAGCTGGATGTGTAAATTAAAAAGCAAAAAGCACATATACACTCTTAATATCCTAATACCTATTACATGTGATCTCTTTCAAAGTAGCTTTAAATGAGAAGTGCAGTTACTCTTTGATATAGCTGCTAGAAACACAGCCAGGATGCCCTTTGTTATAATTTCAAAAAATGAGTCCGCATTTCATAAAGACTCGTAATGACGGAGTTTCCAAACCCAACACACATTATTCCCTTTTTGTTTTTTTCCTCTATTCAAAGCACAAATCTGCAGCAAATATGGAGCTGTTCCCTTCACTCGGCAGCGTCCTCTTGACTTGGCTCTACCACGGACTGTCAGAATGAAGCCCTTTTTTAGCCACCATGAGGGAAATGATGATGAGTGTGGTGAGAAGCCCTCCCCACACCACGCCGAGGCTGCTGGGGACCGGTGGCTTCATCACCCAGGACCACACAGCCCTAGCAGCGTCTGGAGACCACCAGAGATGACCTGTGCCAGTGAGCAGCTGGATGTGCACCATGGGTGTCTGCAACCCAAACCTGGATCCAAACCCAAAGCCACACCAGCTGTCTGGACCCTGTGTTAGTAACAGCACTACCGAGGGGCTGTCTGCCTGCTACAACACGATGGTGCTCGGGGTTGCGCCCCAAACCCATCCAGATCTGTTATTTACAGCTTTCCCTGCGGTGTTTGCCAGAGGAGCAGAAAGCCTCTTACACAACATCGCATTTATTCTCGCGGGGTGTAAAAGAGGCTCAGAACTGTTATCCTTGTTTTAGAGGTGAGGAACAGGTCCATGTTTCTAAAGACATTGATGCATCCTGGGGCAGCCCGGGGCACAGCAGCAGGGTGTGCAGGAGACCCCAGCAATAACTAATTGCTGCATCCCTACTAGGGCCCTGCTCACCCCGTGTCCTGACAGAGAAGGATTTATTTGCTTCAGAAGGAATTTGGGAATTCAGCCTACGTATTGGACTTGCACATAAATCACGGATGTTATCTACGCAGGGTGGCAAACGCAAGCCCAGGGAACGCGCATAATTCGGTCACATTGCCTCAAAAAAAAAGTCACCGCGGGAGCTTAATTTGAGAGATTTTGAAATCCAACCTCCTACTTTGTGCTTCGCGGTCCCAGAGGAGCCGCGGGAGCGCAGAGGTGGGTGGGCCCGAGGGCCCGGGGCGGGCAGGGTGCGCTCCCCTCCCAGCTCTGCCACCCATGCCGATAAGCGGCCGCGCTGCATCTCCGCGCAGGGCGCAGCCTTGGCCCGCCGCGGAGCCGCGGGGCACAGCGTGGGCAGCCGCAAAGGGCCCCCCCCCCGCCCCTCAGCGCACCCACCCCTCGGGGGGCCACCCTCAGCATCTCCCCCCGGGGCAGAGAAACCCGCGGAGGTTTTTTTGCCTACAAAGACTCTCTCCAAACTGGCACCGGCCTCTCGGGAGGGGGCGAGGGGGGCTTTTTTTTGCCGCCGTTCGCTGCCTTCTCGATCGATACAAAGGAGTTTTTTCCTCCCGGGGCCACGTAACCCCGGCCGGGCCGGGCCCAGGGACGCGCCGTCGGGCAGCTCTTCCAGGCGGAGCCCGCTTGGCTCCACAGCCCGGTGGTTTTAAACAAAAGGCTTGAAGCTTTGTTTTTTTTGGTTTGGGATTTTCTTTTTATTTTATTTTTTTTTCCCCCCAGCAAATAGCTGCAACTCCCTTTACAAGAATAGATTTTAATTTCTTTTTTTTTTTTTTTTTTTCCCCTCGTAGAGAAAACCGTCTCCTTCCCGCCGGTCCCTCCCCACCATGTGCGCAGCTCTCTCCCTGCTCCCCCCAGTTCCTCCCGGCTGGCATGCGGCCAAGCCGGAGGATTTTATTTTATTTTATTTTTTGTTTGTTTTCCTTCCTTTTTTTTTTTTTTCTTTTAATTTTATTTTATTTCCACTGCACATTTCGGCTCCAGCTCCCCAAACTCTTTGATCTCCCCCGCTGTCTCCTTACCCGGAAGAAAACCCTTGCCCGCTCAGCTGGGAGCTCGGCGCACACGTGGGCGCCCTGGCGCGTCTCCACGCTCCTGCCAAATTTAGTCACACAAAGGGCCCGGGGGGGACCGGGGGGGATGAAAGGGGCCGCCGGCGGGACATCAAAGGCGCCGCCGCCCCGCCCCGCTCTCACCCTCCCTTATATAGTGGGGAGGGGGGCGAGGGGGGCGGTGGCAGCGGCCGGTGCTTCGCACGCGAGGGTGGCGTGTTCCCCCCAACACAGGGTTGGGGTTTTTTTAAGGGGGGGTCGTCCTTGGGACCCCGGTTTCCCCTTTTCCCAGTCCCGCGGCCCCGGCCGGTGATGGGTTTTCCCTTCCCAGTTCGCCCCCCACACACACAGCGAGGGCGGCCGAGCCGCGCTGGCTGTCGCGGAGTCAAAAGTGCGGACACGCTCAAGGCTGGAACATCCAAAAGAAAGAGGGGAAAAAGAAAAAAAAAGGAAAGAAAAAAAAAAAAGAAAAAAAAAGAAAGAAACCCTTTAAAACGCCAAAAAAACTCTTAAACGACCAAGAAAAGCTAAAACACAGAAACGTTCAAAATGGGAAAAAAAAAACCCAAGCAAAAAAATAAACCACACGAAACTACAAACGCACGGTAAAATGAAAAGAGAAAA